>CP139508.1:93973733-94573733 GCA_021014915.2 Artemisia tridentata subsp. tridentata | reverse complement strand
CGCACATTTCAAAACCATCTCCTGATAGTGACATTGTGACAAGGTTCAAGAGAGAAGTTTTAACAATGTTTCCTTCTTTATCAGAGATCCTCACCAGGCTCTGATACCACTTGTAGGACTGAGTACTTCGAGCTTGATTGAGCTTGGTATAAACAAGAACCTCTGTATGCTATACAAGCGTTTATGCGGAAACTAAACAGCAAGTATAATAAAGAAGAAAACTCTAAACGACAATGATCCTCTATGGATCAAACTATGAACTAGGAATTGTGATATTGAATATTGAAAACGTTAAAGGTGTACATAAACTCATAGACGGGTTTATCTTTTATACTAACAAGATCACCTAACCCTAACCCGTTCTACAAGAAAACGTGTGAAGAGATAAACAACAATCTCTTCTAAAAATAAATCTTAACAAACATTCTAAATATACGGATAACAAATAATACTATCCGCAGCAAAAACACTATCGGCAGGAACAAGATAACACTGTCGGCAGCAATGAGCTTTTAGCAGGAACCAAAGCTATCGGCAGGAACCAGCTTAACACTATCGGCAGCAACAATGAAACTCTTATTTCCCAGAGATCCTAACACATACTGTGCGCGTTTAACAAATTAGGAGTTAAGACAATTATCCCCTTAACATGGTATTCGCAGTACGCTGCAATCCATATACTTGTGCATCCCACGATGGATACACAACAACATGTGAATTTCATATACAATTATGTTATACACGATCATGCCATACACGACTATGTCATAAATTTCATACACGCTTATGTTATACACCATTAAGTCATGAACTTCATACACGATTATGATATAAGTGATTCTAGATTCTTGTAATCTTTCTCGAATGTGTTTCTACAAACGGTTTTGATTCTTAGACGTCTTTTACGCAAAGACAAAAATAACTAAGTACAAACATTATAACCACAATCACATTTGATACAATATGCGTACAATCGCATTTTCAAACAAACACTTTATTATGGATCACGAATTTATACAAAAAAGGATAGACTTAACATGCAACAAAAATGTTAATCTATTACAAAAAGCTACCAAGACAAAAAATCTAAAGGCTACGGGTACGCTTGAGCCTAGAACTGCTAATACCACCTTGGGGCGACACTGTCGGCACGCTGACAGTTACCCCATCAGACCTGGGGAGATGCGCGGCACCAACACCATAGAGGATAGCCTTTCTCTTCACGCCCTGCTTCTTCGTCAACCTCGTAGCATGAGCCTCCAAGGATTGCTTCAAGGGGATTTCCTCCTCAAGGGCAAAGGGATCCTGTACGTTGCAAGGATGGGCAAAGATGGGTACCTGCAGCTGCGACAAGTCTGGCTTGAGAAAATAGTCAGCTTCTGCCTCTGCGCCCTCCGCTGAATGCCTAGCCAAGGTCAACCCCTCCATGATAACACCTATGGGGTAATCCCGGTCGCGCTCAAGTTGAGCGATATGAGGAAGATACAGCAACTTCATCTTCTCCATAGCCGCAACAAGCTCATCAAAAGCATTAGCATTATAGTCAGGCACTTGGGCGGCAGGCACCTTCAATAGTCCGCGCTTAGAAAGCTCCTCTATAGCTTGCGCCTTGCCACGTGAAAGCGCGCGCTCCACAACCTCTCCAAAGACCTCTCGCACCTCTAGGGACTCCAAAGTAACCATTGCAGCAAGGCGTAACCCATGGCTAATAAACCATCTGCGCTCAGCAATAGCAGATACCAAGTGAGGGTATAGCTCCTCATCATATTCGATGCTGAGCTTACGCAGCTTGCGCTCTTGATTCTCCAGCAAACTCTCCACAGTCTTGCGGAAGCCATCCATGTTTGAGATGAGTTTGCCTTTGTTTAGCTCCATATATCTCAAGGCCCAAAGGCAGGATGCCTTGTATTCTCTTGCTCCATTGCGCTCTTGCGTCAGTTCAACCATGAGCAACATCTTCTCATCAGCAACTTTCTGGGCGTACACACCAGCTGCTCTTATTTCAGCCTGCGCATCAGCCAACTGCGCCTTCAGAATGGCAATTTCCTTGTCCTTCTGCGCAACCTGGCTACCCTCACCACTATATTGAGTCTGTAGCCGCGCAACCAATGAAGCCAACTCCTCTATAAGGCGACCTGTTGGCGTATCTTCAGCAGCTTTCTCCTCACCCACTGGACCCTTGGGCACAAACTCACCAACATACGCAGAACCAGTCTTGGGTGGCGAATTCCCAACTTGCGCATCCTCATCAATAACAGCATCCAAACTGCGCGCAAGGAACAAAAAGTAAAAAAAATGGCAACAATATCAACACGGAATAAAAGTCTACAAGATAGAAGTTTCATTGCTTACTTGAAGGGAGGAGTTCCAGAAGCATCCTTCTGCGATGCACTCTCCTCAGATGATTGCCTGATAGAAACAGCAGGGCGCTTACTTGATGTACTTGCGCCATCATCACCAGATGATCTCTTGCGCTTTAACCTTTGGCCCTCCTCCTCTTCCTCAGACTCATCCATAGCACTCCCTACGATCTATGTGCAATACCTCCACAGGGATTTGCGACCCAGAAGCAGGAAAGCTACGCAGAGGGGTAGCCATAGTGACACCTGGGGGGGATCTCCCCTGTCTCATCTGTCTCCTCTGGCTCTTCCTGCGCAATCACCATTGTGGGCCCTGCAGTAGCCTGTAGAATTGGCTCTTCGCCATCCCTCAAAGGGCGCACCCCTACAGTCACTTGTTTTGGCTTTTCCAAGCGAACAACGCTGAACAGATCCATTTCTGCGCAACAAACAACAAACAAAAACAAAACAAGTCAGATAAGATACAAAGGGAAAAGCACTTACAACTAATAAGTGAAGACGAAGGAAGGACAAGCACCCACCCCGGCTATTTTCATCCAAAAAAGTTGGCACTTCATCCGGACTACCGAAGTAATTGCGGCTGATGCCCATGTGCACCAAAAACTCTTCTGGATACGCTTGTATCGGAATGCGATTGGTATTTATCGTGTCCGCATCAACCTCGTTATACAACCTGGGGTCTGGGCGCTCATCCTTCGGCAACGATTCTTTCGTGTAGAACTCGAAAACCCATGGAAAAAAGGCACTATCTACCCAAAAGAACTTTTCCCTCCAAACCCTCAGTGCATCTAATTTATCCGTATAGCATTGCAATGTCCCGGCGCGCTTAGCAAAAGGCACCCACCCATTCGACCACGACGTGTGGTAGAACGCGCGGAATAGATGGACTGTAGGTTCAATCGCCAAAAGGCGACAATTTACTTCGAAATTAGTTATTTTTGCTGCACCTATGCAGTGCAGCTGGGAAATATGAAGACGATAATGGTTAAGAACATCGCACAAAAAGAGGGAAATAGGCGCACGCTGGTTAGTGAATTCGAAAAAACGAGTATATACCCCTACTTTCCATTGCGGGAAATTCGCTATTGACGCATTGGCGGCCGGAACTACCGGATGCAATGTGAGAGGGATGTAATAATCTGAGGTGAACTGACGAAGTTCATCCTCCGATATATCGGAATTAATCTCAGACAATTGAAGAACCATTATTGGAATTTAAAGTATTATGAGGCACACGCGCTGTTTACCTTAAATTTCGTTGATTTCTTGATCGCTATTCGAAGGTTTAACAAGGGCGGAATGTGATGATTTTTTCTACTGTGGTAGCCACAGTGAAATGACGGCTTCACTTTATATAGGGTTACACATACCCATGGATGGATGCCAAGTGTACCCCACTTGCTCTAATCGTGTGGCTGGGAACCAAAAAGTTGAAGCACTTTTCAACCACCCTCACGATTTTCGAAGAAGATACTTGGACTATATTAGTTTGCTAATTTTGGCGGGAAATACTTGAGACTTCCCCGCTACGCATCGAGGAATTGTTAGTCTAGCATCCGCAATTTCGCATTGCGCACACTAGACTGGGGGGACATGATGACGTATAGTCCGCATTCGGGTCACGAACCCGACCCATACTCAAGTCCATCACGAATGGACTCAAACCCATCACGCATGGGCTATCATGATAACGGTTTGGGCTCACGATGGCCCAAACCCAAAGTTATTTTTGGTCTTGATAAGATATCTCTTATTTATGGGATATATATCAACCAGCCGACTTAGGCGGGATACGCGAAGGTTAAGGAACACGAAACCAATTAGGGTTTCGTGTGTATATAAAGAGTCCTTCGACTCTCATTAAAGGTACGACACATTAACCCTAACTCTTCAACTAAACCCTAAAACCGATTACTTACTCTCACGCCGGAGGATAATCGTGGGAGACAATCCCACGATAAGCCTAACGGTGTTTTTTCTGTTTTCTTAGTGCGCAGGTCTCAAGCATTAAGATCAAATTGGTACGGAATCAAGGAACGCCCAACTTTTGTATCAACAATATGCTTAAAATGCGCTTAATATATCAAAATTTAAATTTTTTTTAGCATGTTTTTGTTTAAAGTCTAAATTACATAACCGAACAAATAACTCTATTCTTTCAAAAATATTAAAATTTTAGTGTGCTGGTGACTTGTAAACTTTAGAACTTGGCTTGTATACTATTCGAGACCACCATAATGAGTATTATCTATATAATTGGAGTGACTTGTCTAAAATTGTAAATTTCTAGGATTACACCCAAATAGCCTTTATATGTTATGTGATATTAACTAACTACACTGGTTAGTTAACCCCCGTATAAACCCTTTGTTTACTCTCACTTTTAGAGTAAGATACCCCTAGAAAAACCCTCAGAGCCATTCCTTTCGTTTCTTACACCTTTGTTATAATGTTTCGATACACCCTTACACCTTAGCCTACCCTGTAGATTAAAATCCGTGGTTAATTGCTTTAGGGAAAGTGTGTTTCCTTACATTACCTGTGTTCGCGTGCGTAATTCATTATCTTTGGTTAGGTCGGGAAATTGCACAATGCAATTGGTATGAAAGTAAATATTGTATAACTTTTAGTTTATTTTTCGTGTGTTTGCTACTTTCACTATTACAGTTATTTCTGAAAGTATGAAGAGTATGGAAAAATTATCCGGAAAAATAGTGATAGAAAAGTTGTGAAATTTTACACATATATGTTGATGTCAAAAAAAAAAAAAAAAAAAAAAAAAAAAAAAAAAAAAAAAAATTGAAAAAAAAAAAGAAAAGAAAAAGAAAAAGGAAAAGTTGGAAGTTTGTTTTAACCAACTTATGTAAAGTTTTGTATTAAGTGGGAGATATCACCACTATTTGTTGTTGTATATTATATTTATGGATTGAATGGGAGTTGGCCGTTATGGGAACGCCAACTAAGGTTATTCTTTGATTGAGATTTTGTTGAGTATAATTCGTGTCTACCTAAAGCGTGTGTTTCAAGTGTTAAAGCGTGAGTTATTCAATGATATGAGTCTTATTCATGGGATGGTTGGGAAAGTGATTAACCACACTTAGGATTTTAATTTATTTGTTTTGTTTATTTTTTATTTTACACCAATTTGTATCCCAAATATTATTCATACCCTATATCATTCTTCATCCAAACCTTTGATTTATTGAGATTAGGGATTTGAGCAATCTTAAGTTTCGTAGTCGTGGATTCGGCTATGTATTTATGATTTTGTCGCCCTTTTTGATATAATATTATTGGTGAAGATTACTTGGTCCTATCTTTAGCCTATTCGAGTTAAGGATTTGAGCAATTGCAAGTATCGTGGTCGTGGATTCGATCATGAATTTGTAATTTTGTCGCTTTTTCTGGAATATGAGATCGATAGAGATTAAAAAGGATGATCAACCCTTAACCAACAAACCCTTTTTACCGCTTTAGACTTGTTACTCCTTAGCTTTAGTGGGGGAGATGCGTATACTTGCCAAGCCTATGATAGAATATTCGTCACGACTAAGCAACTAAACTATTTAGAATTGTTTTACATTAAAAATTATTTTGGTTTCTACTTCGTTAAGTGTTTGGTTGTGTGATTATGACAAAACGAATACATGCTTGAATATAAAAATAAATCCTGATATCTTTTAGGATACATTTTCATACGATTAATTCTAAGGTTTACTTGGGGACAAGTAAAGTTCAAGTGGGGGGATATTTGATGAACTCAAATAAGTACATTTTATTATCATCATTTATCCTATTTATTTGACTTGTTTTATTATATTATCTATGAGAATCGATACATTAATGTTTACTTTAGTAATTCTCAGGTAAAAACAAGCATTATGTGAAACTTGGCGATTTTGGACTAATTATGGAGCAAAACAAGCGAGATGTCAAAAGTCTACTGAAATCCAGAAGATGCACCGTATCTCACTCAACAGATACGACGCAATATCATACTTAGATGAATTCGAAGACCATTGCCTGACTTTGAAGAATGCGCCGAATGCAATTCTGTCATGCGCCGCATATGATGCTTTGGTCAACGAAGAAGATCAAGCTCGTTTTACTCCAGATACGCCGCATTATACTTCTAACATACGGCGTATCACTATCAAGATTTCACAAGTTACAATCCAAGTACATGCGCCGCATACAAAGATCGAGTTATGCCGCATCTGAAGACGGTGTACGAATATTCCCGAATATATTAATCTTGGACCCCACGCGAAGTTAAGTCAATGCGCCGCATCTATCAACTCTATGCGCCGCATCGATCCCTCAGACAGAAACTATAAATACCCCAAGGCCAGACGAATTTTAGAGACACTTAGCTCTCGAAGACTACACACCGAAGAGAGATATAACCCTAGAGCCGAATTCAGACGACCAAGCAGCACAAGACACACCTCAAATAAAGATACAAGAGCTGTAAGAAGGTCCTGCATGTATTCAATTCATTAAGTAGTTTTGTTTTATTGTTTTAGTACACTTTAATTCATCAGGATTGATGGGCTTGTGTCATGTGACTATGGAAGATCATGCACTCCCCTTAATATTGCTTTCCCATTAATTAAAGTTTATATGTTGATGTCTTTGGTGACTTTTATTAGTGCATTGATAACCTCTGTGTCTAGCTGAGTCTTGCTTGGGTCGCCATGCCCCTTCCTCGCCTATCTATTCTAGCGTATACGAGACGTGGGCATCACAAATGCCCAATACTCTAGAAAAGTAGGATAGACATAAGTAATCATTAAGGGTTTACTCGCCGATAAGATTAGAGCCAACAAGAAAGGTTTAATTATATACACTTCATATAAAACTAGCAATAAAACAAGTGACAAGCTACTTAATTATCAGGACAGGTCTTCTTATTGTCTCGAGTATCTATCTGTGTACGTGTGTGCTAATCGCTGATTCGTGCTCATTAGTTTAGTTTTCAATTTAATTATAACCAAACCGTGCCAATCTCTCAGGCTGAACCCCCTTGCGTTAGATTAGATTGTATAGCTAACTTAGGATATTAAAATACTGATTAGAATAACTAGATAATACGTTCCACTCTTAGTGATCGACACTCTACTTACCATTATATTCATACTGACCGGGTACACTGCTCGTTGAGGATCTGGTTTGTACACGGTTAAGGTGGTTAAACCTTTTGTCTTTGTGTATGAGATATATTGACTTAATATGATTAAGCACGCGGAATTTACTTAACCACACTTAGAAGGTTATGTATGTAATGGAAATGGAAGAATTATGTTTGTTACTTAACAATGAACAAAGAAAGTATTTCACTAAACGATTCAATATTATTCAAAATAATACGAGTGATCTTGAGATTATCACTAGGGTTACAACCTTGAATCTTATGTTACAACTTGTGATATTATGTTTGTTCTTGTTCTAACAGTTATGTATGTGCATGTGTGTTCTATATTTCGTGTGTCAATTATATCCAAGTCTAAGATCTCTTTTATAGTTGCAAGAGATCTTTACAAATTTGCTAAAAGTCTTGACCGACTTACTTTGTTAACTTATGCATGTTGGTGTCAGTACATAAGATACAACATGTATCTATGTATACAACTTGTTAACTAAGCACATGGAGTAAGATATTATCTACCGTATATGTTTGACCAAAATACAATAAATATCTTCTTGATCTTATCCTGTTAAACAGCAGAGTGTTCTCTATCAGCAGGAACAATCTATCGCTATCAGTAGAATCATCAGCAGAGTTGTTAAGCCTATCAGCAGAGTCATTGCACTAAACAGCAGAGTCAATGTACTAAACAGCAGAGTTGACATCATCAGCAGAAACATACTTGGAGTATTTCCCGATTAAGAACTTCATGAATATTTAATTCCTAACAATCCTCCCCTAAACATGTGAATCAATTCAAACATGTTTTTCTGAATTAAATGAGGACTTATCTTTTGAAGATCTTTCAAACACTTCATGAATCTGAACTGATCTGCTCTATTCTTCTTTGACTTTAGCAATATCAAAACATTGTACCAAAAGATGGTGCAATTTCCTTGGATGGAGGAATTGTAAGAGGCAATGATGCTGTGTATCTTGGATGCTTGTTTCAACAAGTGAAATCATCTAACCAGCATGTCTTTGAAGTGAAATTGAAACTTTTCTTCGTTTGATCTAGATAGAACTTTCTCCTTTGGAATGCTTCATCCCTTCTAGATATTTGATCTGTTCTAATCATTTTCAACCTCTACATCATCTTGTATGCTCTTGTCTTTTCCTTCCATATATTGGTTTATTCTTCCTTTTCTGGGAAATTATTTCCTCCCCTGAAGCAAATAACTTTTGTTTCCTCCCCTTGTTTGGAAGATCTCACTATGTACTAAAGAACTTCTCTTCATATCACCTGATCTATCAGTTTGAACTTGTTTTCAGACAATATTGTACATGAAGCCATCAATTCCTTAAGAGTTTAAGTTGCTGTCCTCATCACTTCTAGGTGTGTTAACTCCTATGAGAGGTGAATCAGTGGACATTTTGATTCATAGTCCATAAATGAATGGTTTTTCTGAATCCTTGAAAATCCTTTTAAGAAATTATTTAGCTTAGTAGTATGTTTATGATTTTGGAATTGAAAAATCATACTACATTCAACCATTTTGAAAGAATCAAGTGTATAACAGACACCTAATCAAAATTTCGGTTTAAAAATAACCTCTGGTTGTGTGAGAACCAATGTATTTCAGTTATCACTAACTGCCTGTGAAAAGATAAATCTATTCAAAAGATTTTCTTGACAGGGTTTCCAGCTCATAGTAATTGTTACCTCCAACACAAGTGTTAGATTCACTTTCACTAGCTGTTATTTCTATCAGATGTCCTTAGACTAACTCATTATACTTGAAAGTATAAAATGATAGAAAGTGAGTTGTATCAGTTACTATCTGATCAACTAAGTCATCAATTCAATGTGAAATATCATAACTAGATTTCAAGAAAGAAGTTTTAAGGAGATTTAATTCCTAAACTCAGTCCATCATAAATCTATTATGGTCAGCAATATTATAAGAATTCTGCTGTTCCCATTTCACTTGAAACATCCTTTGTGTTCACATATTCATACCTGAAATAGTTAGTCTAAAACCAAAAGAACAATGTACAAAGTACTTGTCTTGCATTAGAATAATCATAAAACCAACTGTATGAATAACACAATTCAAATTTTGATATATTAGCAGTACCTTATAAATCCAGTAGTACCAACAAAAATTTATGTACAAAAACACATCATATTGAAAATTTAAAGATTAAGCATTCCAATACTTGCAATTAAGTACTGAAACCTTGAAACATCAAAAGCTTTTGTTAACAGATCTGCAAAATTATGCTCTGAAGCAATTTTAAGAACTTGAATTAATCTTTTCTCATTGCAATCTCTTATAAAGTGATGCCTAATTTCAATGTGTTTTGTTTTAGAATGTTGTACAGGATTTTTAATAATACAAATTGTACTACTATTATCAATGTAAATAACAGTGTTTAAGAAATTGTACCCATAATCAAGGAGTTGGTTTTGAAGCCATAGAACTTGACTAGAGCAACTTGCAGCAGCTATATATTCAGCTTCAGTTGTTGAATTTGCCACGCTTGTCTGCTTCTTACACTGCCATGAGACAAGTCTACACCCAAGGAATTGACATCCTCCAGTTGTTGACTTTCTGTCTAAGCTAGCACCAGCATAATCACTATCCGAATATGCTACCAAGTCAAAAGGAGATTCTCTAGAATACCATATACCCAACCTTGGTTGACCTTTGAGATATCTAAAAATTCTTTTGACTGCAATTAAATGAGAAACCTTTGGAGTAACTTGAAATCTTGCACATACACAAACAGGAAACATGATATCAGGTCTAGATGATGTAAGATACATCAGAGAGCCTATCATAGATCTGTAATTGTGTACATCTACATTTTCTCCATCTTCATCTTTCAGAAGGTGCTTCTCTGGGTCCATTGGTGTGCTTGCAATTTTTGAATCAGCAAATTGAAATTTTCTAAGTATCTCTGCAACATATTTGTCTTGACTAATAAATATGCCTTCAGATGATTGCTTAACTTGCAAACCCAAAAAGAATGTAAGTTCTCCCATAGAACTCATCTGAAACTTATCTTTCATAAGCTTCTCAAATTCTAAACACATTTCCTTCCTTGTAGATCCAAAGATAATGTCATCCACATACACCTGCACTAACAGAAGATCCTTCTTGTGCTGTTTGATGAAAAGTGTCTGATCAATCTTCCCTCTTTGAAATCCATTTTCTAATAAGTAGGAAGCAAGTGTTGCATACCAAGCTCTTGGTGCCTGATGAAGGCCATAGAGAGCTTTCACTACTCTGTACACTTTGTTTGGATGTAATGGATCAATGAAACCAGGAGGTTGTGAAACATACACCTCTCTTTCAATTTTACCATATAAAAATGCGCTTTTGACATCCATTTGATAGACTGTGAAGCCTAAAAATGAAGCATAAGCTAGAAACAGCCTAATTGCCTCAATTCTTGCTACTGGAGCATAAACTTCATCATAATCTATTCCTTCTTCTTGTGTGTACCCTTGTGCTACTAATCGAGCCTTATTCTTGATTACAATTCCTCTGTCATCCCTTTTGTTCTTAAAAACCCATCTAGTGCCAATTAGCTTCTCACCTGTAGGTAAATCAGCTAGCACCCAAACCTTTTGAATCTTGAACTGAAGAAGCTCTTCTTGCATAGCCTCTACCCAGCTTGAATCATCTAGGGCTGTAAGAATATTCTTTGGTTCCTTTTGAGAAAGAAAACATACAAATAAACATGAGTTTGAAAGTTCATGTTGTTTTGAAGCATAAAGGGCATCAAGAATCCCTTTTTGGTCTGAAGAGACTAGTTGTCTTCTTGTCTTCACACCAGATTGTATATCTCCAATCACATTATCTAGGGAATGAACTTTGTGAATTCTTGTGTGTGGGGTTGTTGGAACTTGATAGTTGAGTGGAAGATTACTAAAATCCACTTCGTCTTCAGAGAATTCTGCTTCTTTTGTGTGTGATGGCCCTATATCAGAAGTATTTGGCCAATCAGCAGAGTGTTCTGGCTTATCAGCAGAATGTTCTTGCTCATCAGCAGAGTGTTCAGCAGGAACAAATGTACTATCAGCAGAAACATTGTGTTGATCCATAGTTCCATCATCTTTTCTTTGAGCCTCAACATCTTCTTTTGCTTTATTAGAAGAAGATTCATCATTGTTTGAAGCTAAATCCACACTGGTACTTGACCACAATGGCATAATGACATCAGATTGATCTTTATCTAACTCCACCTCATTTGTTGCTTGTGAACCTGAAAAATTATTATTTTCTGCAACAACAGGTAAATAATTCATAGAGTCTGTTAGATAATCAAGATCAAATATCCATTTTGGTCCTTGACCTACTACATTGGATTTGTTTTCTTGAAACTCCACATGTAGTTCTTCTTGAACTTTCTCAGTTCTTAAGTTGTAAACTCTAAAAGCTTTGCTAACAAGAGAATATCCAACTAAGAAACCTTCATCTGCTTTACCATCGAATTTTCCTAAATGGTCTAAGGTATTGAGAATTGTCACATGACATCCAAAAGGTCTAAGAAATCCTATTGCAGGAGTTCTACCATTAAAGAGTTCATATGATGTCTTATTGTGAGTCTGCACAACTAAAACTCTATTTTGAACATAGCAAGCAGTGTTAATTGCCTCTGCCCAAAAGATTATTGGTAGCTTAGAATCAGCTAACATTGTTCTAGCAGCTTCAATTAGTGTTCTATTCTTTCTTTCAACCACTCCATTCTGTTGTGGTGTTCTAGCAACACTATATTCTCTCCTAATACCTTTTTCTTTGCAGAAATCATCCATAACTCTATTTCTAAACTCTGTCCCATTATCACTCCTAATGACTTTTACTTTCTTGCTTACTTGGTTTTCTATCAGTGTAATGAATTCCTTAAGAATGCTTGATGTCTCATCCTTAGAAGCTAAAAAGAAAACCCATGTAAATCTGCTATAGTCATCAGTTATAACAAGACAATATTTCTTATGTTGTATACTCCTTACTGAAACTGGTCCAAATAAGTCCATATGCAGCATAAACAATGACTGATTGATAGAGTTAAAAGTTTTTGGGCTTACAAGTGGCTTTGTGTTGTTTGCCTTTCAGACAAGCAATGCATGTTTGATCATTTTCAAATCTTTTGTGAGGTAAACCTCTTACCAAACCATTCTTAACAATTTTATTTATGGTTTTGAAGTTAATATGACCAAGCCTTCTATGCCATAACATTGATTCATCCAATGTGGCCTTTGATACAAGACAAGTTAAATCTTCTTTAGGAATGATGTTCTTCATATCAACACTATACATGTTGGCCTTTCTAGGAATTCTAAGAAGTACTTGATTTTCATCAGGCATCTTAAAATCCTTAGATAGAACAAGACATTCAGTGTCAGTAAAAAGGACATTATTCTTTTTGTCACACATTTGTGAAACACTAAAAAGATTATACTTTAACTCTTGTACATAGTACACATTTTCAAAATCTAAATTTCCGGTTTTAATAGTACCTTTACCAGAAATTTTGCCACGAAAACCACCTCCAAAGGTAACATATCCTCCATTGAATTCTTGAAAATCTGAAAGATAAGACATGTTGCCTGTCATGTGATTGGAACATCCACTATCTGAGTATCCTTGATCTTGATGATCAATAGAATGTCCCTGCACACAAATAAGAAAGTTAGTTTTCTTTGGGGATCCAAGCCATTACTGACTTGAATCTGCCTCTTGCATCAATATAGTTTAATCTTTTAAGGACTGTTGATGCAACATTGGATTTTTGAATCCAACATGCTGAGGCCTTAACAGCATTTGCCCTATTACCCTTAGCAGCAGAGTGAATAACATGTTCAGCAGAGTTTGCTAACTTTGAAGTCACACCCTTTGGTTTCCAAATTTGTTTGTGAACCACTGCTTTTGTTTGAATGGGCCTTAGAACAGTTTTAGATGCATGTATGAAAGTTGTTTTTGCATCCTTAGCTGTTGATTTTGGGTTAATAGTCATAAATGGTCGAGCAGCAGAGTAAAATTTGCTATCAGCAGGATCATTTGGTCTATCAGTAGAATCAGATTTTGAGATAGACTTGCTTTTGACTACTCTGGGGTTTGGTTTCTTATAACTAGAGTGAAAGTGAGATTTAGGTGTTTGCCTTTTGTGATTCACTCTATTGTATTCATACCCAGTTACCCTTTGGTTGCAGAAAGCTGCAAGATGGTCAAAACTACCACATGTATAACAAGCTTTATTGTAAAAAGCAAAGTCATCACCTAATTGGTTAGACTTGAGGTTGTTCCAATTCCTTTGGTTACCTCTGGGCTTGTTTGTAGTTCTATATTGTTCACAATATCTAACTGGTTTCCTAACTGTCTTAACATTTGACTTAGGCCTGTTAGTGTTGTGATTGACTATCTTAGGAAGACTTGTTCCTACTTTCTTAACCAAGACAGGTTTAGACATAACCTGTTCTTCTTCACTATAACTATCACTATCAGTTGTACAATCTTCAACAACTATAGTATCTCCTTTCTTAATAAAGGACACCTTGTCCTGATAAGATAAAGTTTTATCTAAACTTTTACTTACCTTTTCTATCTTTGGAGATTTAGTGACCTTAGAACCATATTCCATGATTGGTTCTTGAAACTCAGGTAACCCTGTGTGTGCTAAATCAATACCTGGAGGTGAATGAACACCTCTGTATGGAGGGGGTACAGACTTAAATCCAACACCAGAATTAACCTTATCAATAACTTGGGCTTCCCAAAGCTTATTGAATCCTTCTGAGGAATGTGCTAAAACATCCACAGAAACCTTTACATTTTCTCTTTCATTTTTGTGTTTAGCTAATGATTCATTTAACTCAACAATACACTCATCTCTGATCTTAACGTCATTTTTTAGTATATTGATGTCATCAACAAAATGAATTTCATTATTTTTAAAATGTAAGACTTGTTTTTCTAAAACACCTAGACCTCTTTTGTGATTAGCCAAATTAAACAAAGAATCAAGCAGTTCTTGTTTATGAGCTTCAAATCTCTTATTAAGGTCTTCATAAGCTTTAAGATTAGGACATGATTCAGTACAAGATGTAATATTGTTTACCTCTGAATCAAAATGAGCCATTAGAGCAAATTCATTGGCCAAAAGAGCAGCATTCGGTGGTGCATCCTCTTCAATAGCCATAGAGCTCCAATCATAACCAATACCATCAATAGCCAACATAGCCTTTGGCTCTTCAACAGTAACTTCCTTTTTCCTATCTTGCTTATACCATGTGTTTCTATTCACCTGCTTTCTTGGGCTTCTACATTCCTTAGCAAAGTGTCCTAACCTATGACAGTTGAAACACTCCACTTTCTTCTTATCAAACCCAGCAGTATCATTACCATTTATGGTAATCTGCTTCCCAGTTCTTTGCCAATACTTCTTAGCCCTCATGCTAAGCAAAGCAACCTGCCATTTAATATCCATAGCTTCCAAATCATCACCATCTACCTGCTCAAGGTCTTCATGGTTGAGAGGAGAGCCATTTGATTGACTGGTAATAAAAGCATAGAATGTTGCATCTCCAAGACCAGCAACATCCTTGTGAGAACTTGTGGAAGGAGCACTTTCACCTTCATCTACCTCTTCATTCTTACTAATACTAGGAACTGACAAGAGTGCCACGTTTCCAGAACTAGTACCATAAGTTCCAGACTTTCTAAAACTTTGTTCAACAATTTTGAAGTTGTTGTACAAATCATTGAGTTTCATTGTTTCAATGTCTGGCTTGTTCATCCAGACAATAACATGAGTATGGAACTCATCAGGTAGACTTCTTAGAAACTTCATGTTGAGATCTTCCTTCTCTGTCTCAACACCTAACACAGCTAACTGACTGACAAGCTTGTGTAATCTTGAGAATAGCTTATCAAGAGACTCATTACTAAAAGCAGTAAAGTTTTCAAATTGTTGCTTTAGTAGTGTCTTCTGTGTCTTTTTGGTAGTTTCATTACCACCAAAATATGCACAAATCTCTTCAAAAAGAGTTTTTGCATCAAGATACTTGTTGAATGATAGCATCTGCTCACTAGGAATGGTCATAAGCAGCAAATTTCTTGCTTTCTGATCATTTCTCTTCAGTATCTTCTCTTCATTTGACACTGGTCCAGTATTTCTTTTTCTACTTGTTTTACCTTCTAGGACAACCTCTGAGTAGCTTGGTGAAAAGGAATCACCATATATAATTATGTCCCAAAGAGTATAGTCTTGGACCATGAAATATTGCTCAATTCTCATCCTCCATAACTCAAACTCATTGGGTTTGATTATGGGCAACTTTGCAGCAACATTTGTTTGAACATCATGTGGATCCATTTCTGTTTCTTCTAATTCAAATATATCAACCCTAAGCTCTGATACCAACTGTGAGGATCTGGTTTGTACACGGTTAAGGTGGTTAAACCTTTTGTCTTTGTGTATGAGATATATTGACTTAATATGATTAAGCACGCGGAATTTACTTAACCACACTTAGAAGGTTATGTATGTAATGGAAATGGAAGAATTATGTTTGTTACTTAACAATGAACAAAGAAAGTATTTCACTAAACGATTCAATATTATTCAAAATAATACGAGTGATCTTGAGATTATCACTAGGGTTACAACCTTGAATCTTATGTTACAACTTGTGATATTATGTTTGTTCTTGTTCTAACAGTTATGCATGTGCATGTGTGTTCTATATTTCGTGTGTCAATTATATCCAAGTCTAAGATCTCTTTTATAGTTGCAAGAGATCTTTACAAATTTGCTAAAAGTCTTGACCGACTTACTTTGTTAACTTATGCATGTTGGTGTCAGTACATAAGATACAACATGTATCTATGTATACAACTTGTTAACTAAGCACATGGAGTAAGATATTATCTACCGTATATGTTTGACCAAAATACAATAAATATCTTCTTGATCTTATCCTGTTAAACAGCAGAGTGTTCTCTATCAGCAGGAACAATCTATCGCTATCAGTAGAATCATCAGCAGAGTTGTTAAGCCTATCAGCAGAGTCATTGCACTAAACAGCAGAGTCAATGTACTAAACAGCAGAGTTGACATCATCAGCAGAAACATACTTGGAGTATTTCCCGATTAAGAACTTCATGAATATTTAATTCCTAACATACACTGCTCGTTAAGTGTGTGTGTTATTGATAAGTCGGCTAAATATAAATTTAAAACTTGAGTAGGCATTAATACTACTAAACCGCAACGACACATCACGCGCATCAATCATCCAAACCTTTCATGAGTTTTGTAACAAGTATTCTCAAAGTTTACTCAGATGACTACTTGTTGTCTTATACAACATGATTCGATCATGGTGGGAACATCGGATTCCGACCTATGAGTAGTCTTATGCATATCTATTTTTAGTATTTAGATAATGGAACTGTAAGCAGTCGTATTATATAATGAATTGATATACCTGGTATGATCGTCTTCATTTATACTACTGTGTTCTATATTTGCATGTTTAATCCATGAATAATTTATTTATTCTAAAATTATCCATTGTCGGTTGACGATACGGGAGTATCATCAAATTAAGACAAATGTGAGCGTGTTGGTGATTCATTTGCCACACTCACATGTTGTTCATTATGATGAACATTGGATTGACCCAACCTACGAGTATTCACTACATGGATCGTCGTCAATAGTGAATCTCGCAAGAGGTTATGTCTCTTATCCTTAGACTTGAGATGCAAGCAGGTCTTGCATATGTGGAATTTCATTACTTGATATGGTTAAACGCTATCCTGAATAAGGTAGTTATAAAAGCCATTATCAGGAGTGATATGAAGCATGTGAATGACACGTGTAGTCAAAACAGGATTTGTTCCTCCACATGTTATGGAGTTATATACTATTGGGCCCCTCGATGAATTGGACAGATGTTTGTATGGCCGTACCCAAATGAGATTAAGATGAATCTTAACCACTTGGTAATCTTGTTCAATATCTATATCGAGAAACATAATGGTTGAAATATTAGAATGACATTTGATCCATGTCTAATGTTCAACACGGTATCTGTAACAAAAGGATAGATGACATATAAACCATCTAAAATGAGACGTTTAAGAAACTAACCTCACATATTTCTAGGGGCATTGGCGTGTTGCTAGACGCTAACCATTGCTTGTATAATTACTTGATTATTATGACGTCGCAAGTGGGAGCTGTTGGAGTATGCTCGTGTCATAATTAATAATTATATGGCTAGACGTATGTGAGCCTATGGGGTCACACACTTATACACAGAGACACCATTTTATAGATTGTATTTATCGTATTTACAATATATAAACGACTACGTAACTCAAGATCAATAACGGGCCATTAAATACTAAGTTAGACATAGTGTTTTTGGACTGGGCCAACAATGGGCAAGCCCATTGAGGGCCCTTATCATGGCTGGCCATGTGGAAGGGAAAAGAGGGATAATGAAAGCTTTTGAAGGGGCTATGTGTAACTTAGATAATGATAAGATCAATACTGATTTAGTCTTTCATTATCACAAATGACATAACCACTTACCAAAACCGTTTTTCCCTTTTTTCTCTCCCCTAATATGTACGGCACAAACACACCCTTTCTAGGGTTTGTGTTTTCTTGATCCCTTCTTGCTCATTCTATTGTAGATGCATCAAGGATCATTGTTACGAGGTCAAGACTAGCATCGGGTGGTGATCGATGACGTGTAGTGTGGATTATTCATAGAGGTGATATCCTTTGGTCACTTGTGGTTCTTATTCCATTCGACACATAGGGATTGGCGGTGACTCCCGGCTCATGCTACAAAGGTATAACTTGTTTGTTTAATTCATTTGATTGATCATATGGCTATATGGATCCTTTTTGGTGATGTATTCCGCTGCGTTTATATATTTGATATGTTATTTTATTATTACATCACCTATATGGTGTACGCCAGAAGAGTGTATGTCAAACTTACAGTTGGGCTATGATGATTCAGACCTATTTTCTGAGACTAATGAATTGGGTACTCAAAGATTGTGACCGTAACTTGGCACGGCAAGGACTGGATGGCATCATTATGCAACCATGTCTCTCTGCAGCCATGCCTGGTCGTACATCTTTTTGACCCTGTTTGGTTATAAAATCTGAGCCTATATCTTAAGAATTTAATTGTTGTGGAGTACGTTGTCGTTTATAAAATCTGAGCCTATGAATTGTGTATATGATGTTACAAAAGCTGTTATACATATGGTTGCTGCCTATTGTCTGATGTTTTTTGTATGCTTACAAACGCTTTCCTAAATATGTGGACAAAAACCAAGGGCATACCTAGGATTGCTCAGGTTAGTCCTTTAGAATGTACTGATGTAGGCCAGAAGAGTGTATGTCAAACTTAGGGTAGGGCTATGATGATTCAGACCTATTTTCTGAGACTAATGAATTGGGTACTCAAAGATTGTGACCGTAACTTGGCACGGCAAGGATTGTGCCTTTGTATATGCATGATTATCATATTTTAAATTTAGAATCTTACTCTACTGTAGTAGACTACCGTCGTTTATACATCTTCGCAGGTTCAGTGCTACAACAGGTTTTGATAATCGGTCGTCTGCATTTAACCATAAGAGCAACCACAGATGTTGTACATCGCGTGTCAATATTAGGAAATGAAGACTACCTGGTATTCTTTATTTGTCGATACTAAAAGTTGATGTTCTGTGTCTGTCATGGTAAAAAAAAATTGCATATTCGTAACTGCAGGTCCACAAAAGGGCCTGATCACCAATAGTGTACAATTCTGAAAGATGGATGAGAAGCAGGAGAGAATGGTGTGACAAGTGATTTGGTGCAAATTACTTCTTCGCACCATCCTCTTCTGTTACCCATATATCTTTCAGATTTTTAAATTATTGCTGATCGGGTCCTTTTGTGGAACTGGAATTGCGAATATGCGGAAACAAACTTACCATGACAGACACAGAACACCGACTTTTAGTATCGGAAAATAAAGAAAACCATATAGTCTTCATTTCCTAATATTGACAAGCGATGTACATCATCTGTGGTTGCTGTTATGATTAAACGCGTACGGCGGATTATCAAAACCTTTTCTACCACTGAGCCTGCCAAGATGCATAAAACACAGTTGTGTTCGGCATTGCTCATGTGCTTAAACTTTTTACCATCCTAACATTTTTTTACTCGAGTCAAAAGGTAGATTTATCCAAAAAAATGTGCCACATGTTATTAATTCTACTATGAAAAGTATGCATATTAATTATACGTCAACTGTGTTTGCAATGATAGTTTATGCTAACGCACCAAATGCTGTTTTTCTGCATTTGTTATGTTTCGAAACTCAAATGGACCCGGAATGGTAGTACAAATGGTTCTCCTTGGATGCTCAAGTGGGCCTGAAGTGGAGGCTTAAATTGATCAATTTTGAATTCTGAAGCAAATGCTCAATTTGGTGCACCTGAGTCCTGGAATGGAGTCTCAAATGGGTGAGTTTGGGATCAGGAGGAGTGTCTTGCTAATGAACTTATCAGTGCTCACAAGGTGGTCTCCTTTAGAACTAATGCGAAAAAGGAAACGGTAATATTATTAGTAAGAGCAGCTGCGATAAAATAGAATTGCTTCATCGGCATTTCTGTCAATCGGCGGAAGACTCATGCATCCTGGGAGGGTACGACTTCAAGGAATGGACTCGATCGAACGGCCAACCACTTTCCATTTTTTTAGGATATTCAATCCAAAAGACCATTATTAGCGTGTAGTAGATTAGCCCGAGTACGTAATACACCAGTCAAGAAGAAATCCCATCAATGGATACGGTATAGGAGAAAATAATGCATTAGTGTCTCTTACTTCATGTGCCATGTTGCTAAATTACTAGAACAAAGAAAAGCTAAGTATCCTACTTTTTTGCTTTACGCAATACTTCAATATAAAACTGCTGCATTTATATATGCATGGTTATAGTATCTTAAATTTACATTCTGAATACACTATACTAGATGAGTCTGCTTATATATATATATATATATATATATATATATATATATATATATATTCCCTTGCAACAGGTTTTTTATATTGAACAATCTCACTACATACTATGGAGACATGCTAAATATAAAAAATAGATGGAATATCAATGATGGATGTACGGAGGCCAATGCTACTTATTACTGTATTCGCATGGTCTGTACATCCATCATTGATACTTTGTCAATATTTTTGTCGCGAGAACTTTTGACGCACACCTATATGTACTTTGTATGTTTATTCCCTGTTCTCTCCAATTACAATTTTACACACGAAGGTCTGCCTACTTTTTTTTTCTCACTTTATATGTTTGTTACGATGATTATCTACTTATCTAATTGGTGTACAGTTTTATAGGAACTGAAATTGTTTTATGCATGTTGCCAGGTCCAGTTCTGCAAAAAGGTTCGATCATCGCTCGTGTGCATTTCACGAAAGATAGATGGGAGGACCTTTTGTGGAACTGCACCTGCCAATCTATCTTTGATTTTCTCAAATTGATTAAAAGGTTCACCTGAAATTTATATGAATAGATGCACACACAAGCAAGTGACATTAGACAAGAACTTAGGTATTAATATGTGTTCATGAAGTTCAATTTGTAGTCTTTCATAGTCATCAATTGTTGAAATTTGATTTTGGTCCATAGCCGCTGTTCATACTATTTTTTGATAATATCATTCTAATACCAACTAATACTTTGTATGCCAAAATTTACTTGAGTCTGATAATCCTATAAATCTGTTGTCTTGCTGTGGCAAGTGGAACGATGGCAAAGTGCAACAAATATTTGCCTCACCAACCTCTACGTGTAGAACCAGGACATGCTATTAACTCTATTATACCAACTAATCCCATGTGTTTTTTGATTATCTGCTATTCTTTTGAAGCTGCTAAGTATGCCATGCTTATATTGACTGTTGACATATAGATGCACACAGAAACAAACTATGTGAAATACCCTAATATATCTTCTTCTTCTTCTTCTTCTTTTTTTTTTTCATGATCTATCCCTTGAAGATGCTCTGTCTGTCAAGTATCACTCATTTTTCTAAATAATAGTTTAACTGGGTTCATGGTATGCAGGTTTACTTTCAACGCCTTTATGACACAAGCTTATCCCTCCCAAAAAACCGACCCGATAGTGATTCCCGGTTTTTCTATTCCATCGCACACAGATCCGTTCAGGATACCAACACTACTACAAGCATTGGAAGGCACTACACACCTGCTTCAGCTGCATTTTGATCCAGAAAGTACACAAGAATACCGAAATTTGACCCTTGAAACAGTCATGGACACTGGACCACACCTGTTGCAACAACAACTGCTGTTAACAGCACCTGAAAGCAGCTCAGCAGATACTGCAACGGCATCCGCATCAGCCAGCACACTACTACAAACCCCAATGCAATCAGAAATGCCAGAAACATCAACCCCTGTGCTAGAGGAATACAGGAAAAGTGCTAACGAACCTATCGCAAAGACTTCAACGAAAAAGACCATTGTCCGTAAACAGTTGATAAAGGATGATGAGCAACCACCAACATGAGAAGCTACCAACAAAATGAAACGTGAAAACTGACAACGACTGTAGTATTTCTGTATCTGTATATATATATGACTTTTTGACTGAGTAGTAGCTCCTACAAGACGATATAATGTAATGCTATCGCTCGATACTAATCGAGTATGAAACGAGCAATGCGTCTGCTTCTGATGTAAAACTCAATTCTGGTAATGTAATAGGAAAACCGCATACTTATGTTCTTATTTATGTATCCAGCTACCATATAAATGCAGCCTCTTTTACGTACTATGTTACTAGAAGCATGATTTTTTTTTCTTTTTAATAAAGCATACTTATGTTCTTATTTATGTATCCAGTTACCATATAAATGCAGCCTCTTTTACGTATTATGTTCTTTTTTCTTTGTAATAGGAAAACCGCATACTTATGTTCCTATTTATAGCTACTATCTTCACAGTAAACTAAACGTAACATGTTGGACTCTTTCTTATTTCTTTTTCTTTCGTACGTTACAACAGTCTGCAGAGACTAACATAACATGTTATGTCCAGAAACACTAAGGTTCCAACTTTTGTCTAGAATTACCAAACAATGAAAACAGAACACACAGTACACAGCTCGCGTAAGTAAAAACTATTCAACAATGAAACGCTTCGACAACATTTGACGCATACCACTGTTATAAACACTAACATTATACTGTCAATCGCTATTTCGTGCAACAACTATTCTATAATCAAACATACTTCTATATTATCATACAACTATTGCCTTATACTTTTACATTAACTAAATGTTAGAAAACAAAAATCAGTTTGCAACATTTGTAACCGTAAAATAGTTAAAAACTAAAAGCAGAGGCACAACTTCAGGTACATAGTAACACTTCTTTTTATTGATAAACCTGTAAAAAGTTAGTTCATACATAAACCCGAGACATATAGACCGACAACAAAAAATTTGCCTTCAGGCTTAGACCATAACACAAACTACACAGACGTAAAAAACATAGACGCGATAGGAGGTAACTACAAAATATTTAGTTAACAAGCGACATCATAACCTTAGTCTTTGTAGCCTGACGACGCTCAATCGCCTTACCAACAGATTCAGATAGCCAATCTCTTCAATGTCTTCTTCCTCCGATTGCCTTAATACTTCAAGAGTATGAGCAAACACATCCCTTTTGCCAAAACCTTCAAACTCCTTCATAATCCTTCGCCTAAAAGCCTTGAGATTTTCAACCATTGAAATCATATCTTTATAATACCTGATTCCATAAGTATTGGCTACCTACTCATCCCTAAAAAGCTGCCCCAAGATATCATCCAACCACTTGGAACCAACCTCCTTACAAAGTCGAGTACGCAGAGGAAATCGAGGTGCCATGATTCAAAGATCAAACACGGTAGGTTGCAATAGAAATCAGTGTTAACCAAAAACAAAATCCGCAAATGGTTAGCCCTTAATTTTAATTAGTCGATTTTTTCCCCAAACCCTAATCTATGTCGATCAAACACGGTAAGTTGCAATAGAAATCAGTTTTAACCAAAAGCAAAATCCGCAAACGGTTAACCCCTAATTTTAATGAATCGATTTTTTCCCCAAACCCTAATCTATGTCTGTGTTTTACTGATATGTGTGTGAGAGGAAAAAAGTACATCACATACCCACCAATAATTATATGCGACTTTTAAAAAAAATAAAAATAAAGACTACCTTTTCAATTATCAATATTAAAAATAAATATAATTTATAAACACAGTCCAACTTTCATTAAAACTAAAACCACTGATCTTCCATTGATACCATCACAGTACTTACAACCATGGATTATACAAAAGCTTCACTAGAAAGTACATAAAAAAACCACGTAATAACATCAAAACACAAAAGACAACCATCAACATACCCTAATCATGTTCTTAGTCTTCATCATACTCCATCAGCTTCACATAACCGTCCTTATCCTTTAGTCCTTCACGGGCCGCCACAAGGATTGCAGTCAACACCTCCAGCTTTTGACGGTCCTTCATTTGAATTTCAAAGAGGCAGTCATGGCCATCAGTGGCAACCTCATGAAAAGGGCCAAAGGAATCGGCCTCATTCAACGTCTGCTCACGTTTATCTATCTTCGCTCTCAGCTGAGTACATTCCTCCCCCATCCGAATCAGAAATCCTTCCTCCTCTGTCATCTCTTGTGACAATAACAACTTGAATGCATTTGCAAGATCGTCTGACCCACATGCCTCTTTCAGTTCATTGAGATTGGGAGTAGCGTCCATTGATAAAAGAGTTAACTACACAGATTTAGGAATTAGGGTTATGCAAATGAAATAACCCTAAAATGCAATAATGCAACGCTATAAATAAACAAAACATGTGGCTGGAAAAATACTAAAACTTAATTAGAAGGAATGATTGCAAAACATAACTGAACTGAAGTACAATTAAAGCATGGACTTCTTCATCTTCCCATGCAAAACTATCCTATCAGTATTTAAAATTGTATTTCCAGATATGACAGAAAAACCCTCACAGTTTACATTTTACGAAATAAACCCATCAACTACACAATGCATACCATTACGATCCTAAAACATCATAATACTAATAATAATAAGTGAATAAATACGTTAAAACATAAAGAGTAGTGATATATAAGCCTAACAATGAGACCTAACAATACACCTACTCCATTCATCATTTGACAAGTATTATACACTTTTTCTCTTTCATCACTCTTTGTACTACAAATAAATCGTATATATACATTATTTATGACTTTTTTAGTAAAAAAAAAAACTATACTATAGAGGGAAAAAAAAGACATGTTGTTAAGGAAAAAACAATATGCAAATAGATTTTGTAGATTTAAGTACATTATTTTTTTCCTACTTGTAACCTACAACTTCATTGTCAAAGTACCGTGCAATGTGATATAAAGTTTTACCATATAAACCGGCCCGACACATACCTTTAAAAAAAACCATCGTAAACCATATACAACAACCAAAAAAACCCGTTGCGGCCGGGTCGACGCCATTCTCGTTTAAGTAAAAACACATCAACTAGTTGTGATATCCTTGGAAAAACTGAACGTAACAGTTGTTAGAGTTAAATGTTTAACTTTTAATATACGTATGTCCGGTTTCGAACCCGAGACTCGGGATTGCACACAATAACGTGAGAGTTCCAATGGATGAATAAATTAAATATGTTTATGTATTTTATTTATTCATTTCACAAACAAATACGTAACGACAGTTAGTATTTAACGGAGTTAGAGATAACGACCGTTAAAGGACTAAAAGTGAAAAGAAGGATCTAGAACCATGAGATTGGGTTGGATCGGCTGGAATCCATCTTGGGTTGGGTTGGCCGGATTTTTGGAAGAGTAGGGAACAAGTTTGGTGCCTTAGGGTTAGCCTATAAATACAATTCATTGTGTTTAGGGTTTTACTAATCTTGAATCCCTAATTGCCAAACTTCTCTTCTCTTCTTCCCTCTTGCTAGAACCGATCGGACCTTTTCTAAACCCACTAGGGTTTGCCGATTCATAGTAAAGCAAATAAAGTGTTTGGTTGTTTGTGATTCTTGAACCTAGCTTATCCCATTGGAACGCTAGATTACGTGTGTACAAGATCGAGTGACTAGTTTATTTTAACTAGTGTTTGTTCCTTGACATTGGATCGACACATCATAAACCTTGTTAGGGTTTATACTTGATCTTGGAGCTTGCATAAGGTACGTGTCTATTAAGTTTAATTAATTACATGTTCTTGTAGATCTATCCGCTGCGTGTTCTTTGATGTTCTTATATGTTTATAGTTTTATGATTCATATAATCCAACAACAGTTAGCCGACTTGAGAAATTGAACGTAACAGTTAGCCGATTGTGATGTACCAAGTGATCACGAACAATTACAATTTCCAACTTTTGAGAATCGGAGATGAAGAATCACGATTATGAGTTCTGGACGGTTTGAAGTTGATGAGTCGTGAGTTATGAATCAGTTTTTAGACGATTTGTCTTCTACCGACTTGGAAATTAGATAGGTTAACATAAACTAAAACCTTTTAGTTACTGGGCCATAGGAAACGTGACTTTTTGGTCCAGAAACGTTTCCTAGATAAGGATCGGCGTAACCCAATTGAAGAAACGTTTCCACTTTTTCTGGGGACGTTTCCCAAGTGTTTCCCATTTCCGGGACGTTTCAGATACGTGATAAGGCATCCCAGCGGAGTTACCGTGAATCCTAGGTTATGAGTGAAAGTGTTTTTTTAGTCACATGTTATAAGATTGATATAGTTCAAAAGCTGAGTGACAATGTTTTTTTTGTTTATATGTTATAAGATTGTTATATGTCAACTGCTGATGTGGTGGGTGGCCTGGTGCTACCGATACCTAGCCCTCAAATACCTATGCACATTTAGCTCAGCTAATTGCCCACTTAGGGAAAGAAAAACAGATGAAAGAAATTTATCCAAAGAAATTCTCTCGAAGTTTGACCTTTTATTTTTGCAAGAACACAAACTTACCACCAGACTTATATGTTAGCTGTTGTATATAAGTTTAATTTTCCGCTATTTTAGGTACAAACGAAATGGTAAATATAAAGCTAGAGTTAGAATTAGAAATATAATAGAATGTAAACACTATAAGTTTGTCTCAAAATAGATAAAGATGCTTTAGTTGTAGGAATTTGCTTATAAAGTAATTATTTAATTAATAAAAGTATTGCTCTATGTGCTTCTTGAAAATGCAATTTGCATAAGATACTATCTTTGTCATTGTACACATAAATTCCATTGGAGACCAGTGGTTATAAAGAGAGATAAAAAAAAGGTTTATGTGTATAAACATAGGACAGAGGTTAGGAATAGAAGAATTTTTAAAGATGTGCAGAGGGACAGTCAAGAGGTGTTTAAAGAGATAAAAGATAATGTCAGGCATAAGCTTCTGGGTATAACAGTTAAAAATAGTGCAAATGTCAGGAAGGTGGAAGCAAGATGGAATGTTCAGTGTAAAATGTTGGTCCATAAAGTCTAACTGATAGAAGCCTGTTGAGTATAGAGAGTGTGGAATTCAGCCTTTGTGTTTCAGGAGAGTTAATGGGTTGTTTGGATGTATGTTTTGATTAAGTTTGAATGGGTGACAGAGTATTTGCAGGGTATGTTTTCACTGCTTAGATTGAGTTATACATGTGCAAGCATATATTTTCTGGCCATAACAATGTTTGAAGTACCTAGTACCTTGGAGTCTAATCTGGTTGACTGTACCTTGGTAGTCACTGTAGATCCTCTAGTTTGGCCTTGGGAGGAAACTAGTATCTCCTTTTGATGAAGAGGAGGTTGAACTGGATATAAGATGTACCATAAAGTAGGGCTTCTCATTGTGAAGGGTATATGGCCTAGGAGGACAGTGCATGATGGGTGGAATAGAGAGTGTGTGAAAGATGAACCTTCTTGGTCCACCCAATGCATTGTCACAGGAGGTCTGGTTGGCATCATGGGGGGAGTGTGTTTCCAATCATCTGAAGCCTTTCTAGAGAAGGAAATGTAGGGTGATTTGGAAGAGCCCCTCCATGGATGGGTTTGGGTTCCTAGTGAAGCCACACACTGTTTCTGTCTTGCCATTGTGGATGATGGTTGAATGGTTTGATGGAAAAGTGATGTGGAAATGTAGCTAGATGGTTGTGCTTTAGTGGTGATTTAAAAAGATCAAGCTGGCATGGTTTATGTTATACTTGCAGCTATGATTTTGGATTCTGAGATAATGATATCAGATAGAGTTTAGTGTTGTCTGATTTTGTATTTTGTGTCCTGCATTTTGATCAGTATTGTTGTTTCAGTTTTCTCTGGATGGGGTTTGTCCATCTCAGATGAATTGATTGATTGTAATTTGTTTGTTGATAATAATATAATTCATAGTACAGAGGTTGTGTGTGAGTCTCAATTATACACTTTACATCCATTCTAGTGATGGACTTTGTGGAAGTTTATATGATTAGATTGTTAACTTTCTAAAAGAAGTGGTGATATATAAAAACTTGAGTTGACATAGCATGACGATTTTATGAACTCGATAAAGTTTATAGCATTTGGTGATGCTCTGTGCTTTTGGTTCCTCGTGTTATTGTTAGTGACACATGTAAGAACATTTGATATTTCAAGATTATTAGTTTTTGGTTCTACTCTTGGCTCAGTTCAGTGCCCTATAGGATTTGAAAATAAAATTGCCTAAGTATAAAAGAAGACGCTCAAGAAATCTTCAGCCCAGCTCCTTGAGAGTTCTTGAAGACAAAGAGTCTTCACTTCAGTGTTGATGCACTTCAAAGCGACTGAAACATAGGATCCAAATGAATGAAGTCTAGTTCAGTGTGGTTGGCAATGCCACACTGAACAATGTTCAATCTCCTCATTAACAAGAACAAGAAGAAAAAAAAAAAAAAAAAAAAAAAAAAAGAAGATGCTTCTAGAATGTCAAAGGTGGAAAAAAGATTTACTATATACAAAAGAAGACTTTGCCTTGTACTTAGTACTGATGCATCTGTAATCTCAACCACTCATTATATGTTTAACACGTGTAAAGTAGAAATTGTTTTGTAACCTTTATTATACATATATATAAAGAGCAGGAGGTGGGACACATGTCAAATTTTCGCTGCATCAAGACACGTGTCAGTTTATAAGAGTAGGAATAACAAATCTTCCCTCTTTCTCATTAGTTCTTGATAATATCCCCAAAAAATCAAAATCAAAATTGCACAAACATTACAAACACAATCCGACACAAACTCAAAACGAACACACTCTCACAAACAATAACCACAATGAATCCGCAACTATCACAAATCCGAACGTCATCAACTTTTGTTTTACCTTCATCACAA
Source organism: Artemisia tridentata subsp. tridentata (assembly GCA_021014915.2). NCBI lineage: Eukaryota > Viridiplantae > Streptophyta > Magnoliopsida > Asterales > Asteraceae > Artemisia > Artemisia tridentata. The sequence goes on along the minus strand of CP139508.1, from coordinate 94,544,713 downwards.
ATATCATGCCGCAACCTATAATCAAAATCCATAAATAAAAACACATGAGTGAATCAACAGAAGCAAACCCAAATGATAAAAACTATAAACAGATTAATCCAAACTCTAAAGTGCTTGGTAGTTTATACTAAATCCTTTAAAATCCATACGACACAAACATTAATCTGAAACTGCCACAACATTAATCCCAATGAAAAATCCAAATTCGACATAGCCTCAACCAACTAATCTTAAACTAAAACCCACGCCTCGCCGTGACTCACCGTGAGCCACGGCTTGGGTCGGCTACGTGCCAACAGTCGAGACCCAAACAAACCCGAGATCACAACTAAAAACAATCAACAAACATCAGTCGAGACCGAGTCACAGCTGAAGTCGTACATCCACACGGTTTTGTTTTAAAACATTTTTATTGAAAGGTTTTTATTAAAAGATTAATTAAGAATCGGATTTAAATAAATATAACAATTAGGGTTTGATAAATATTTAAAAATAATAATAATAGTGGTGGCGCGTGGGTGGTGTTGTGGTGGGAGCCGAAGGCTCAAAATCTCCAGAAATGATAAGCGTAACAATGGCCGGAAAATATTCCGGTGACCGAAAAGTTGGCCGGCGGTGGTGGTTGGCCGAAAAAAAATGGTGTCGCCGGCGGGTTCAAGAGAGAAGAGAGAGAGGCAAAAAAAAAGTGTGTGTGTTTTATATGTTAAAATGAAATAAAAAAAATATAAAAGGATTTTTATATGAAATGGGGTGGGGTGGAAATGAAATTATGAAAATGAGGGTAGGAAGAGTAAAATAGGGGTGGAGGGACTACAACTGCCAATCTAGCAATATTTTTCGTTAAAACGGTGCAATTACTGCCCACTTAACAACAAGACAACATATATCTCTATATATCAACTCCTATATAAAACAAGCTTTCCCTAAGGAAAGCTTTGCCTCAAAATTACCAGATAATGACACCTGGCATTTAATTTGATCCAATGGACCACAATCATTTCCGCCTCACAGCATTCAATGCAAACAAAAAACACACACTCAAACACCCATTCGGTAGATCAAACCAACATAACTGATCGTTACAAAAAAATTAACCCTCCCCAAAGCTTCTTACCCTAACGAAGATCAAACTTCCAGAAATTAAATCCACCGAATTCATTTAGATCCCCAAAAAATTAACCTCCCATCAATAATCGATCAACAAAAATTATCCTCAATTCATTTAGATCCGTCAACAAAAATTATCCCCAATTCATTTAGATCCATCATCAAAAAAATACGAAATTGACCAATGATTCAGAAAACCAAAAACAATTGATGATCATCCCTAACAAAACCAAAAAAAGGATGAATAAAAGTCTTATGATTTTGGTGTTTGATCATCAACATAAACCTTTCAATCCGGGTAGATCAAAACACATCTATCTACGAACAATGAAATCACCAAATTTCATCCCCAAACGGAAAACACACTTATCACGATACATACCCGGAACCAATTATCACAATCATAACCGCAACAATCAACCAAACGAATCAATTAAGGATGTTTGATGGTTTGAAAAACAAAGGGAATGACAGTGATTCTTGGTTTTGGTAAGATTTATCAATTGGTTATTTAATTTCAACAATTCTATGTATACGATTCTTTTCATTGAAACCTTAATTCAAGTTTTTGATGGATTTGTGGGTTTAATTGATAAAGGTTTATATTTCTTTATTTTAATTCCGATTTATGATTTAAGGTTTGTGTTTTTGATATTTGAGTTAGCAGTCATCGTCTTTAGCATTTTTTGTGGAATTGGGGATTAAATATGTTCAATAACAATGATCGAAAAACAAACATGTTATTCAGTTTTGATTTTTAATATTTTAATTTGTTTTTTAATCTATGATAAGGTAGCCATTTTTGTAGTTTATTCTAGCCATTTGGTATTGTTTCTCCAAATATCCAGTTACATCCTTAGCAGATTAATATTTTCCAGCAATCCATGTATATTATGTGTTAGTGTCGTCATTTGTGTGTACATATTGTGATAAGTTCCGTAATTATGTATACTTTGAATTTTAGAGTTATTATAAGTAAATATTTTCCAACTAATTATGATAATTATGATAATTTGTTAATTTCAGAAAGTGATAAATTATAAAACGTGTTTTTCAAACCAGGATGTAACTGAATCCCTTAATTGTAGTTTAAAAATTCAAAATTATAATCATTTCCTTATTTATCAAGATAGAAATTTTAAATTTTAAAATTATTTTAACCTAATCAAGTCACTATAAATCTATTATAAAAACATACAGAGATCATCACAACCACAATTCAACCTTCTCCTATTTCAATCTGGTTTATAGCAATAGTTAATAGGTAATTTAGTATATGAAAATTTACATTCTTCCATGTTTAGTTTGATGTTTTATCTCACATTATTTATCCAATTATGGTTTTATATAAACAGGATGGAACAGAACATCACTATGCTTTGTGACGTTGATCCTATGTTGGATGATCTTAAAGTTTTGGCACGTTGCATAAGTAAATGGGTATCCCATCCTGTTGGAAACCCTTCCGATGTTTGGAGTTTGGATTTTGTGTTCCAAGATACTCAGGTTTGATTCGTTGAAATTTTAGCTACAATATTATTATTTAATAACATGTAAAGAAAATTAATTTAGACTAATATAAATAATAATTCATGTTGCAGGGAAATCGCATTCAAGCCACTGTGAAGAAGGATCATATAAATAAGTTTCAGTTGTTGATTGATGAGGGATCCTGTTACCGCATAGGTAACTTTGGTGTGGGTGAGAATGGAGGCAGGTTTCCATTACTGAATCACCAATTCAAAATGAATCTGTTTAAGAACACTTCTGTTACCAGGGTTGCAAGCTTTGACAGCAACACACGTGGCTTTAAGTTTCAGCCTTTCCCAAACTTTACCACCAGACGTTTCAAAGATAATGAGTTGGTTGGTAAGTTATTATGTCTTTAACTTTGTTATTGTAATAATACTTCCATACACATTTATTTAATTGATTCAGTTAATAATTCTCACCTGATATGAATACACAGATGTTATTGGAACAATTGTATCCATTTCAGACCCAATCCCTTTTAACAAATTTGGTGTTGACAAGAAAAGGAGCATTTATTGCCCACCTTTGCTTCTCCGCCACTCTGTGCATTTATCTTTTAGAGAGCTACCGTACGCTTGTTGATTTAAGGTTTTAAGTTCCTTGTGTTTTGCTTCGATCTTGATTTAATTGAAATATTTTATTTAGTGCATGCGCACTCGTTCTTCTACGTCGACAAGTCCTTTACGTAAACTCGTAGATATTCCGAGAAGACGTAATCGTAGACGTGCTGCCCGAATAGTCGAACCCGAGATTCATACTATTCCCATTGATAAAATGGCAGACGATCCAAACAATGATGGGACAGCCCCCGATCTCCGAATGATGGAGGAGTTGTGCCAACCAACCATGCAAGGACGGGGTGGACCTATTGCTCCCGTTAACATCCAAGCCGCGGATTTTGGACTTAAACATCACATGATCCAACAAGTCCAAACTTCATGCCAATTTCACGGTTTACCGGGTGAAGATGCAAACAAGCATCTTGATAAGTTCATTACCGTCACCCAAAGTATGAAACAAAATGGGGTCATCGATGACGCCCTTCGTCTATATCTTTTCCCATATTCATTGACGCATCATGCCACTGCATGGTTTGATCGTCTTCCCAAGAATTCAATTCATAGTTTCGATGAAATGACTTCAAAATTCTTGGCAAAATATTTCCCACCGTCGATGGTGACGAAATTGAGAAATGATATAAGTAACTTTCGCCAGCTTCCCGACGAATCTTTATTCGAAGCATGGGAACGTTACAAACTTTCGATTGATCGTTGTCCTAATCACAATATGTTACTTGTCACCATTATAGACACGTTCTATAATGGTTTAACATTAAGACATCGTGACACGATCAATGCTGCGGCTGGTGGTACCTTTATGAAAAGGCGACCCGAAGAGTGCCAAGATTTAATCGAAAATATGACTGCCCACCACAATCATTGGGATTCCTCCGCCGAGAGGAACGAGTCAACTAAATCTATCACTACGGACTCTTCACCCGAGATAGCTTCACTCACTAAAAGGATGGATGATATGTCCACTGCTGTCTTGAGAATACATCAAAATCAGATTCAAAAGAATCAACAAGTCAATGTGGTAAATCAAAGCTGTGAAACATGTGGTGGTCCACATCCATATTTCGAGTGTCCAGCCATCAGTGGCAACACTCAAGAGAGCGTTTATGCTACTTCGGGATCCTATAATCAGGGAGGTAATGGTTACCAACCCCAAGGAGACTGTAATCTCCTCAGCTACCGTTCCAACAATTTTCTAGTACCACCCGGTTTTAGTCCTCAAAATCCAAATGGGCAAAACCGAAATACCCAATTTAACCAAAACCAAAGTCGAATGAATCAAGGTCAAAACCAAGGTTTCCAAAACCAAGGTCAAAATCAGGGGAATTTCAACCAAAATCCAGGGAATGTCCAAAACCAAAATCGAGGTCAAAATTTTAATCAAAACCAAGGTTCAAACCAAAATCAGACGTCCTCGGATGAGTTGCTAAAGCAATTCATAAAATCCCAAGATGAGACAAATAGGTCCCAAAATGAGACAAATCGGTTATTGGTTACCCAAATAAATGAGATCAGAAAGTCTTTAAATGATCGACCCTCGGGCTCGGGAACTCTTCCTAGCAACACGATCGCTAACCCGAGGGGCGATGTGAAGGCGATCACAACAAGAAGTGGTAAGAAAGTTGATGGACCCTCGACTCCAATGCCCCCTCCACCGGGGGAAGTGAATCGAGAGATCGAGGTGACAAAGGACAAAGTGCAAAATACAAGCCCACAAAGTACCGCACACGTCCAACCTCCGGTCGTCCAATCTCCAATTCCGGAACCCGATGTTCCGAAGACAAATTCTAAGCCTTCAATTCCATATCCTTCGAGGCTTAATGATCAGAAGCTCCGTGACAAAACTAATAGTCAAATGATGAAGTTTCTTGAAATCTTTCAAAAGATACACTTCGATATTAGTTTTGCGGATGCTCTTCTCTACATGCCAAAGTTTGCTTCAACATTCAAGAGTCTCCTTAGCAATAAGGAAAAATTGTTGGAATTGGCAAAGACTCCATTAAATGAGAATTGTTCGGCGGTGATTCTTAAGAAGTTACCCGAAAAACTAGGAGACCCCAGCAAATTTCTCATTCCTTGTGACTTCCAAAAGCTTGATGAATGCTTAGCCTTGGCCGATCTTGGCGCAAGCATCAATCTAATGCCTCTTTCAGTTTGGGAAAATCTTTCTCTTCCGGAGCTTACTTCTACACGAATGACTCTCGAGCTTGCAAACCGATCGGTTACTGTTCCAAAAGGTATTGCCGAAGATGTCTTCGTGAAGGTTGGCCAGTTCCATTTTCCTGCTGACTTCGTAGTAGTCGATTTTGATGCCGATCCCCGTGTCCCCCTTATTTTGGGAAGACCATTCTTGAAAACGGCTCTTGCATTAATTGATGTCTACGAAGGTGAGATGACTTTTAGGGTCGGAGATGAAAAACTGGTCATTAATATTGAAAGCACTTCAAAAGATCTTCTCAAGCATAAAAGCGAGTCAATCAATCAAATTGATATCCTTGATTCTACATGCGAGGAATACTTTCAAGAAGTGCTAAGTGGCAATCCCACTTCATCTGATCCTACCATTGCTCTCTCTTCCCCCTCTCTTACTCCGTTTGAGGGAGGTGACTTCATCTTGGAAGAGATTGAGGCTTGTTTATCAAATGATTCAATTTATTCTGGAATTGATGATGGTGTATTTGACATGGAGGGAGATATTCTTCTCATTGAGAAGTTGCTTAATGCTGACCCACCATCTTTCCTTCCGAAAGAACTTCATAATGAGGAAATCAAATCTGTTGATGATCCTCCTGAGGTCGAACTTAAGGACTTACCGCCTCATCTCGAATATGCATTTTTGGAGGGTACCGATAAATTACCCGTCATAATTGCTAAAGATTTAAATGATGAGGAGAAAACCGCTTTCATAAAGGTTTTAAAGTCACACAAGCGAGCCATCGCTTGGAAACTTTCCGACATTAAGGGTGTTAACCCGGAATTTTGTACACACAAGATTTTAATGGAAGATGACTTTAAACCAGCGGTTCAACATCAAAGAAGGGTTAATCCCAAAATTCACGAGGTTATCAAAAAGGAGGTTCTTAAACTCCTTGATGCCGGATTGATTTACCCTATCTCGGATAGTCCTTGGGTGAGCCCCGTTCATTGCGTACCTAAAAAAGGTGGCATTACCGTTATTGAAAATGATGAAAACGAGTTGATTCCTACTCGATTGGTAACGGGTTGGCGTGTATGCATTGACTACCGAAAGTTAAATGACGCCACCCGTAAAGATCACTTTCCTTTACCCTTCATAGACCAAATGCTCGAAAGACTAGCGGGAAACGAATACTATTGTTTCCTTGATGGTTTCTCGGGTTACTTCCAAATTCCCACTGATCCGCAAGATCAAGAAAAGACCACTTTCACGTGCCCTTATGGAACGTTTGCCTACCGTCGCATGCCTTTTGGCTTATGTAATGCTCCGGGCACGTTCCAAAGGTGTATGATGGCCATTTTTCATGACATGATCGAAAAGACTATGAAGGTCATTATGGATGATTTCTCGGTCTTTGGGGATTCTTTCACCACATGTCTCTCCCATTTGGACAATATGCTTAAGCGGTGTGAAGACACGAATCTTTGTCTAAATTGGGAGAAAAGTCATTTCATGGTCAAAGAGGGCATTGTCCTCGGCCATAAGATTTCAAAGAACGGGATTAAGGTGGATAGAGCTAAAGTTGATGTTATTGCTAAGCTACCTCATCCCACAACCGTTAAAGGCATTCGGAGTTTTCTTGGTCATGCCGGTTTCTATCGTAGATTCATTCAAGATTTTTCAAAAATTGCCCGGCCGATGACCCGTCTCCTTGAAAAGGAAACTCCGTTTATTTTCTCCAAAGAGTGCATTGAAGCTTTTCAAACTCTTAAGAAAAAGCTTACTGAAGCACCGATTTTAGTTGCCCCCGATTGGGACCTAACTTTTGAACTTATGTGCGATGCAAGTGATTTTGCCATAGGTGCGGTCTTGGGGCAACGGCAACGGAAAACAAAACACTTTCAGCCTATACACTATGCTAGCAAAACTATGACCGAGGCTCAAGCTCATTACACCACAACGGAAAAAGAATTATTAGCCGTGGTGTATGCTTTCGAAAAGTTTCGGCCATACTTAATCTTGTCAAAAAGCATAGTGTATACGGATCACTCAGCTCTCAAATATCTCTTTGCAAAACAAGATGCAAAGCCGAGATTGCTCCGATGGGTTCTCCTCCTGCAAGAATTTGATATCATCATCCGTGATAAAAAAGGAGCGGAGAACCTTACTGCTGATCATTTGTCCCGATTAGAGAATCCTCACCAAAGTGTGCTCGAGAAAAAGGAAATAAATGAAACATTTCCTCTCGAGACACTTAACGTGGTATCTTTTCGTGGTGATTCTAGTACCCCATGGTTTGCCGATTTTGCAAATTACCACGCGGGGAACTTTGTTGTAAAAGGGATGTCGTCCCAACAAAAGAACAAATTCTTCAAAGATGTGAAGCATTACTTTTGGGACGACCCCTACTTGTTTAAAGTATGTGCGGATCAAGTCATCTGGCGGTGTGTTCACGGCCAAGAAGCCGTTGATATTCTTAAGGCTTGCCACAATGGACCCACAGGGGGACATCATGGTGCCAATTACACCGCCAAGAAGGTGTTTGATTCCGGTTTCTATTGGCCCACAATCTACCGTGATGCCCATGACTTAGTCAAATCTTGTGACTCTTGTCAACGTCACGGGAAGATCACTCAAAAAGATGAAATGCCACAAAACGTCGTTCAAGTTTGTGAAATCTTTGACGATTGGGGCATTGACTTTATGGGCCCGTTCCCGTCTTCACGAGGAAAAAAGTATATACTCGTGGCTGTCGATTATTTGTCTAAATGGGTCGAAGCGAAAGCTCTCCCCACCAACGACGCCCGAGCAGTGTGTAAATTTTTGAAATCACTCTTTTCTCGGTTTGGAACTCCCCGTGCTATCATTAGTGATCGCGGTACGCACTTTTGCAATGAACAATTTGCAAAAGTCATGCTTAAATACGGTATTACTCACCGTCTTTCTACCGCGTATCACCCACAAACAAGTGGACAAGTGGAGGTTTCAAACCGTGGTATTAAAAGAATCTTGGAAAGGACCGTAGGTGAAAACCGTGCATCTTGGTCGGATAAACTAGATGATGCACTTTGGGCCTTTCGTACAGCTTACAAAACACCCATCGGGTGTACTCCTTACAAGCTCGTGTACGGAAAGGCGTGCCATCTGCCGATCGAGCTCGAGCACAAAGCTTATTGGGCCTTAAAACATGCCAACTTCGACCTAAAGTCCGCGGGTGATCACCACAAAGTTCAACTCAATGAATTAAATGAACTTCGTGATCAAGCCTACGAGAACTCTTTAATCTACAAAGAAAAAACAAATAAAATCCATGACTCAAAAATCAAGAACCGCGTTTTTAACGTTGGTGATCGAGTCCTTCTTTTTAACTCTAGATTGAAGATATTCTCGGGTAAACTTAAAACCCGTTGGACTGGACCATTCACCGTTGCCAAAGTTTTTCCTTATGGCACCATCGAGTTATCTCAAACCGATGGACCAAACTTCAAGGTGAACGGTCATAGGTTGAAGCACTACTTTGGAGGGGACATACCACCTATGGTTGTCCCGGATCTCCAAACTTTCCCCATGGACCAATGAATTCGGGGTCGAGTCAAGCTAGTGACTCGGTTAACAAAAACATTAGCATTACATGGGTAAACGCCCATGTTTCTGACTTCTCTCTTATTTCTAACACTAAGTGTGGGGGAATCCCACTGTGTTGTGCTCTTTTGTGTTGTTTGCTCTTATTTACAGGTTTCCCTTGGATTGTGATGATTGCCGCGCCTGTTTTTAATCCAGCCGCCCAATATCCTATCCTTTTTGCTAACGATTATCTAGGGATATCTTTTTAATCCTGTTTGTGAAAATAGAGATTTCTTTCACACACTTGGCTATTAGTATTACCTTTTTACGTTCAAAAGTGTCGGCATAATAGCCGGTACTTTGAATATTGAGGGCAATATTCAATTCTAAGTATGGGGGGAATTCTCTCGAATTTTGTCACATTTGTACCTTCTAGTGCCCTAGTACCCCCGTTTTGGCCAAAATTTTAAAATTTTTTTCGTTTTTAGATAAGAAATTGCAAAAAAAAAAAAAAAAAAAAAAAAAAAAAAAAAAAAAAAAAAAAAAAAAAAAAAGTGTTTAGTCTTGATTAGGTTAGAACAAAGGGAATCCTGACTCTGCCAGAGTATTGATCTGGCTGCTTCCTTAACGATTAGGCTAAGGTTTTACAATATGTGCAAATGAAAATGCTAAGCATAGAATAGTTGGTTTTCTTTAGAGCTTATATAAGTAATCTATGGCTTTTCCTCCCAGGAGATAACGAATCTGACTTAATTAGTGCTTATTTTTTAAACTTTTGAACACACAAAATCATTTTTCTTTACGATTTTGAAAAATACTAGTTCAAAGCTTTATTTAAACTTCAGAACAAGCATATATCATAAATAATGTAAAAGTTTAAGTAATAAATGTATGTGCTAAAAAGCTAAGGTTCAAGATCGGCCCTTGGATCCTTATTTCCGGAAGGCGTTTAGGTCTTGGCTACCCTCTTACACCGGCCATTGGACCCTTAATTCCGAAAGGCGTTAAGGTCTTGGAACTCTCCGTTGTAACGGCCCTTGGATCCTCTATTCCAGGAAGGTTTAAGGTCTTGGTTCCCGTGAAACTACGTTAGTTTATATTGCACAAAGTTAAGTAAAAAAAAATGATGATGAAAAAAAAAAATGAATGAAAAAAAATTAAAAAATGAGAAAATAAAAATAGAATAAAATGGAATGATATTGCAAAATGCAATAAATTTTGAAGCTTGCTTGTTGTGAATTTTAAATCTATCTTTCAAGTAGTATTAGTCAAGGTTTTATAAAAACGTCGATTTTTGTTATCAAAAATTTGAAAATCAAGCACAGTCACCTAAACTTGAATATATGTGGGAGTGAAAAGTTAAGTTTCGGCTTACATAGATTATTAGTATAAGTAGTGTTAGCATTTTACAAAAACATTTGCACATTGAGTTTAAGCTTAGTTGGGAGTATAAAAAAGAGGATGACGATTACAATTCCCTGGAGACACCCATTTTGTGTGAATCCCGTTCCATGATACCATTTTTGGAAATCAAGCATGTATATATTTTTGTTCTAGTTTAAATTTCTGGCATTATATAAAAAATCAAAACGGGGAATACTTGATTTTCTTTTGATCCTTTCATTACTTCATATGATCGGATTGCTAGGGACTAGCAATAGCTTAGTGTGGGGGATTGATGAGTGTCTAAATACTCATCATTTTATACCCATAAAAGACACAAAAATGACCAAAAACACTCAAATTATATTGCAGATATACTTGTTTTTGTGTTTATATATGTGCAGGTACAGATATGAGAAAAAGACAAAAAGAAATACAAAATAGACAAAAACCGAGTACGAGATTGGAAAGAGCACAAAAGTATGAGGCCAACGTTATTTTATATGAAGCATCGAGACAAAAGACGGAATTGTGAAAGACTAAACAAAGCCCATGTTTATAACCCAAGTCAAAAGAGAAAAAGAGAAAAAAAAAAATAAAAAAATAAAAAAAATAATAAATTGAAGTTGAAGACAAAGACCTCTCTACGTGAAGAGGCAAAAATAAAAGAAGAGTAGTACATGAAGACAGCATGCCAACAAAGAAAAAAGAAAAAAAAAAGTCAACTTGGCCTACGTTAAGATCACTTCCACAATTTAAACATAGGGCGTGGCTTCCTACTCGCTGTCACTATCGTTTCACCAACCGCCTAAAATAAAAGGGAGCAGCAAATCAGAGGACGACATGTGGCATGATTTGGAAGAGCAAACCGACTCCACTGCCTATAAATAGAGGCGCAATATGAAGTTTTAAGAGTAGTTTTTTTTGAGAGCAAAGTTTTAGCAGTAGTTTTTTATGTTCCGTATCTTTTATTTTTACTCTTCAGTATTTTTATCTTTCAGTAACAGTCTTTAATATTTATTTTACTCAGTTTAATGCTTTATGTATTCAAGTATCTTTTAATTTGCTCTTCACATTTTATTTTAACGCACACACAGTACCTTATGTTATTCAAGTAGCAATAATTTTAGCCTTCATTTATTACTTCTTTACTTTACCCTCTGGCTCAATTCAAACACCAAAAGAGATGCATGAGCTTATGAAACTCGGCTTATTTTTCAAATAAGCCTTGACATTTCTTAAGTTTGAGAGCATTTAAAATTTAGTTTGTCTGTTTATTTTTAGTTTTCTTTTGTTTAGTAATTATTCTAGTTTTAATACTAGTCCGATCTATTCTAGTTTTAATACTAGTCCTAGTAATTTAGCTTTATATAGCTTGTTCATTTAGATCTAGTCCTTAAAAATACCCGATTCGCGTCTATTCTTCGGAGTGGGCAACTTGGCTTCGGTTGGACTTAGATCTAATAGTTTTTAGTTATAAAATTTTAATCTTTTTTACATTTTAGACTACTTTTAGTTTATTTCATATAATAGCATTGCTTATTATTGTTTATTATTGTTAACCTTTAATAAAGTTCTTGTTTTTCTTTGATCTCTTATCTTTCGCGACCTAAGGCAATGAGCTTAAGGGTCTTATAAGCATAAAAATCATTAAAGTTTACAACTTTAATAACTTTTATTAAGCTATTTAGTTAATAAAGCCTTCAACTTTATTAACAAATTAGTAAAAGTAAAGTTAATAGAGAAATAGACTTTAATAATTTGTTTTAGTTTATAAGGTCGGGTGGTAATTCTCTCGTGTAAATCATCGGGTCTTATTCTCTTACCTTTTTATCATTTTTAGCTTAAATCACTTAGTTTAATATTTTGTTTACTATTGTAGAATTAATTATTAATAGTTTAATTATTACTTAGCAAGCATATCTTTTTATTATTTTATTTTCTAGAGCTCGTTGTTATCTTCGTAATTTTGCTTAATTAATCTAGTTTCTTTTTATCACTTAAAATAGTTTTTAAATCTTTTACTGTTAAAACAATACAAAAATCTCATTCCAATCATCAGTCACTTTAATTCCGAACCTTAAACGAAATCGTCCATTCACACCTCGTTGGGACACGACCCGGGTAATCACTTACCTGGTATCACACATATCCGTCTGATATTATTTATATATACTTTAGCACGGATCAAATTTTGTACATTTTACATTTATATTCATATTCATTTTTAGTAAATGTATTTTATCAAATCCATATTGCAGACAAACCGTCTGTCAGCAATGCTCTTTGGTCTACAAAGATTTACATCAATGAGGATCTCCCTGAAATTGCAGCCTTTAAACAGAGGTTACACAATATCACAATATTTAAAAAACATATATGTATAAAAAAAAAACATCCTCAAATACCTTCTTCATACACAATTTTATAGGTATGAAGACATTGATGGATACGATCCAAAAAATAATACAATTACCCTGTTTTCACCTGCTAAAAAAATTTTGACTCCGGAAGATTTTTTTGAACGAGCTGTAAAGAAGTCCGTGGGAAGTATACGTGACACTGAGCACGTAAGTTAATACTATACTGACTATTTAAATTATTGATTATTGAGATTTTATGTTATATAATTTACGTGATGGTATTCTGCATATAATTGTCTTTGGCAGGCATGTTTCATTATTGTGTATGCTAAGATACACAAAATTCATCGTGAACACGGATGGGCATACCTTGCGTGTAAAAGGTGTGGAAGTGCAGCTAAAGAAGTTGCCAATCAGAATGGTTCATCGAGTAGTTCTAAGTCAAAGAAACAACAAGTTTGGCATTGCAAGAAATGCAAAGAAATAACTGTTGTTGGAATGAAGTATGTCAAAAATTTATTATTCTTGAATTAATGCAGCTTAAACTTTTCTCTAAAATTATTCTATAACAAATACTTATTAATATGTTGTTTCATTCTATGCCATATAGGTTTAAAGTAATAGTTCGTGTGATAGATGACTCTGGCTCAGCTTCCCTTTTGTTGTTCGATGACATGGTATATAAATTGTGTGACGTACAATGTCACACATTGATCAAGCAGTATGGACCAGATCATGAGGATTATTTCCCATCAGAGCTAAATGTAATGGTGGGCAAAAAATTGTTGTTTCGATTTGAATATACTGATTTCAATATGAACAACAACCACCATGTCTATCAAGTCAAAATGATGTCTACAGAGACATCCATGATTGAAATGTTTGAGAAGGATTTCATCATCAAGGTTTTTTTTATTCCTAATTAATATTCACTATTTTTATTATGTTATTATGTTATGAGTACACAATTACATATACCATTGACACACATATTACACACCTTTAACAGGACACTGCTGATCAATTGGAAACTCCTGAAGTTACGCCTGCCAACTCAACCAAATTTGCTGCTGTGGAGACTGTCCCTTTCAACATTGAAGAAAGTCCAAACAATGGCAAAGGTGATTCAGGGAATGGTGAAAAGGGCAAGCGTACCATCATTGATTTGGACCAGTACGAACAAGTGGATCTTGAACCGTCCAAGAGGGGAAAGAATGATTTGGTTCAAGTCAAGATAGAGCCTAAGGAGTGATTTACCTTCTTCATATATCATCTTCAATGTTTTTTACCTTTTTTTATGTTTGGAGTCTTTAGCATTCTGCTGTTTAGACGTTATGTCATGGTTCAATAAGTTTGCATTTGGATAAATGTACATCTTTATGCACTTAATTTGTTTTTATATCATAGAGATGATATATGTTTGATTTTAATTTCAATTTGAATTGTTTATGCTTGGATTGTTTATTCAGTTTGAAAAGCTGTATCTTTACCCATTTTTTAGCATTTGTTGTTTACTACTATTATAGTTTACATATATAAGGTGTGTAAGTTACTATTAAAAAATACATGTGTATAAGTTACTATTTCCATTTATAAGCTGTGGATTTCGGACCTATTATAGTGTACATATACGAAATACTAAACATCCTAAAAAGTAGTTTTGGCCCATTGAAATATAACACCAAATCAAAAACATATCAAACATACATTTCAAAATATATCAATTGTCATATCATTTCCTTAAAAATAGTTATTTAAAATATATGTGTATGTTATCCTTTACTTAAAAACAGTAAATTCAAAAAATTATCAAATCATATCACATATTTATTTAAAATATATTGATGGTTATATCATTTCCTAATTTAAGAACAAAAGCCAACTATATAAATTCAATACTTAATCACAACCATCATAAACCAAAATCATCTATTATCAAAATGTCCAGCACAAATTCACCAAATGCAAGCAATGAAGAAGACACTAATAAATCATTCGACCCTCCTGTTATTGTCACAAAAAATGTACCAGTCATCAACATATCATATGACGATGACGATGTGGTATGCGTTGGATAGTATAATATATTTTCGAAATCCTATACATTTATGTTTATAATTTTATTTTTTATGTTTGCATCTCAGCCAGTTCCCGTCACCAAGAAAAGACGAAGATTACTAAAGAATGGAAACTTTATAAACAAGCATGTTCTTGGCAGTGTGAATTCATATCATGATTTGGAAGAAGATGCACATGATTTACACGAGGTATGAACATATGCTAAATACCATTTAACCTTTTTAACATTGTGTATATTAATTACACTAAATGAATATACTACTAAATGAATGAATCATGTATAAACATTATGTTAGTAAACTGATTATGATACACCTATACAGATAAAGCAAAATACCAAGGATACACAAACTTCAATTAAAAAGAAACGTTTGTTCAAAGTTATTGATGGATCTTCTGATGACGACAAAGATAAAGCCAAATAAAATTTTAAAGATTTTGTCAATTTAGTTGATTTTAAAGCCAAAGAAGTAGGCCAACATGATCAGAAGGGAAATGTTCAATCTCATGGTTATGTGCACCATTTGGATGACTTTAGTGAGGATGAACATTTACTTGATAAACAACACACTTCATTGTCAAAAGGTAACAAGTATGCTCTAATTGATGAACAAAATGATGAAGATATTCATAACAATCATGACACAAGTGACGATGGTGTGTGGATTAACATCAATGATCTCCCGATGGCTTCTAATGCTTTAGTTAATCATAACAAGTACATTGATGATGAAGCCGAAGAATATTTACAAAATTCTCACATATATAGCGACCGATCTGTATCCGACGGAGATGATGAAGATAGTTTTATTGATGACGAGTCTTTGGGATATGATACTACCGATGATGATGACACCGATGATGATTTTTGATAGTTGCGTTTGTGTTTTATGTTTGTTGATGTTTTCCTTAATAATAAGTTGTGTTTGAATAATATATTCTTTTTTATTATTAACTTTCAATTTTTAAATAATACTCATTCAGACGTTAATTAAAATGTACACATTGTGAAGAGTAGCATGGTAATAGTAGTAACATGATCAACCATGTTAATGGAGATCTTTGGCTTCAAGAAAAGAATTCAAATAATCAAATATCTCCATCCAATGTTGTTTGTTCAAGTTCTATGAATTCCAAAATGCATGATTGATGAACTCAAATAAGTACATTTTATTACTATCATTTATCCTATTAATTTGACTTGTTTTACTATAATATGTATGAGGATTGATACTTAATCGTTTACTTTTGTAATTCTCAGGTAAAAACAAGCATTTGGTGAAACTTGGCGATTTTGGACTAATTATGGAGCAAAACGTGCATAAAGTTGAAGGTCTACTGACATGGACAAGATCAAGTCAATTCTGCTCCAGATGCGCCGCATCTCACTCTCGACATGCGCCGCATCTCTATCAAGATATCACCAGATACGATCCAAGATACAAGAGGACATGCGCCGCATCTAATCATGGAGTTACGCCGCATCTTCTGGCGGTGTACGAATATTCCTGAATATTATAATCTTGGACCCCACGCGAAGTTAAGTACATGCGCCGCATCTACTTACTAGATGCGCCGCATCTTCCCTCAGACAGAAACTATAAATACCCCGTAGACCAGACGAATTAAAAGTCCCGAAAACCTAAAAACCGAAGACCAAACAGGAGGAACAAAGGACGAATTCAGTCAAGGAGGCAGCACAAGACACACCCAAATCAAAGATACAAGAGCTGTAAGAAGGTGCTGCATGTGTTTAATTCATTAAGTAGTTTTGTTTTATTGTGTTAGCAAACTTTAATTCATCAGGATTGGTGGCTTGTGTAATGTGACAACGAAAGATTGCACTCCCTTTAATACTTGCTTTCCCATCAATTAAAGTTTATATGATGATGTCTTTGGTTACTACTTATTAGTGCATTGATAACCTCTGTGTTTATTAGTGGCTTGCGGGCATTTGACTGCGGGACATAATGTGGCTCCCACGGTTATTTCTAAATTGATCACTTAGGAATAACTTTTAGACATAAGTAATCATTAAGGGTTTACTCGCCGATAAGAATAGGACCAACGAGAAAGGGTTAACTACATACACTTCATATAAAGCTATCAATAAAACAAGTGACAATCTACTTAATCATAAGGACAGCCCTCTTAATGTCTCGAGTATTTATCTGTGTACGTGTGTGCTACTTGCTGATTCGTGCCTATTGGTTTATTTTATTATTTAATTGCAAACAAATCGTGCCAGTCTCTCAGGCTGAAACCCCCTTGCGTTAGGATATTAAAATACTGATTAGAATAACGAGATAATACGTTCCACTCTTAGTGATCGACACTCTACTTACCATTATCTTCATACTGACCGGGTACACTGCTCGTTAAGTGTGTGTGTTATTGATAAGTCGGCTAAATATAAATTTAAAACTTGAGTAGGCATTAAAACTGCTAAACCGCAACGACACATCACGCGCATCAATGATCAAGATTTTTTATCTCATGGTAAACAATTTGTTTTATCGTTTCATATTTTATATTCATCCTCATTCTTCAAGATGTTAACGATAATACTGCCCACTACTGGAAAACAAAATGACGTTTACAACTACTTAATTATTAAACCTTAAAGGAGTTCATTTTAACAAAAGTATTGTTTAAGATAAATCCGATTACCATAACTTACAATCCACAACAAACCAACATCCAAACATAACATAGTCAAACATTAGTCATTACCATACGAACCTAATAATATTGAAACATTAGTCATTACCATGATAACCGTCAAGCTTAAACTACAAACATGTTGGCCGAGACACGTTTAACAGAGGTGAAACACCGGAATTGGCTCATCATCAAATCCTTCCAAATCGTTCAGGAGGTACATGTATTTGAACCGTATCATCTTATCATAGTCAAACCTACATTGATGTGCAAACTCCCTCCATTCGCCAAAGACGTTTATATGATTAGTCCGACTTGGTTCCTCCTTGTGATACTCCATTTTCACATTCATGGTGAATTCAATATTTTGGTGTTTCATCAACACATGTCTATACATGTGCAATGGATGGTGCTCCAAAAAAGATGCCGGTATTGTCTGCAATATTTAAAGAGTAACATATAACACTAACTATGTATCTAAAGATAGTAATCTTAAAAGTAAATATATAAACGAATTATCTTTACCAGACGTTTCATAACCACAATATATGAATATCTCTTATAGAACGCATCTTCAGCTTCACCAAAATGGTCTCGATGAACCGGCCAACGACAGATGTGATACATTCGGTCATCATCTAAAAATTCATTTGTTAAGTTTACTAACCTTTTAATATTGTCAGTATAAAAAAATTAATAATATAAGAATATAAAATAATATCCTCTAATAAACAACATTGTCAGTATATTGGCACAACAAATACCTTTTTAACTAAGACTTTGTTGTCCAACATTAACATATGTTTCAAAATTTACCCTTTATTCCAAACATTCCTTATACATTACCTAATATGAATCTACCCATGACTGTATGTAAAAAGCACTACCAAATTCCATTTATTTAATATCCGCAAACATACCGTGATATATGTTAGCGTGTGTGATAATTATGACAAGTAAATAGATATTGCACCTTTGTCCTCCAGAGCAATCTATGGTTGTATTGGTGATAGTTGGGTTGCACCAAAGAAATGAGCATCAGTATAATTACTTCCATCACCATTATAAGCCATCATCCAAATCTCATTGTTCTGCACCTTGGTGAACACCAATGTCATTCCAGCATCCAAACGCAAGGTTGTTTTAATGATATTCCAAGTATTATGGAACAGTTCATATTCACCTCCAACGTTTACCGCTCCATCATTAACAAGATTCACCTGAACTGTAAACCTGTGCCCTTCCACGTTAATCCTTATATTTCCGGTTTCACCTAACCCAGGTAAGAAAGAAGCTGGAATTCTCTGTATATTAAGTTCAAATTAATGTTATTTATAACTAAGACATTAAGATACTAATAAAGTCAAAACAATTATAACTGAACTAAAATATAATACCTGACCCCTGTTGGCTGCAGCCCAGACACGACTTTGAAACCGAGAATAACGTCCCTCGATTCCATTGTATCCTCTGAATTCAATACCACCACTATCATATCCAGTTACATAGAACGTATCATCCCCTTCCTGGATGAAATGCATTAACCTAACACCCGGACCGATATTCTCCACAGCGAATTCTGGCCATTTGTAACCCTTTAGTGCAATAGGTCTATGGTATGGTGTCACTAATCTTACTTTGGAACGAATCCTTCTGGTGTTTATCAAGTAAACATGTTTCTTCCCGTTGTATCCATCCTCCGAAAATGCAAGTGGCAGATCCTGAAACATTTTCCTATACGTATTTTGTCATCCTAAATTTATTATGGCTGTTATTTGGCATATTAAATATTTTTTCCTTACCTGTGATTTGGTATAGGTTCTGCAGTTCACCCAACAAATGAATTCCAATGGCATTTTCCTATAATAACAATGATTGTTAAAATACCAAATATCATGTTACAAGTTGCTAGGCATAAACTACATAACACTTTTTTCCTACTGAATATAGCAAAATAATCAATCTATAAGCATTCATTTCCTATAGCAACGACTTAATCATTAAGACAATCTTATTGTCATATATGTGTTTTTGGCATTCATACAAAAAATATCTCATAAAAATCACATCATAAGTACATAATGTAATCCTTAAAGATTAAACATTAAAATCGCAACATTAGTACTAATTTAGACCTAATATGTTTATACATTACTCTTGAGATATAACGGTTTTTATAAACTATAGTCAAATCTGAGCACAAATCAAAACACCACATAAAAATTTGAAAATGTTTTTCTATCTACATTATCAAAATCACAACAATCACTATCAATATCAACAGTAACTATACTACAATAATAAACATGCAGGTAATCACATCTCTATTATCAACTAAAGCATATGTTTATTTTAATCCCTAAACCAGAAACCTAACCTTCATTCTCATTATAATCAAAAACTATACTTAATAAATGGCGACTAGTACAAAACATGCATACAACAATGGAAAACCACTTATGATGCGTGGTTTTGCGACCTTACAACAGGTTTTACCTCTCGAGGGATCTCAAGAGGCTTGCAATCCCCACCAGGCAGTGTACCTGACCGATGTAGTATAGTGTAGTGGCAAGTACCGGGGGATTGATCGTTCTCTAGGGGAATAGTGTCGTTAGGATTGAAAAACTACTCTAATAGGTCTAAGGGTGAGGGAAGATTCTTTTGTGTTTTTATATTTTTATAAAAGCAAGTAAAATCTCGGGTTTGAAGGAGTGGGCGGAATTAGTTGCTAGTCAACTAACCCAAATAACTACAATTGCAAATAAAATAAAATAACTGAAAATAAAAAGGTTGTGGAACTTATACGGAGAGAAATGTGTTTACTTAGATTTCCTTACTCCCTAACTATCTTTTACCGTTGATTAGTGTGTATTAATCGCGTGGATGACGGGTGTATTCCTTAATACCAATCGTGGGGTGGCGTACGTACTTCCCCAACTCTACAAGCTCCTACTTCACTCCTATGTCGAGCCGGCTAAGAAGCTCCTAACATGGGATCACTAGAATTCGCTCATGCATTAAATACAACCATAAAAACCTTAGTACGCATTGGTTCATGTTTCTTAAGACGTTCAAGCAAGTTACCGTATAGGAGGTTAGCCAGTTTTCTTAAGCCTAACATCGATAAACAATCATCCAATACAATCAATAACACACCAACAACCAGTAATCAATAGTTAGGTTTCATTAGATCTAAGCAAACACAAGATAAATCTAGCCTAGCATGTTAAATAAAAGACAAGAACAAGATATAATCAAACAACACATAGACATATTGAATGATTAAATGATTACTTATCTTCAATTGAACATGGGAGATCCAAGGGTATAAAACCCTTAAAAATGGCAGAAAAATCGTCTTAGGGTTTCTCCTCACAAAGTTGCACACTAATGACTAAAAATTATGAAAATATATATAGGAAAACAGATCTGACGGCGTCACGTTATAGAGCCTGACGCCGTCACCTCGCCGCGGTTAGGGTTTCTTGATGGCCTTCTTGACGCCGTCCCCTTTTAATCATCCAAAATCCTCTCTGGCTTATCAAGGGTTGACGACCTTCTTGACGCCGTCCCCCTTTAATCTTCCAAAATCCTCTCTGGCTTATCAAGGGTTGACGGCATCACATTGGGGCTTGACGCCGTCACAGGTACTTTTCCAGCAGATTTTGAGACTTTGTCGTTTTCTTCACTTTTATGCTCCAAAAACGTCCAAAATGCTTCCTTTTCCAGATTTCTTCTCCAAAGTACCTAAAATGACAAAAGGAACGATTTAGGGCAATATTTGATCAAATAAATACGATTTAGGGCTTAAATGACCCCCTAAAAGCGGTACACTTTTCGCTTCATCAAATACCCTTACACTTGAGATTTGCTTGTCCTCAAGCAAATGCGCTTTTATTCTAATCAAAATACAAGTTAGGGGTCATTTAATGCTAATATAAAAGTAATTACAACAAATAGTCGTTCCACTTTAATCATAATAAGCACGGAGATTACAGACTAGCACCTCACAAGTAGTGTTTAGATACTCACATCTCTCAGGTGTCATAAAAGTATATCTCATAAATGAAAATGAATAATATCTCTCACTACCTGTCATAGCAAATAGATTACCATAGGCTTGGGAAAGGATCAAAAACCTCCTCCACTAGGCGTAAGCACCTAAGATAAACTATCAAAGAGGGCTTTTAAACGGGTTATAAACGTTAGGTGTAGGGATATGATAAACACGGTTTTGTTGGATAAAGGATATTCTACTGGTGGCGAGTTAAAGATCTTAATTAATTACATGTACAATATGGCGTTGCTAAGCCAAGACTAGACTCGACTTAAGCTAATGAAGAAAAATAAATAACAAAAAGATAAAATAAACATAAAATGAAACGGGATGGTAGTCCGTATGTTTTTTTTTTTTTTTTTTTTTTTTTTTTTTTTTTTTTTTTTTTTTTGTGTGTGCATACACTCTTGCCCTACCATCCAAAATAATACATCGTAGGGGGGTTGTATCCCCCTTACACTTGAACTTTTACATAACTTTACAATTACTATTCTTATGACTCGAATTAAGATAATCGAAACACTTGGAGTACTTTTAAAATATTTAGCACATATGGGGGTAATAACGTTGTTCTTCCCCATTACTCCATTACACTAGTACTTTACCCATGAGTCCCAATCATCCCAAAACAATATGTACAAGGATATGACTCGACTTAGCAACCATGTAATCAAGTAGATAATTAACTTGGGGTTTAAACAAATGTTGTCATAATAATGCACTAAAAATGAGTGCATACAAGGTAGGCTAAGGCGATTTGGGTGTACATTTAAGTGGGGTGTAAACAAATTCTTACTTTAAGTAAAATGCTTAAAGTTAGAAACGAAAAGATAGGCTCTGAGGGGTGTACTAGGGGTATCGTGTACTAAAAATGAGTACAACGCAAAGGGTGTGGGAGAATTACTTGACCAATGTAGCCAATGTAATTATAACAAAAACACAGGTGTAAAACAATGGGTTAATCCTAATGCCTCTTATCATGTAGTAAATCTAACTACACGAATGTAGTCTCACTTGTGGCCTCGGAATGGTCCTAACGCAAGTTCTAGAATCTAAGTGCTAACGGTACACACATCATAGCATAAATGCTTTTCCTACCAATTCTAGGGGCGAACCTCACATATTTGTGGGTGGAAAATTTTTTAGTGGTACGGTTTTGTGCTAGTCATATAACTCCTATCCGTGAGACGCTCATTAAGACCAAAGTTTCACTCCTATATGTTGTAAAAAAATTTAAATTTGGCACTAAAATTGCCTTAACAGGTATTTCTCTCAGTTTTATTACACATCTACCATCAAACAAACGAAAAATCAAGCGTAATAGCATTCTCTAAAGTATCGTACTTTACCCCCCCCTTACACTTAAGATGAACATTGTCCCCAATGTTCAAATAACAAGATGTAAAAGTAAATAAGGTAAAAGAATGAAATCAAATACTCCCCTGATTCGCTCGGTGGATAAAGGGGTAACATGGTTAGATCTTCTTCCAAGGTAATTTTGAAGCTTCAAGATTAAAGCAGCGCCAAAAGCTTGATTCCACATACATCTCCTTGTCCAAAATAACCTGTTAAACCTGAGAAAACAAACACGAAAACCTGCATAACATCGGCGGGATAAATCTGTATAAGGATATAATGCTTGTGGAATGATTATTTTGCAGATTCCTAGAGTTTATAAGTTAGAGATTTAATAAAAACTTTTATGATTCCGGTAGAAAAACAAAACTTTCAAAAATTTCAGAAAATTAAAACCTGACGCCGTCAGGTTGTAAGGCCTGACGCCGTCAGAAATGATCTGACAGAATTCTCATGTTAAGTTTCCGGAAAATTTCTAGAAAAACCTATACCTTACTTCCTGGAAATCCTGCAAAATATCATTATGACTCGATACAAGCATTTGACTCAAACAATTACTAATATGTATGTTAATTTAATATTGTTATGATTCATGTTCATTTGTTCTAATAAACCGATTTGGATTTCCCTTACACTTAACTTTTGCAAAATACCCTTATATGTAGTTAAGACGAAGTTAAAAACAAGATAAAGCATTTTCACAATTTAGTTTCGAACATGAATCAATAATAATAAAAATTAAACATACATACGGAAGCAAATAAAATCAAACAAACAAATAAATAAACACACAAAGCAAATAATGCTTGGGTTGCCTCCCAAGAAGCGCTTTTCTTTATTAACGAGTCTTGTAGCTAGACTCAAAGTCACCGTACATTACGTGACTCCATCATTGGTCACGGTTTCTAGGCCATTCTCCTGTCCGGTTTTATATTCCGGTCCTAATTTCAAACAATCCTTGTAGAAACCGGATATCCTCTCCATAACATAGTCTACTCCTTTACTCCTATCTTCATCATTCCTATAGTAGACTGCTTGCTTAAGCTCCTTCTCAACATTTGACAAGTGTTGGAATTGCTCTATCTTATATGGCATTTGGTAGTTTACCTCATCTGTCTCATCCTTAAATCTAACTATCCCTAAGAAAGGTTCATAGGTCATTCTAGAGACCTCAACAAATGGTTTTCCAAAAACTACTTGAGTTAAGCATGCATCGACTATCGGGCGGATATCTTCTACAATTACAAAGTCGGTGGCATAGGTGAAGTTTCCTACATAAACTGGTAATCCCTTAACTCTTCCCGTGAAGTTACTCATCCAACCCTTATCAGGGAGCATCCTATACCCAAGTTGATTTTTCATTATCAAGTTGTAGTGGGCTCTAGTCATGATGTTTATGGGCGATCTAAGGTCGATGTAAGCTTTCCACACATGTAAATGTCCGATGTTGCATGGTATATTGAGATTAGAAGGGTCGCCCATTTCTATAATTGGTCTACCTAGGAAGTACGGTGTCTCGGGGTCATTGAATAAGTCTGTATGATATGCGCGCTCTTCCTTAGTGGGTAGCCTATTGAAGTAGTCCTCATCATCATCTACTTTTTCAATCTCACTTTTCCTAACTTCTTTATCAACCTCGACTTTCTTAACCTCATCCTCACGTTCACTATTATCCTCATTCCTATCAATTGGTTTAATAGTGACAATGTTGACGAAGTGGACATGTTTGGATGAAGAGGGGTCTTTTACTTGGGGTCCGCTATTTGTGTTCCTAGCGTCCTTATGTGGAGGTGATAGCACTTGGTTATCGAGGGCTTTCAATAATTTGTCAATTTTATTGGTCATCTCCGTTTTTTGTTGATTGAATTCGAATTCGAATCTAGCTATCGAGCTTCTTGAGATGCCATAAATTTGGACATTGATGCGTGGTTTTGCAACCTTACAACAGGTTTTACCTCTCGAGGGATCTCAAGAGGCTTACAACCCCACCAGGCAGTGTACCTGACCGATGTAGTATAGTGTAGTGGTAAGTACGGGGGATTGATCGTTCTCCACAGGGAATAGTGTTCGTTAGGTATGAAAAACTACTCTAATAGGTCTAAGGGTGAGAGAAGATTCTTTTTATGTTTTTATAATTTTATGAAAGCAAGTAAAATCTCGGGTTTGAAAGAGTGGGCGGAATTAGTTGCTAGTCAACTAACCCAAATAACTACGAATGCAAATAAAATAAAATAACAGAAAATGAAAATGTGGTAAAACTTATGTGGAGAGGAATGTGTTTACTTAGATTTCCTTACTCCCTAACTATCTTTTACCGGTTGATTAGTGTGTATTAATTGCGTGGATGACGGGTGTATTCCTTAATACCAATCGTGGGGTGGCGTACGTACTTCCCCAACTCTATGAACTCCTACTTCACTCCTATGTCGAGCCGGCTAGGAAGCTCCTAACATGGGATCACTAGAATTCTCTCATGCATTAAATACAACCATAAAAACCTTTAGTACGCATTGGTTCATGCTTCTTAAGACGTTCAAGCAAGTTACCGAATAGGAAGTTAGCCAGTTTTCTTAAGCCTAACATAGATAAACAATCATCCAATACAACTAATAACACACTAATAACCAATAATCAATAGCTAGGTTTCATTAGATCTAAGCAAACACAAAGAAAACCTGGCCTAGCATGTTAAACAAAAGACAAGAACAAGATAGAATCAAACAACACATAGACATATTGAATGATTAATTGATAACTTATCTTCAATGTAACATGGAAGATCTCAAGGCAAAAAGCCTTGAAAAAGCTGCTAAAATCGTCCTAGGGTTTCCTCCCAAAATTACACACAAAAGTTCCACCATAATGACAAAAAATTGCAAAACTATATATAGAGATCAATGGCTGACGGCGTCACGTTGTAGATTCTGACGCCGTCACCTCGCCGCTTTTAGGGTTCCCGGATGGCCTTCCTGACGCCGTCCCTCTTTAGACCTCTAAAATCCGTTCTGGCTTATCAAGGCTTGACGCCGTCAGATTATGGCTTGACGCCGTCCCTCTTTAAATTAAGTCGTAACGACCTTGATCACTTCAAAGGGTGACGCCGTCAGATTTTTCATGCAAAATTCTCTGGCTTATCATGAGTAATTTTCATATCCACCATTTTCTTGCCAAGCCATGACGCCGTCCAGGGCAATCCCTGACGCCGTCAAAGGTACTTTTCAGCCGATTTTGAGACTTTGTCGTTTTCTTCACTTTTATGCTCCAAAAATGTCCAAAATGCTTCCTTTTCCAGATTTCTTCTCCAAAGTACCTAAAATGACAAAAGGAACGATTTAGGGCAATATTTGATCAAATAAATGCGATTTAGGGCTTAAATGACCCCCTAAAAGCGGTACACTTTTCGCTTCATCAAATACCCTTAAACTTGAGATTTGCTTGTCCTTAAGCAAATGCGCTTTTATTCTAATCAAAATACAAGTTAGGGGTCATTTAACACTAATATAAAAGTAATTACAACAAATAATCGTTCCACTTTAACCATAATAAGCACGGAGATTACATACTAGCACCTCACAAGTAGTGTTTAGATACTCACATCTCTCAGGTGTCATCAAAATAAATCTCATAAATGAAAACGGATAATATCTCTCACTACCTGTCATAGCAAATAGATTACCATAGGCTTGGGAAAGGATCAAAAACCTCCTCCACTAGGCGTAAGCACCTAAGATAAACTATCAAAGAGGGCTTTTACATGGGTTATAACGTTAGGTGTAGGGAAAAGGAAAACACGGTTTTGTTGGATAAAGGATATTTTACTGGTGGCGAGTTAAAGATCTTGATCAATTACATGTACTATACAATGTTGCTAAGCCAAGACTCGACTCAATCTTAAGCTAAAAATAAAATAACAAAAACATAAAATAAACATAAAATGAAACGGGATGGTAGTCCGTATGTTTTTTTTCTATTTTTCTTTTTCTCATTTTTTTTTTTGTATTTTTCTTGATTTTTTCGATTTTTTTCGATTTTTTTTTTTTTTTTTCATACACTCTTGCCCTACCATCCAAAATAATACATCATAGGGGCATTGCATTCCCCTTACACTTGAACTTTTACATAACTTTACAAATAACTATTCTAATGACTCGAATTAAGATAATTGAAAAACTTGGAGTACTTTTAAAAATATTTAGCACATATGGGGGTAATAATTGATGTTCTTCCCCATTACTCCATTACACTAGTACTTTACCCATGAGTCCCAATCGTCCCAAAACAATATGTACAAGGATATGACTCGACTTAGCAACCATGTAATCAACTAAATAATTAACTTGGGTTTAAACAAATGTTGTCACAATAATGCACTAAAAATGAGTGCATACAAGGTAGGCTAAGGCGATTTGGGTGTACATTTAAGTGGGGTGTAAACAAATTCTTCCTTTAAGTAAAATGCTTAAAGGTCGAAACGAAAAGATAGGCTCTGAGGGGTGTACTAGGGGTATCGTGTACTAAAAATGAGTACAACGCAAAGGGTGTGGGAGAATTACTTGACCAATGTAGCCAATGTAATTATAACAAAAACACAGGTGTAAAACAATGGGTTAATCCTAATGCCTCTTATCATGTAGTAAATCTAACTACACGAATGTAGTCTCACTTGTGGCCTCGGAATGGTCCTAACGCAAGTTCTAGAATCTAAGTGCTACCGGTACACACATCATAGCATAAATGCTTTTCCTACCAATTCTAGGGGCGAACCTCACATATTTGGGGGTGGAAAATTTTTTTAGTGGTACGGTTTTTGTGCTAGTCATATAACTCCTATTCGTGAGACGCTCATTAGATCAAAGTTTCACTCCTAAATGTTGTAAAAAATTTTAAATTTGGCACTAAAATTACCCTAACAGGTATTTATCTCAGTTTTATTACACATCTACTATTAAACAAACAAAAATCAAGCGTAATAGCATTTTCTAATCGTACTTTTACCCCCCCCCCCCTTACACTTAAGATGAACATTGTCCCCAATGTTCAAATAACAAGATGTAAAAGAAAAAAGTAAAAGAAGGAAATCAAATACTCCCCTGATTCGTTCGGTGGATAATGTGGTAACATGGTTAGATTGTAACACCCGGTAATTTTCCAAAACCTTTCTAGCCAATTATTTTAAAACTTTGCATTACCTGAGAACTTAAACTTTTTATTGAACTTGTTTGGGCTTGAGAAACGAGAGATATTACGAGAAACGAGAATATTGTCCCTATTAGTGAACCAGCACAACCTAGGAAGCACGAAACGTATCGTATTTGTCAAAAATATTAATTTTTGAAAGTATTGCAAATTTATACTCGTTTTCATTGGAAAAATTATTTCGTGAACAATGGCGCAAGTTTCGTTAATTTTCGAGTCCGTTTGGTATGTCAAATGGTTCCCGCGGTGTTTTTATCAAAAGTTTAGCCACATTGACCATAATGGTCCCTCCGCCCATTTGTTTTATTTCACACCCCTCACTTTTTATTTTTCATTTCACCCCCTATCTCAATAATATAAATACCCACTTATTATAATAAAACTCATTCACTATTCAAATAATCTTCTCTCTTCTCTCTCTTTCTAAACCACCGGTACTCCAACTCCGGCCACCACCTTCTTCTCCGGCCAAATTCCGGCGACCACCTTGCCGGAAAATTTTCCGGCGAACCCTTTTCTTTGCCGAATCATTAGATCGGCCTACCTACACCATTTCTGGAGATTTTGAGCCCTCGGCTCCCACCACAACACCACCCACGCGCCACCACCGCCACTCCCAACATCACCGCCACCACCACAGCCTCACACCGTCCTTTCTTCTCGGTAAAAACTAACTCACGCGCCCTCTATCTTTATTTTTAATAACTTTTTATAAAACCCTAATTCTATATTTTGTTTAATCCGATGATAATAATGTTTTATTAATAAAAACGATTGTAAAACATGTTATAAACTCGTGTGGAAACCTTCCCCTCCCCTTCTCGTTGACTCAGTCGACTCGTCACTCGGTCAACTCACCGAGTCAACTCGGTTGACTCGGTGAGGGTTCGATATTCTTGGTGTTTTATTGTTCTTATGATTATTTCTTTTGTTATAGTATTAATTTTGTTGAGTTGATAAATTTCGAGGTCCATTTGGGTTGGTTACTGTTCGGCAGTCGGCAAGTAGCCGAGCCGAGCCGTGGCTCGTGGTGAGTCACGGTGAGGCGTAGTGTTTGGAATGGACTTAGGATTAGTTTTGGTAATGTGATGATTGTGTTCGGATATGGAATTGAGTTGTGTTTGCGGATTGTTGTGTTCGATTGAGTTTCTTTTGGAAGTTAGAAGCAGATTGGAATTTTTTTATAAAATGTTAGTATAAGGTTAGAGTTAGGATTTATTTAAAAATTGCGAGGTTGTGTTTGATAAAATGGTTGTGTTGCGGATTTGGATTGTTAATGTCGAGTGGAGTAGTATTTGTGAAATGGTTTGGACAACTTTTTCGGATATAAAACTTGATGTGCGGATTAGTGTTAAGATTAAAGTTAATATGGATATTGGTTGTGTTGTGTTGAATATATTGCGGCCGAGAGTCTCAACGACTCGGATTGAGTCGAGCCGTGACTCGTGGCGAGTCACGGCCAAGTTAAATTATTTTTCTTCGTCATTTATTAATTATTTTTTTTTTGCTCATTGAGTCGCGTTATATCTATTTATGTCACGTTTATTATTTATTCCTTCATTATTTATTTATTTGTGATCGATATGAGATGTTTCGGAATGTTTGAAACGTTATGGGATAATTTGCAACACATATGAGATACTTAATATTTATTGATTCGATTTGAATATTATTATAATATTGTAATGTTGTGGACAAGGATTGTACATATTGGATTTACGGTATTGGTTATTTGGACAATTATGGACCCTTTGGTACATGAGACGGAAGGGTACGTTAGACTCATAAGAGCTTAACCTACCTGGACCCGAACAATACAAAATGGTCGATAAAACTAAACAACTAATATTCACGTGAATGATATGTCCAATTATATATTAAAATTTGTAAAATTTGTTAATAATTGGAATATTCAAATAAGTCGTGTGACTTGGAAATGTTTTACAAACGGGCAATTCATGTCGAAATTTCGTGAAATGTTTTATAAAACTTAAACTATTTATGATTTATTAAATATTCCAAAACCTTTTCAAAACTCTTATGTTTTAACGATCATAACATCTATTTTGGGAAAAACGGGGAAAAGCCGAAACTATCTATCGAGGTCGTTTGTTTGGTTATTTATTCTCTTCTGAATTAATTCTTTCTTTCATATTCCTTCTTTTCTCTTCCCTCGTCCTTCTTGAGTGTTCGTTCGTTTCCACCGACTTGTCATCTTTTTACCCTTTCTAGTCTTCCACACGAGACTTAAACTTATCTTTTCTTTCAAACGCCATTGAAACTAAAACTTTCTATACGAGTATTAGTTATTAAATCATTTTGAGTATTATTTCTGAGTTATGTCATTTAATTTATTAGGTTGTGCTGAGGTTCATTTGCTGTGCCGTACCATCTGATTGTTTATCTCGTATTCTCTGTGACTAAGGTGTGATTCATAGCCCCACTTGTGCACTTTTAATTATTTTTAAACCCATGGGGGAGATACATGCTACTTACTATTTTTCTGAGCACAATGGTTTATTGTATGCTATTCCTGATTGACGCTATATATGCTAAGTACCTTCCTTGCCAAAAGCAAGACCCTCGATCATGAACCATTAATCACCTGCGGGTGAGCGCGATTATAGTTTATAGGCCTATAGGATTGACCGTCCCATCCCTGTTGACCAGTTAGGCAACACGGGTGTACTGTATATCGAATACCTAGGTATTTGGCAAGATACCTACTGGAGGGCAAATGTTATGATTATGAAATTCCGCGGTTATTGTCGACTTATGCCAGAGTTACTGGTACCTCAGTTAACGCATTGTGTGTCATGAGCTTAGCGAAACAAACGAAAGATATCCTGATTGAATATGTGAAGCTTCCAGATTAAAATTCTTGTGCTCAAACTATTATTTTACTAAACCTATGAATTGCACTCAACCTTTGTGTTGACTTTTTAGCATGTTATCTTAGGTATTTGATTTATGAAGTGTGCACGAGGAAGGGCTGAAGGTTCCGGATGGCTATCTGTGGGTTGTGTTTTGTTATTTCTATCTAAATTTTCCGCTGCAAACTACTTTATTTTTCCGCTGCAAACTATATCATTATCCGCTGCTAAATGTGTTGAGAGTCTTTTGAACTCTAATGGTTGAACTTTGTATTTGAATGTGGTATCTTATTAAAACGTCTCGTTATGAGATCGTTTATCTATGATTTTGACTCACTACCCCTCGAGTAATACCCCTAACTATGTTCCGCTGCCGTATTCCGAGTTGGGGGTGTTACATAGATCTTCTTCCAAAGTAATGTTGAAGCTCCATGACTAATGCATCGCCATAAGCTTGATCCAGCAAACATCTCCTTGTCCAAAATAACCTGTTAAACCTGAGAAAACAAACACGAAAACCTGCATAACATCGGCGGGATAAACTCTATATATAAGGATATAATGCTTGTGGAATGATAGTTCTGAAGATTATAAGTTAGAGATTTAATAAAAACTTTTTATGAAAACAAAACTTTCAAAAATTTTCCGAAAATTAAACCTGACGCCGTCAGGTTGTAAATCCTGGCGCCGTCAGAAATAATCTGACAGAATTCTCATGTTAAGTTTCCGGAAAAATTTTGGAAAAACCTATACCTTACTTCCTGGAAATCCTGCAAAACATCATTATGACTCGATACAAGCATTTGACTCAAACAAATACTAATATGTATGTTAATTTATTATTATTACGATTCATGTTCATTTGTTCTAATAAACCGATTTGGATTTCCCTTACACTTAACTTTTTCAAAATACCTTTATATGTAGTTAAGACGAAGTTAAAAAACAAGATAAAGCATTTTCAAAAATTAGTTTTGAACATGAATCAATAATAATAAAATTTAAACATACATACGGAAGCAAATAAAATCAAACAAACAAATAAACACACAAAGCAAATAAAACTTGGGTTGCCTCCCAAGAAGCGCTTTTCTTTATTAACGAGTCTTGTAGCTAGACTCAAAGTCACGTACATTACGTGACTCCATCATTGGTCACGGTTCCTAGGCCATTCTCATTTCCGGTTTTATATTCCGGTCCTAATTTCAAACAATCCTTGTAGAAACCGGATATCCTTTCCATAACATAGTCTACTCCTTTATTTCTATCCTCATCATTCCTATAGTAGACTGCTTGCTTAAGCTCCTTCTCAACATTTGACAAGTGTTGGAATTGTTCTATCTTATATGGCATTTGGTAGTTTACCTCATCGGTCTCATCCTCAAATCTAACTATCCCTAAGGAAGGTTCATAAGTCATTCTAGAGACCTCAACAAATGGTTTTCCAAAAACTACTTGAGTTAAGGATGCATCGACTATTGGGCGGATATCTTCTACAATTACAAAGTCGGTGATATAGGTGAAGTTTCCTACATAAACCGGTAATCCCTTAACTCTTCCCGTGAAGTTACTCATCCAACCCTTGTCAGGGAACATCCTATACCCAAGTTGATTTTTCATTATCAAGTTGTAGTGGGCTCTAGTCATGATGTTTATGGGTGATCTAAGGTCGATGTAGGCTTTCCACACATGCAAATGTCCGATGTTGCATGGTATGTTGAGATTAGAAGGGTCGCCTATTTTTATAATTGGTCTACCTAGGAAGTATGGTGTCTCGGGGTCATCGAATAAGTCTGTATGATATGCGCGCTCTTCCTTAGTAGGTAGCCTATTGAAGTAGTCCTCATCATCATCTACTTCTTCAATCTCACTTTTCCTAACTTCCTTATCAACCTCGACTTTCTCAACCTCGTCCTCAGGTTCACTATTATCCTCATTCCTATCAATTGGTTTGATAGTGACAACGTTGACGAAGTGGACGTGTTTGGATGAAGAGGGGTCTTTAACTTGGGGTCCGCTATTTGTGTTCCTAGCGTCCTTATGTGGAGGTGATAGCACTTGGTTATTGAGGGCTTTCAATAAGTTGTCAATTTTATTGGTCATCTCCGTTTGTTGTTGATTGAATTCGGATTCAAACTTAGCTATCCGAGCTTCTTGAGATGCCATAAATTGGGACATCAATCCTTCAAAGTTATTGGTACTACCATAATTGTTGGAAGGATTGTTATTGAAAGTACGGTTCGAGTTGGAACCGCTTGATTGGAAACGATTAGGTGGGTTGGAAGAATTGGTTTGTTGTGCGTTTTGGTTTTGTTTCCACCTAAGGTTCGGGTGATTTTTCCATGAGGAGTTGTATGTATCACCGTAGGGGTTTGGCTCGAGTTTGAAAGTGCACCACTTGTCTCCCGCTCCGTCAGTACGCGAGGATGCGTAGTCCGCAAAAGCTTGTTCGGGGAGTTCCATGCAATCACGAGTGTCGTGGGGACCACTACATAATTCACATGAAGAAGTGATTTTGTTCACTTGACTTGAAGGTTTAGGAGCCTCGTAGGATTTCATAAGAAACTTGACTTGGTCTTCAAGTTCTATGATCCTACGGTCGGAAGTGCTTGAATTGTTTGAAGGCAAAGATATTGCCTTGACCGTTTTATTCAAATCACGGGGATCACTCCAACTTTCGTTGTCATAAAGAGCAAGATCCTCTAGGAGAGCCCATGATTGTTCCGCAATTAGATCACGTAGCTTACCATCGGCCGATTGGTCAATGGTTTACCTCGTGGA
Source organism: Artemisia tridentata subsp. tridentata (assembly GCA_021014915.2). Taxonomy (NCBI): domain Eukaryota; kingdom Viridiplantae; phylum Streptophyta; class Magnoliopsida; order Asterales; family Asteraceae; genus Artemisia; species Artemisia tridentata. The sequence continues at coordinate 94,511,048 of CP139508.1, read as the reverse complement.
GAGATTGATATGGTCATAGAAGATTTGGACTTGGAGCCAAAGTTCTATGCCATGGTGAGGGACTTTTTGGAGTAAGTCCTTGAATCGAGTCCATGCCTCGTAGAGGGTTTCGCCTTGACGTTGTTGGAACATCAAGATATCATTCCTTAGCTTGGTAGTTCTTCCCGGTGGGAAAAACTGAGCAAGGAAACGAGTGGTGAGATCATCCCAAGAGGTGATGGATCCTGCGGGTAGACGCTCTAGCCATTGACTAGCTTGGTCCCGCAGAGAGAATTGAAAGAGACGCAGTCGGGTCGTCTCTCGAGTGGCAACATCAAGGTCTATAGAATCAACGATTTTGAGAAAGTCCTTGAGATGTTGATTAGGATCTTCGGATGGTAATGGTTACGAACAAAGAAACGAAGAAAAAAGATAGACTAAAGAAAACCTAGAAAAATAAAATAAAAATCTCACTAGAAAGGAATCTAGTGAGTAGACCTAATAAAATAAAAATTCAACCTAAACAATAACTATTCCCCGGCAGCGGCGCCAAAAACTTGATGCGTGGTTTTGCGACCTTACAACAGGTTTTACCTCTCGAGGGATCTCAAGAGGCTTACAACCCCACCAGGCAGTGTACCTGACCGATGTAGTATAGTGTAGTGGTAAGTACGGGGGATTGATCGTTCTCCACAGGGAATAGTGTTCGTTAGGTATGAAAAACTACTCTAATAGGTCTAAGGGTGAGAGAAGATTCTTTTTATGTTTTTATAATTTTATGAAAGCAAGTAAAATCTCGGGTTTGAAAGAGTGGGCGGAATTAGTTGCTAGTCAACTAACCCAAATAACTACGAATGCAAATAAAATAAAATAACAGAAAATGAAAATGTGGTAAAACTTATGTGGAGAGGAATGTGTTTACTTAGATTTCCTTACTCCCTAACTATCTTTTACCGGTTGATTAGTGTGTATTAATTGCGTGGATGACGGGTGTATTCCTTAATACCAATCGTGGGGTGGCGTACGTACTTCCCCAACTCTATGAACTCCTACTTCACTCCTATGTCGAGCCGGCTAGGAAGCTCCTAACATGGGATCACTAGAATTCTCTCATGCATTAAATACAACCATAAAAACCTTTAGTACGCATTGGTTCATGCTTCTTAAGACGTTCAAGCAAGTTACCGAATAGGAAGTTAGCCAGTTTTCTTAAGCCTAACATAGATAAACAATCATCCAATACAACTAATAACACACTAATAACCAATAATCAATAGCTAGGTTTCATTAGATCTAAGCAAACACAAAGAAAACCTAGCCTAGCATGTTAAACAAAAGACAAGAACAAGATAGAATCAAACAACACATAGACATATTGAATGATTAATTGATAACTTATCTTCAATGTAACATGGAAGATCTCAAGGCAAAAAGCCTTGAAAAAGCTGCTAAAATCGTCCTAGGGTTTCCTCCCAAAATTACACACAAAAGTTCCACCATAATGATAAAAAATTGCAAAACTATATATAGAGATCAATGGCTGACGGCGTCACGTTGTAGATTCTGACGCCGTCACCTCGCCGCTTTTAGGGTTCCCGGATGGCCTTCCTGACGCCGTCCCTCTTTAGACCTCCAAAATCCGTTCTGGCTTATCAAGGCTTGACGCCGTCAGATTATGGCTTGACGCCGTCCCTCTTTAAATTAAGCCGTGACGACCTTGATCACTTCAAAGGGTGACGCCGTCAGATTTTTCATGCAAAATTCTCTGGCTTATCATGAGTAATTTTCATATCCACCATTTTCTTGCCAAGCCATGACGCCGTCCAGGGCAATCCCTGACGCCGTCAAAGGTACTTTTCAGCCGATTTTGAGACTTTGTCATTTTCTTCACTTTTATGCTCCAAAAACGTCCAAAATGCTTCCTTTTCCAGATTTCTTCTCCAAAGTACCTAAAATGACAAAAGGAACGATTTAGGGCGGTACACTTTTCGCTTCATCAGACATCAATCCTTCAAGATTATTGGTACTACCATAATTGTTGGAAGGATTGTTATTGAAAGTACGGTTTGGGGATGAACCGCTTGATTGAAAACGATTAGGTGGGTTGGAAGAATTGGTTTGTTGTGCGTTTTGGTTTTGTTTCCACCTAAGGTTTGGGTGATTTTTCCATGAGGGGTTGTATGAATCACCGTAGGGGTTTGTCTCGGGTTTGAAAGTGTACCACTTGTCTCCCGCTCTGTCGGTATGCGAGGATGCGTAGTCCGCAAAAGCTTGTTCGGGGAGTTCCACGCAATCAAGAGTGTCGTGGGGACCACTACATAATTCACACGAAGAAGTGATTTTGTTCACTTGGCTTGAAGGGTTAGGAGCCTCGTAGGATTTCATAAGAAACTTGACTTGGTCTTCAAGTTCTATGATCCTACGGTCGGAAGTGCTTGAATTGTTCGAAGGCAAAGATATTGCCTTGACCGTTTTATTCAAATCACGGGGATCATTCCAACTTTCGTTGTCATAAAGAGCAAGATCTTCAAGGAGAGCCCATGATTGTTCCGCACTTAGATCACGTAGCTTACCACCGGCCGATTGGTCAATGGTTTGCCTCGTGGAGAGATTGATGTGGTCATAGAAGATTTGGACTTGGAGCCAAAGTTCTATGCCATGGTGAGGGACTTTTTGGAGTAAGTCCTTGAATCGAGTCCATGCCTCGTAGAGGGTTTCGCCTTGACGTTGTTGGAACATCAAGATATCATTCCTTAGCTTGGTAGTTCTTCCCGGTGGGAAAAACTGAGCAAGGAAATGAGTGGTGAGATCATCCCAAGAGGTGATGGATCCTGCGGGTAGACGCTCTAGCCATTGACTAGCTTGGTCCCGCAGAGAGAATTGAAAGAGACGCAGTCGGGTCGTCTCTCGAGTGGCAACATCAAGGTCTATAGAATCAACGATTTTAAGAAAGTCCTTGAGATGTTGATTAGGATCTTCGAAACGAAGTCCATAGAATGCGCATCCGCTTTGCACCAACCGGATGGTGTCGGATCGCAAGGGAGTGACATTGGCTCCTTGAGTGAGCTCAATGGTGTTTCGATAGCCATGGTGGCTAGGACGGGAGTAGTCTCCTAAGGTACGGGCTCTAGGAGGTGGGTGTTGTTGTGGTGGTGGGTTGTTGGGATCGAGGATATTACCACCTTCCATGATGTCGGATGGTAATGGTTACGAACAAAGAAACGAAGAAAAAAGATAGACTAAAGAAAACCTAGAAAAATAAAATAAAAATCTCACTAGAAAGGAATCTAGTGAGTAGACCTAATAAAATAAAAATTCAACCTAAACAATAACTATTCCCCGGCAGCGGCGCCAAAAACTTGATGCATGGTTTTGCGACCTTACAACAGGTTTTACCTCTCGAGGGATCTCAAGAGGCTTGCAATCCCCACCAGGCAGTGTACCTGACCGATGTAGTATAGTGTAGTGGCAAGTACCGGGGGATTGATCGTTCTCTAGGGGAATAGTGTCGTTAAGATTGAAAAACTACTCTAATAGGTCTAAGGGTGAGGGAAGATTCTTTTTGTGTTTTTATATTTTTATAAAAGCAAGTAAAATCTCGGGTTTGAAGGAGTGGGCGGAATTAGTTGCTAGTCAACTAACCCAAATAACTACAATTGCAAATAAAATAAAATAACTGAAAATAAAAAGGTTGTGGAACTTATACGGAGAGAAATGTGTTTACTTAGATTTCCTTACTCCCTAACTATCTTTTACCGGTTGATTAGTATGTATTAATCGCGTGGATGACGGGTGTATTCCTTAATACCAATCGTGGGGTGGCGTACGTACTTCCCCAACTCTACAAGCTCTTACTTCACTCCTATGTCGAGCCGGCTAAGAAGCTCCTAACATGGGATCACTAGAATTCGCTCATGCATTAAATACAACCATAAAAACCTTAGTACGCATTGGTTCATGTTTCTTAAGACGTTCAAGCAAGTTACCGTATAGGAGGTTAGCCAGTTTTCTTAAGCCTAACATCGATAAACAATCATCCAATACAATCAATAACACACCAACAACCAGTAATCAATAGTTAGGTTTCATTAGATCTAAGCAAACACAAGATAAATCTAGCCTAGCATGTTAAATAAAAGACAAGAACAAGATATAATCAAACAACACATAGACATATTGAATGATTAAATGATTACTTATCTTCAATTGAACATGGGAGATCCAAGGGTATAAAACCCTTAAAAATGGCAGAAAAATCGTCTTAGGGTTTCTCCTCACAAAGTTGCACACTAATGACTAAAAATTATGAAAATATGTATAGGAAAACAGATCTGACGGCGTCACGTTATAGAGCGTGACGCCGTCACCTCGCCACGGTTAGGGTTTCTTGATGGCCTTCTTGACGCCGTCCCCTTTTAATCATCCAAAATCCTCTCTGGCTTATCAAGGGTTGACGGCGTCACATTGGGGCTTGACGCCGTCACAGGTACTTTTCCAGCAGATTTTGAGACTTTGTCGTTTTCTTCACTTTTATGCTCCACAAACGTCCAAAATGCTTCCTTTTCCAGATTTCTTCTCCAAAGTACCTAAAATGACAAAAGGAACGATTTAGGGCAATATTTGATCAAATAAATACGATTTAGGGCTTAAATGACCCCCTAAAAGCGGTACACTTTTCGCTTCATCAACTTACGATTGTGGTTTTTAGATCATTAGCAAGATTACAGTTACATAGATTTATACTTGGTTTAGTTATAAAAAAAATTTGTTGACTAACCTTTGATGTTCTTGGTGATTTGATAGGCAAGTTGAAGTATGTGCCGTAATGATGGCTTGTAGGTGTTATAGTCTATAAGATATTTACTTGCATGTAAATCCTATCTGTGTAGTTACATCAAATCCGACACCTGTATCAAAAAGTTGGGCTGCATCGCTGACTAAAAAAAATTGGGCCTATGTCAATCTAAACGTTAATTAAAATGGTAATGTAATATGCATGGGTCTCATTTAATTATTTGACCCAATTCAATAGCTAAATTTAAGGTAACATAATTATTGCTCCGCTGAATGTTTTGTTTAAAGCAAATCATCCATCAATCGTATTAGGTTTTTTAAGATCATTCTTAACTATAATCTTTCAGCATCAGTACATGTGGTTATAGATGAACAACAAAAGGAAAAAACAACCTTTAAATTCCAATACTAAAGAGGATCATGGTAATAATAATAACATGATCAAGCATGTTAATGGAGATATTTGGCTTCAAGAAAAGAATTCAAATAATCTAATATCTCCATCCAAAGTTGTTTGTTCAAGTTCTATGAATTCCAAAATTCGTGATCAAGATTTGCTATCGGGAGGTAAACAATTTGTTTTCAACGTTACATATTTTATATTCATCCTCATTCTTCAAGATGTTATGTAACATGTAGATAAATGAAATTGCGATTTATTAACTTATTCAATCATAATATATGCAGATTTTCATGACACAAGAAACAAAATAAAGTGTTCTAACGTAGATAAACCATTAAACCATAATGTGCTATCTTTCAATGATTTGCCATTTGTGGAATTGAAACATTCGGCCAAACGTAAACATGTTTCCTATCAAACACCAACTGCCAAAACTACAAGTATTGAACAATGTCAATTAACAGGTAATGCCACATCATTTTATGTTATGAACAGTACTAATTACTATTATTATATTTGCATTTCCCTTTTTAATCTAAATAGTTTATAGCAAATACGAGGACGGAAGGTGTTCATGGATGTAACAATAATGTCATGAATTATCATCCTCAAACTACAACCCATCCACAAAGATATCCTCTCTCCGATATCACTTCAAGTAAGAATTCTTAATAAGTTTTTTTGTACTACGTTATATTTACTATGCAAACTTATTTTTTAAGCTTTATTAAGTATATGTTTGTTAATTAGGTACATTGTCAGCCAACAATCAATCATTAAACAACTCATCTTATGTTAACAATATTTTCACTCAAAAACAACATGACATTGTTGTATCAAGTAATAAAGATTTAGCTACACAACCCACTGTTGTTAGTCCAAATCTTAATTATAAGCCCATCTATATACCTACAACATATGCATCTCCATTTAACCAAAAAGAATCTGTTGATACTGTAACAAAAAAATTCCAATTAGTAACACCCGCAAGTTCTTTTCAATCTAATGCTACGATCATGCCAACTGTTAGATCAAAAGCTGTAACGTTGGCACCACCAAAAAGGAAACCAGGACGCCCACGTAAGATTCATGCTGATACAGCGGCACTGGCTAATAAAAGTATTGGAGTTTTACAAAACAAGGAAAATCATTCAATAAGTAATACACATGTAGCGACGGCTACAGATGTTGTTACCCCTATACCAGGGGGCAATATACAAAGATTTCCATTATCGCCCATTACATCAGGTAAAATTTCACAGTTATTATTTATTTGTTCATTTTGTTATCTTTTATTAAACCATGTAATTTCAATATAAATTAATTTCATAATGTGGTTGTAGGTTCAGTCTCATTGCCAAACCAAACATTACTCAACTCATGTTATGGGAACAATTTTGCAACTCAAAGGCCTATTGTTTCTCAGAATACAACATGTAAAAATATTGCTCCACCTTTAAGGCGACTTGGACGCCCCTATGACAATCCTGTAATAGTTGGCAGTACATCAATTAATGCCAATTTGTATCCATCACAGCCTGTTACAGAAAACCCACGTAAACCAGTTGGAAGGCCCCGGAAAAGACCTCAAAAAAATGGTATCTTTTTTGTCATGCATTCATTATTAGTTTAATTTTTATTTAAATTTATTTTACCGTAAAATGGCAATGTTATCCATGTGAAAATATTTAATAAAATGTTTTTATAGTAGGTGATCAATCAATACCAACAAATAATACCTTTCAATCTTCATGTGAAACTCCAATTAACCGTACCCCTTCATTTGATCCAAATATTGGCTCCTGCATTACAAAAGGTAATTGCTTATATCTTACAATCAATTGTTTCTCAATAATGTATATATGTATACATATGTATTCCCTATAAGTTAACACCGACATACATTATTTATTATGTTACATTTAATAGATATTCACACACGCCGTACCATTCAACTACATGTTCCAAACACCCCTTTCAGCATTGGTGTTGGATCATCATCTTCTATTTTTCAAAGTCCGGATGTTACAAATGGAAAACAACAGATTCACCACACTTATACAAGTACGTTTTTATTTTTATTTTTTTTTAATTTTATTTTTGAGAAAATTATGAATTGCTAAATACCAACATACGTATATCTTATTCACATATTTAGTCTGCATTATTCATTACAGGTAAAACTTCAACGACTAATAATAGAACAAGATTAAAAAACAGGACCCTGGTACAATTTGACATTGGTAAGATATACTACTATACTTGGTTTTTATTAACTACATTTAGTCATGAGTGTATAACTAACCTTAGGGGCATTTACAGGTAGTCCTTCAAGTATACCATCAAGTAGTGTTACGGATCCTACTGTTGAATCATCATCTAAAGTTAGCACAAGAAAAAAAGGCAAGTCAATTGCAAGTATTACTCCATTTGAATTGTCAGACCAAGATACTGAAGATGAAAATGGATATACGGATCGTATATCAGGCATTTCTAAAGGTGCATCTCATATTCAATATTAATACAAAATTTTCCTTATTGTGTATGTTTTTTAGCACTTCATTAAAATACATTCATTAAATTTTCAATAGAGTATTTTGACCACGGTGATCCGACTGAACAATGCGACAAATGTGGTGCGTTGTTGTGGCTTGCTGAAAGTAAAAGGGGAGCTACAAATGCAGGTAACGACGATGGATATTCTATTTGTTGTGGTCGAGGTAAAGTTAAACTACCAGTGGCATTGAGGAATCCTCAAAGTTTGTTAACTCGACTTTTAAAATCAGAAAACCCTAACAGCAACACTTTTTTGGAAAACATACGACGTTATAATTCCATGTTTGCTTTTACATGGATGTCTGGTAAACAAGATAACACGGTTAATACTGGAAGCGGTCCATATTGTTTTAGAATACAAGGGGAAAACAACCACGTAATGGGGGATTTGTTACCAAAAAAAGGCGAACAACCTAAGTTTGGACAGCTTTACATATATGATCCAGCAAACGAGGTTCAAAACCGCATCAATGTTGTTAGGTTAGTATTTTTGTTCATATAATTTAAAACTTATATTTTCATATTCTCATTATGCATATTCTAATTATTACACTTATCTTTTCTTTTTGTTCGAGCCATAATGCATCTTCGTCAACAACAAAAACCATAGACCCGCAACTCACAAAAGACATTAAAAACATGCTGGATCTTAACAACCCTTTGGTTCAGAAGTATAGGTATGCTGGACGAAAAATGGCGAAAGGTGAATCAAATGTCAGGATCAGGCTTATAGGTAGACGTCAACATGATGGTAGGCAATACGACCTACCAACTTCAAATGAAGTTGCAGCCCTCATTGTTGGTGATTTTGATTCAGTGGCTAATGAAAGAGACATCATTGTCCATAAAAATAGTGGAAAGATGAAAACAATTAGCGAGCTCCACGTGTCATTCCTTCCATTACAGTATCCGTTGTTGTTCCCATACGCAGAAGATGGTTACCGTACAGACATTTACCATGATGGTATTACCGATGCTACACCAGATGCGAAAAAAAAATATGTGACCATGCGTGAATGGTTTGCATATCGCATTCAAGACCGGCCAAACGTCTTTTCAACAATTTTGAATGGAAGAAGGTTATTTCAACAATTTTTGGTTGACGGTTATACTATGGTGGTGGCTGAAAGGATGCGGTACGTAAGTAAACAGCAAAAGGAACTTAGGTGTGAAACGTATACAAGATTAGCACAAGCAGCGGATCAACATAACCAACCAAATAAAAAACGTGGAACCAAAGTTATTTTACCGTCATCATACACCGGTAGTCCACGCTACATGTTACAAAACTATTTGGATGCTATGGCAATGTGCAAGTTCTATGGATATCCTGATTTGTTTATTACATTTACATGTAATCCGAAGTGGCCTGAAATTACAAGGTTTCTCAAAGAAATGGGTTTGAATTCTGAAGATCGACCAGACGCTACAACAAGGGTATTTAAAATGAAGCTTGATCAATTGTTAAAAGATATAAAAGAGAAAAAAATATTTGGACGAGTTCGAGCAGGTAAATTCCTTTCTCTCTTAACATCCATCAAACACTTCTATTAATAATTAATGAAATACTTTGTCTATTTTTCATTAACCAGTAAATGTGTCTTAATATTTTGACAGAAGTATATACGATAGAATTTCAGAAGCGTGGTTTACCTCATTGTCATCTTTGTGTATGGTTGGAATCAGCTGATAAGCTGAGATTACCGGCTGACATAGATAGGTTCATATCCGCTGAAATACCCGATAAAGATCAAGACCCCGAGCTACACCAGTTGGTCAAAGAATTTATGATGCACGGTCCATGTGGTCCCGAACATAGAAACTGCCCATGCATGGTTGAGAATAAGTGTTCTAAGAATTTCCCAAAGAAATTCAGTGAGTCCACTTTCATTGATGAGAGTGGATATGCCATATACAAAAGAAGTGATAATGGCAGAAGTGTTAGAAAACAAGGAGCTGATCTTGATGGTGGCTTTGTTGTCCCGTACAACCCTACTTTATTAAAAAGGTACTAAGAATATATATTAATCTATTTTCATACTTCTGCCCAAGTATGATTTTATGAATATTATTTTATGTTGTTTTTAGATATCAAGCTCACATCAACGTAGAATGGTGCAATCAGTTTGGATCGATTAAGTACCTTTTTAAGTACATAAACAAGGGTCCAGATAGAGTAACTGCGGCTGTTGAAGATGAAGAAAAGGATGAGATTAAGGATTACTATGACTGTCGCTACTTATCTTCATGTGAGGCTGCGTGGAGAATTTTCAAGTTTGATATTCATCACATATTTCCTGCTGTTGAACGACTACCATTTCACTTGCCAAACCAACAATCTGTTGTGTTTGATCCCACTGAAAGTTTCGACTTTCAACTTGAGAAGAATTCAGCAAATACTTCAAAGTTCTTAGCTTGGATGGATCTTAATAAAACAGATTCCGAAGCTCGAGAACTTTTGTACGTCGAAATTCCAAAATACTATGTTTGGAATAAAACCGATAGAATTTGGACAAAAAGAAAGCAAGGTACATATATATATCAAAAAAAAACTTTTTAACTTCATTCATGATATGTATTTTTGAATGCTATTATATATTTTCCTCATTAATGCTAGACTATAAACATTTGTTTCCTTTCCATAGGTAAAAGCATTGGACGGATACACCATGTTCCTCCTTCCTGGGGGGATCTCTTTTATTTACGTAGGCTTTTAAACCATGTGAAAGGTGCTCGAGAGTGGAAGATTTTAGGGAATTTGATGGTGTAGTTTATCCTACATGCAAAGATGCATGCTTTGCACGTGGATTGCTTGATGACGACAAGGAGTACATCGATGGACTTATTGAAGCAAGTCAATGGGGTATGGGAGATTACTTGCGAAATTATTTTGTAAGTTTAATATTAACTAAAACTATGTCGAGGCCTGAGATTGTTTGGGAGAAGTCTTGGAAACTGTTGGCTGAAGATGTGTTAGAGATAGAAAGGAAGAAACGAAACCATCCAGGTAATAAATCATTTTACATTTATACTAAATTTTCACCTATATCAACGTAATATATTTCCATTAAAAATGTTTATACAAAGCAATGTTTTGTTTACAGATCTAGAGCTAAGTGATACTCAGCGATACAATATATGTTTAACATACATTGAGGAAAAGTTACTTAGCTGTGGTAAGAGCTTGAAAAATATAGTTAACATGCCGTACCCTGATTATGAGTTTACAATGGAAGGATACAACCGGTTGATTTATGATGAATTGGACTATAAAATACCGGAACTTATTTTACAACATGAATCCCTATATAACAGTTTGACTAACGAGCAGAAAGGAATTTACGAGACTATTATTGATGCATGCAATAATAACCGTGGGGGTATGTTTTTCGTCTATGGCTATGGAGGCACTGGTAAGACCTTTTTGTACAAGAGTTTGACGGCAGCTTTAAGGTCTAAAGGTGAGATTGTTCTAAATGTGGCATCAAGTGGTATTGATGAACTCAAATAAGTACATTTTATTACCATCATTTATCCTATTTATTTGACTTGTTTTATTATATTATCTGTGAGAATTGATACGTTAATGTTTACTTTTGTAATTCTCAGGTAAAAACAAGTATTATGTGAAACTTGGCGATTTTGGACTAATTATGGAGCAAAACAAGCAAGAAGTTAAGAGTCTACTGAAATGTACAAGATCAAGATCATTCTGCTCCAGATACGCCGCATCCTACTTATTATATACGGCGCATCACTATCAAGATTTCACAAGCTACGATCCAAGACAGCAAGGACATGCGCCGCATCTAAGAATGGAGTTACGCCGCATCTTCTGGCGGTGTACGAATATTCCTGAATATATTAATCTTGGACCCCACGCGAAGTTAAGTCAATGCGCCGCATCTAACCCTCAGACAGAAACTATAAATACCCCAAAGTCAGACGAATTTCGGAGTTCGACAATTTAGCTAAACGAGAAGACAGAAACCCTAAGCCGAATTCAGACGAAGTAGCAGCACAAGACACACCTTGAACGAAGATACAAGAGCTGTAAGAAGGTCCTGCATGTATTCAATTCATTAAGTAGTTTTGTTTTATTGTATTAGTACACTTTAATTGGTCAGGATTGATGGGCTTGTGTCATTGATTTAATCATGCACTTCAACTCCCCTTAAAATTGCTTTCCCATTAATTAAAGTTTATATGTTGATGTCTTTGGTGACTTTTATTAGTGCATTGATAACCTCTGTGTCTAGCTGAGCATTGTTGGGGTCGCCATGCCCCTTCCTCGCCTATTTATTCTATCTTCTATGCATTCTATCGTCTGTAGAAAAGTAGGAAGAAAGATAAGTAGGATAGTCATAAGTAATCATTAATGGTTTACTCACCGATAAGATTAGAGCCAACGAGAAAGGAATTAATCTCGGTGCGTTGCATCGAACTATACACTTCATATAAAACTAGCAATAAAACAAGTGACAAGCTACTTAACTATCAGGACAGGTCTTCTTATTGTCTCAAGTATTTATCTGTGTACGTGTGTGCTCTTCGCTGATTCGTGCTCATTAGTTTAGTTTATATTTAATCATAACCAAACCGTGCCAGTCTCTTAGGCTGAACCCCCTTGCGTTAGATTAGGTTGTATAGCTAACTTAAGATATTAAAATACTGATTAGGATAACTAGATAATACGTTCCACTCTTAGTGATCGACACTCTACTTACCATTATATTCATACCGACCGGGTACACTGCTCGTTAAAGTGTGTGTGTTATTGATAAGTCGGCTAAATATAAATTTAAAACTTGAATACTGCTAAAACCACAACGACATACCGTGGGTATAAATTAGAGCATACGCACACGCGCATCAAGTTTTTTTAGCGCCGCTGCCGGGGAGTGAATTGTTATTATCTGTTAATTTGATTAGTATTTTAATTAGGTTTTTAATTTTTATTTCTAACCGCTAACTCTGTTGTATATTAGTTAAATTGCATTCATTGTATTATTTTGCATATTTTCTGTTTTTGTGTGTTTTTTTTTTCTTTAATTTGTGTTTCTTTTTGTTTGTTTTTATTTTTGTTTTTATTTTCCGTATTTTTCTTGCATACTGCTATCGTTGTACTGAGCTAATTCAAACGATACGGCGCATCTATTTTCATAGATACGGCGTATTGCGTTTAATTTTTATAAAATACAACGCGTTTAATAAATTCGATACGACGCATCTTTCCCCAAGATACGGCGTATCTGTTTTTAATAAAAAAAAATTTCTAAACGATAACGCCATACGACGCATCTGCTTTAGCAGATACGGCGTATCTATTATTTTAATTAAAAACAGTTTTCGAATTATTAAACAGATACGACGCATCGATTTTTATCGATACGGCGCATCTTCTGAATCAAAAATCTTGTATTTTGAAACGTAACGAAAATACGGCGCATTTAATTTTAATTTAGATACGTTGATTTTTGATAACTTAATACTGATACGGCGCATTCTAATTTCTAAGCGGCGTATCTATTTTCTGAATAAAGTCTGATTAAATTTTAACGATTATAAGATACGGCGTATCCAACTTTTTGGATACGGCGCATCGTCTGCAGATATCAGTAACTTTAATTTTTCGTATTCCGTTTTCGTTGTTGATTTTCTGATATATTACTTTCTTGAACATACCCTACTGATGCTTTTGTGATAGTTTCAGGAAGTGCATGACCAGGAGTTCTACGAAGAACTTGATTCAACCTTTCGAAGATCCTGAACGAGCTTTTCATTCGCTTAAAAGGCTTTTCAACACAAAAAGCTTTGATATCTCAAGTTCATTCGAGCTTGATTATTTTTCTGAAGAGAAAGAGGAAGAAGAAACAGAAACAATGGCGGAAAACACAACTATGGAGGAATACATGAACAAAACCCGTGCTGATTACACCTCAGGAGTTGCTAGACCAAAGTTTGATGAAAAGTCTAAGTTTGAGTTGAAGGGTCAGTTTCTCAAGGAGCTAAGAGAAAATGCTTTCAGTGGATCGGAACATGAAGATGCTAATGAACATGTTGAAAAGGTCCTCGAGATTGCAGATTTGTTTACTACAGAAGGAGTCTCTGACGATCAACTCATGCTAAGAATCTTTCCGATTTCGCTAAAAGGAGCTGCTAACAAGTGGCTAAGGAATGAACCTGCTAGTTCAATCACTACATGGGAAGATTTGAAGAGCAAATTCCTGAAAAGATATTGTCCACCTGCTAAAACCGCTAAAAAGATGGAGGCTATCAACAGTTTTAAGCAAGAGCCTGATGAAACTCTTTATCAAGCTTGGGAAAGATTCAAAGACCTATTGATGAAATGCCCTCAACATTATCTAAGTGAAATGCAGGAGATAATATTGTTTTATCAAGGATTGGACGTGCCTACTAGACAAATCTTGGATGCTAAGGGAGCTGTACCTCAAATGAGTGCAGCCAATGCTAGGAAAGCTATCCAAGAAGCTGCTGATCATTCTCAAAAATGGCACGATGGGACCTCTACTAGATCTAAGAGCAGCACTAATTTTGACGGGTTTGCTGCAATTCAAGCTCAATTGGATAAAATTAGTAGAGAGATGAAGAAACGTGATGAAAAAGTGTATGCTGCCCAAGTTGGATGTGAAAAATGCGAAGGCCCTCACTACACTAAAGATTGCCCTAATAAGAATGAAAGTGAGACTTTTGAAGAAGCATACTACACACAATTTGGACAACCATTCCGACCTTCAGGAAGATTTAGGGAAGCTACTCCGGGATTCTATCAAAAGAACAACTTCAATCCCGCTTATCAAGAAAGGAGGCAGACTTTAGATGACACTTTAAAGCAAATTATGGCCGATGCTGCTAAAAGACATGATGAGAACACTGCTATGATCAAGGAAATCCGAGCTTCAACGGACACTATTACAAGAAATCAAGGAGCTTCGATCAAAGCATTGGAACAACAAATTGGTCAAATGAGCAAAGTTCTTCAAGAAAGGGGATACGGAAGTTTACCTAGCTCAACTGAAACCAACCCAAGAGATCATGTCAAGGCCATAAGCACAACTGAAGAAGTCACTCCTAACATTCCTTTTCCTAGAAGACTGATGAATGGTAATGATGGTGCAAGACCCGAATTTTTCTTTAATTCTTCAATCAGTTTAAGGAGACTACTCAAAGAGAAGACAAAGATTGAAGAGGAGATCAAGGCTACAATGAAAGAAGAGAGCTCTGCAACCGACTTACATGTCTTGCCTCATAAAGAAAAGGACCCAGGAAGTTTTACTTTACCTTGTTCAATTAATGATATATCTTTCAATAATGTGTTAGCTGACTTAGGAGCTAGTGTTAGTGTAATGCCCCTTAAGACATTCACTAACCTAGGACTAGGAAAATTAGCACCAACTAAGTTGCTTATTGAATTGGCTGATAAAACGGTAAAACAACCTGAAGGGATTGCTAATAATGTGCTAGTTAAGATTGAGAAGTTTGTTTTCCCTGTAGACTTTGTTATATTAGATATGCCCGAGGATGTTAAGATTCCTTTAATCCTTGGAAGACCTTTCTTGTCTACCGCCCGTGCTAAGATTGATGTGTTTAAAAGAAAAATCTCATTAAGGGTAGGGAATAATAAACTAGTCTACAAGTGCCAAAATCCTGTTAAAAGCATAATTAGAAGCGTCTATGTGCTAGGATTAAGAGAACATGTGGACCTCGATCTTGAAGCTAGTTTTATGGGAGAAACCTTGATAAATAATGAATCACTTGAGACCTATAGTGGAGACTACATTGAATTAAATGATCTTAATTTACCATTAGGAATCAATGATCAATTTATGGAGGATTTAGAACCCGAAATTGAAGAAGGAGAAATTATGGATATACCTAGAGTCAATATGATCAACACTAAGAATTATGATGAATTTGAAGGATATCCTAGTTTCTGTGATTATGGTAGAAAGATCCATGTAGATTGTGCTTATAATTTACAATTTCCTTGCATGATAGGATTTAAACAAATTAGTGCCAACTTTTTCCCTATTTTACCAATTAATGTAATGTCAAAAGATTTCTATAATTCTATAATGAAAAACAAAGTTGAGTATAGAGGGAAAAACGTAGTTGGAGCGTTCATGAATGTACCTATTTTTGTTGGAAATTTAACTATTGTTACAGATTTCACTGTGGTGGAAAACATGGATGCTTATCGTGATGTTTAGATGGGTGACGTGATCATTGGGAAGCCATTCTGTAAGGAGGTCGAAATTAACGCTAAAAGATTTGAAGGAAAGATCACCTTTCAAAGTGGAAGCAACGTTATCACTTACATGATGCCTCGTGCTCACCCAAGGTTTGAACATGCCCCTAACAAATTTTGTTACAAATATACACCATTTCTTTTTGTAGATGGAAATGATGCTGAGAAAGGGATCGAGTATCCGTACCAAAAGATGAAAGGATTCTACAAAGGTGTACTTGAATTAGGGCTGGAATATGTTAGTGACGAAGTAATTCGCAACTACATCGTGTGCGGACATGTGGGGATTAATAGATCTAAATAAAGAGCTGAACGTGAGTCTAACTTGAAGACTCTGGAATAAAGACAAGTGCTGACCGGGAGACAACCCGGAGAAATTTTTTACTATTCTGTTCAGTGTCGAGTCAGTCAGGCCCGCAGAAGATACGGTGCATCTCAATCCTGAGATGCGACGCATCTCCTGCACTGGTCATATCTTACTTTATTTTCTGCATTTTTATTTTTAACTTTAAAACTTTCTATCAGTTTATTTTAATGTGGCGCATCCCTGGTTAAGGATGTGACGCATCTTCTATTCTGATTCGTATTTATTCCAGGCTTGATACGGCGTATCTTCTTCCATAAGATGCGGCGTATCGACTGACCTGATGATTTTCAGTTTAATTTTTAAGTTTTATTTTTACTAACTACTAATGTATTATGCAAGTTTGAACTTTCTTAACTTAGGTGTGTTAAAGTCTTGATGGTATTATAGATTCCTACAATTCCTGTGGATACATCAAATATGAAGCTTAAACGTTCTCATCCACATGAAAGATGATTTTTGCTCTTATACAAACAAATGGAGGATCATACCGAGCAAATCTCAGGGGAGTTTTTCTGTTCTAATTCTTTTATTTTCCAGTTTTTAACCTTTGACACAAACAATGAGGATGTTGTTTAACTTAAGTGGGGGGATTGGAGAATTAGAACACTTACTTGTCCTAAACTTTTTCAAAATATGCTTAAAATGTGCTTAATATATCAAAATTTAAAATTTTTAGCATGTTTTTGTTTAAAGTCTAAATTGCATAGCTGCACACATGACGTTATTTTCAAAAATTGTGAACTTTTCAAAATTCACAAATCTATGAGTGTGCCGGTGACTTGTAAACTTTAGAACTTGGCTTGTATACTATTCGAGACCACCATAATAAGTATTATTGATATAATTGGAATGACCTGTCTAAATTGGTAAATTTCTAGGATTACACCCAAATAGCCTTTATATGTTATGTGATATTAGCTAACTACACTGGTTAGTTAACCCCCGTATAAACCATTTTGTTACTCTCACTTTTAGAGTAAGATACCCCTAGAAAAACACTCAGAGCCATTCCTTTCGTTTCTTACACCTTTGTTATAATGTTTCGTTACACCCTTACACCTTAGCCTACCCTGTAGATTAAAATCCGTGGTTGGTTAATTGCTTTAGGCAAAGTGTGTTTCCTTACATTACCTGTGTTCGCGTGCGTAATTCATTATCTTTGGTTAGGTCGGGAAATTGCACAATGCAATTGGAGTGAAAGTAAATATTGTATATCTTTGAGTTTATTTTTCGTGTGTTTACTACTTTCACTATTACCGTTATTTCTGAAGTCATGAAAAGTATGGAAAAATTATCCAGAGTTATCGTTATAGTGATGTGGTGAAATTTTACACATCTATGTTTATGTTTCAAGTTTTTTTTTTTTAAAAAAAAAAGTTGGATGTTTGTTTTAACCAACTTATGTAAAGTTTTGTATTAAGTGGTCGATATCACCACTAGTTGTTGTATATTATATTTATGGATTGAATGGGAGTTGGCCGTTATGGGAACGCCAACTAAGGTTATTCTTTGATTGAGATCTTGTTGAGTATAATTCGTGTCTACCTAAAGCGTGTGTTTCAAGTGTTAAAGCGTGAGTTATTCTATGATATGAGTCTTATTCATGGGATGGTTGGGATAGTGATTAACCACACTTAGGATTTTAATTTATCTGTTTTGTTTATTTTTCATTTTACACCAATTTGTATCCCAAATATTATCCATACCCTATATTATTCTTTATCCAAACCTTTGATTTATTAAAATTAGGGATTTGAGCAATCTTAAGTATCATAATCGTGGATTCGGCTATGTATTTATGATTTTATCGCCCTTTTTGATATAATATTATTGGTGAAGATTACTTGGTCCTATCTTTAGCCTATTCGAGTTAAGGATTTGAGCAATTGCAAGTATCGTGTTCGTGGATTCGATCATGTATTTGTGATTTTTTCGCCTTTTCTGGAATTTGAGATCGATAGAGATTAAGGAGAATGATTAACCCTTAACCTACAAACCCTTTTTACCGTTTTAGACTTGTTATTCCTTGGCTTTAGTGGGGGAGATGCGTATACTTGCCAAGCTTATGATAGAATATTCGTCACGACTGGACAGTTAAACGATTAGATTTGCTTTTATCAAATTATTTTATTTTACTTCTAATTCGTTAAGTGTTTGGTTGTGTGATTATGACAATAATGAATACATGCTTAAATATAAAAATAAATCCTAACATCTTTTAGGATACATTTTCATAAGATTAATTCTAAGGTTTACTTGGGGACAAGTAAAGTTCAAGTGGGGGGATATTTGATGAACTCAAATAAGTACATTTTATTACCATCATTTATCCTATTTATTTGACTTGTTTTATTATATTATCTGTGAGAATTGATACGTTAATGTTTACTTTTGTAATTCTCAGGTAAAAACAAGTATTATGTGAAACTTGGCGATTTTGGACTAATTATGGAGCAAAACAAGCAAGAAGTTAAGAGTCTACTGAAATGTACAAGATCAAGATCATTCTGCTCCAGATACGCCGCATCTTACTTATTATATACGGCGCATCACTATCAAGATTTCACAAGCTACGATCCAAGACAGCAAGGACATGCGCCGCATCTAAGAATGGAGTTACGCCGCATCTTCTGGCGGTGTACGAATATTCCTGAATATATTAATCTTGGACCCCACGCGAAGTTAAGTCAATGCGCCGCATCTAACTCTCAGACAGAAACTATAAATACCCCAAAGTCAGACGAATTTCGGAGTTCGACAATTTAGCTAAACGAGAAGACAGAAACCCTAAGCCGAATTCAGACGAAGTAGCAGCACAAGACACACCTTGAACGAAGATACAAGAGCTGTAAGAAGGTCCTGCATGTATTCAATTCATTAAGTAGTTTTGTTTTATTGTATTAGTACACTTTAATTGGTCAGGATTGATGGGCTTGTGTCATTGATTTAATCATGCACTTCAACTCCCCTTAAAATTGCTTTCCCATTAATTAAAGTTTATATGTTGATGTCTTTGGTGACTTTTATTAGTGCATTGATAACCTCTGTGTCTAGCTGAGCATTGCTTGGGTCGCCATGCCCCTTCCTCGCCTATTTATTCTATCGCCTATGCATTCTATCGTCTGTAGAAAAGTAGGAAGAAAGATAAGTAGGATAGTCATAAGTAATTATTAAGGGTTTACTCGCCGATAAGATTAGAGCCAACGAGAAAGGAATTAATCTCGGTGCGTTGCATCGAACTATACACTTCATATAAAACTAGCAATAAAACAAGTGACAAGCTACTTAACTATCAGGACAGGTCTTCTTATTGTCTCAAGTATTTATCTGTGTACGTGTGTGCTATTCGCTGATTCGTGCTCATTAGTTTAGTTTATATTTAATCATAACCAAACCGTGTCAGTCTCTCAGGCTGAACCCCCTTGCGTTAGATTAGGTTGTATAGCTAACTTAAGATATTAAAATACTGATTAGGATAACTAGATAATACGTTCCACTCTTAGTGATCGACACTCTACTTACCATTATATTCATACTGACCGGGTACACTGCTCGTTAAAGTGTGTGTGTTATTGATAAGTCGGCTAAATATAAATTTAAAACTTGAATACTGCTAAAACCACAACGACATACCGTGGGTATAAATTAGAGCATACGCACACGCGCATCAAGTGGTATCGCGTCACTTTTGCTTGATGGTGGAAGAACAGCCCATTCTCGGTTTGCAATACCCATTAATCTTGTGGAGGATTCTATGTGTACAATTAAGGCAGATGGAGACCTTGCTGATTTGATAAGGCAAACAAAGTTAATTATTTGGGACGAAGCTCCAATGACTAATAAACTTGCCTATGAAGCTTTTGACAGAACATTGAGAGACATATCTTTAGACATAGGAGCTGATGACAAGGTCTTTGGTGGTAAAGTTGTTGTTTTTGGTGGTGATTTTCGACAAATCTTACCAGTCATTCCAAATGGATATAGGCAAGATGTTGTACACGCTTCGTTGAACATGTCATATTTATGGAAGTATTGCACTGTTTTAAAACTTACAAAAAACATGAGGCTTAGAGTCGGGTGCAATCCAAACGATGCAGCAGAAATAAATGAATTTGCGGAATGGATATTGAATATAGGCGAAGGGAAAATAGGTGGTAAAAACGACGGTCATGCGGAGGTTGAGTTCCCTGAAGAAATGTTAATACCTAACTCGGACGATCATGTTGATGCTATTATAAAGGAAACGTATGGTAATTGGGAGCAAAATTTGTGGGATCCGACATATTTCCAGGACAGAGCTATTCTTGCACCCACTCATGAACAGGTGGACAAAATTAACGAACGCATGATGTCCAAACTATCTGGTAGGGAGAAGGTTTGCTATAGTTCAGATTCTGTGTCGGATATAAACGTAGATTTTAACTATGATGATTCGATGTATACCACAGAATTTTTAAACACAATAAGAATGTCCGGCATTCCAAATCATAAGTTAGTTCTCAAGATCGGTGCTCCGATAATGTGTTTGCGCAACATAGACCAAAGAGGTGGTCTATGTAATGGTACAAGGTTACAAATTGTTAGGATGGGGATCAATAATATTGAGGCAAAGATCATATCTGGTGGTCAATTAGGGACAGTTGTCGCTATTCCTCGCATGAATATTAGCCCGTCTGACAAGAAGATGCCTTTTCAGCTTAACAGAAGACAATTCCCGATATCTATTTGTTTTGCCATGACAATTAACAAAAGTCAATGGCAAACATTATCCAAGGTCGGTCTTTACCTGGAACGTCCAGTCTTTTCGCACGGACAATTATATGTGGCTGTATCAAGAGTGAAAAGCAAGAAAGGTCTAAAAGTATTATGTTGTGATAAAGACGGAAACTATTGCAATTACACAACAAATGTTATGTATAAAGAAGTACTTCACAGGCTTTAGTTTTTTATTTAACTTTCTGAATGTAGATGTGTTTAATCCTTATAAATAAGACACTTAATGTTATTTACCTTCAATCATTTTATTTTTTTTAAGAAATCTCAATTTGTATGACAAATTTTATGACGTTCAAGATTATACATTCCGGCATTATATATACTTTCTATTTTATAGAATACATGTAACACATTTATATTTTTCGAATAATAAAACTTAATGCTAGCGCCCCATCGGGGCGGGCCTAAGGCTAGTTATTCTATAAATGAAAAACACTCTGTTAATGGACACACTTAACCCTGCTATTTAAAAAGATAATGTGCCTCCAACCGGTGGCGACTTGACATGTTATTAGCAGCTGTTTGAATACCATATTTTAGCAACCATTTTTGCGCTGTAACATGTTCTTAAAGGCTGTTTGGATACCATATTCTTAGGCACATAAGTAGACTGACATTTTTTATTTTATTTTTTTGTTCTCTTTTTCAGTTCCGCAACGAGGTAAGGTCCACTTGATGTGACGCAAAAGATCGATTACATAAATCATTTGTTGTAAAAAAAATTATTTGAATCTCCTTTTTTCAAACACCCGATATCACATCTTTTATTTCAGGTAAAGGTTGTGTTTGGATTGTGATAATTTTGTTAAATGTTGCTTAAAGATTGGGTTCTTTTTTCATAGATATGAGATTGTTTGCAGTTCTAGGCGTATTTTTTTTTCGCATATTCATATGACATATACATGTAGTAACAGAACTAATGAATCCCAAACACCCTCTTTCCTTATTGTTTTACCAAAATTAAATAGGCAAAACACTCCCGTTGCAACACGCGGGCTACCCCGCTCGTTCCCTACTATAAAAGGGAATGTTTATTAAGGAATAAATGCATCTCTTGAAATTTAATGTGATACACATTTAAGAGCATTTAACTCCTCGAATATACTTTGTCAGCTGAACATTCAACGAGTCTTTTCAAAAAAAAAAAAAAAAAAAAGTAAAGTTCTTACTTAAACCAAAACTAAGGTTTTGTGTTGAAGTCACAAAGGAGATCACTACAATTGTCATTCAATTAGGATTACTATTCCGCAAGCAGCCATTGTCAAATTCTTTGATTCATTCAAATAAGAATTTTAAACGTTGGAAATTATATTATGTTATTGTGTTTAAACTGGTTTATATATTCTTACTATAAATTGTTTAAACACTTAATTCCTGGTAAGTGATTTAACTTGGTTCATAAGTTATGATCACTTAACTGAGAACAACATCCTTTTCCTTATGCTGACAATTTTATGCACCAATGTCGGGAAAACTTGGCCTACTAATATTGTGATCTCATTGGTTATATATATATATGCAATTAGGCAGATAAAGTTACTGGTCCAAAAGACACTGAATCATGAGTGAAAAATTTATAAATACAAGTTTGCATGAGTTCATAAGTTCGCAATTCTTTCAGGTTGTCAAATTTCTTGACTTGTAAAAATGCATTGTTTACGTTAGTAACTCCATCGCTTCTCTATTTCTATCTCTATCTTTACCATCTATAATGCATCTGAGACCTTTAAATTTAAAAATCTTATAAATATTAAGCTTACACAAATTACTAATTTCAAACATTTACTTCATTAAAATTCATATCGATTTTTAATAACTATGTCAAATATATCTTACTATAGGAAGCTCTTTTAAAGCATTAATTACACTAAAGTGGTGTTTGAATTCGACTTAATTGACTTAATATGAAAAAAACTGAATTCATTAAATTATATGAAAACTGTTTGTTTATGACTTAATAAATAAATATGACTGAAAATATTAAGTAATAAAATTGAGGGTGTATCCATTAAGTCATCTATTAATTAAACATAACTTAATAGAAAATTTAAACACAATTTCTTTATTAAATGTCATTACTTGTATATAATAAATACATTTTAAGCATTACAACTTGCATAGCTAGGTTTACAAATACTTAATGCACAAATACATAAATTCAACAAATATAATTAATGATTTTTCTTAAAACACCTCTTCACTCAAAATTACAATTATATTATCACATATTACAATATAAAAAATTTACTAAAAGACGAGCACTTAAAAGACAATCATATAAACATATCTCAAGCGTACAGCTCTTAGCCATCACTTTTGCCTTTTGAAAAAAAAAAAAAAAAAAAAAAAAAAAAAAAAAAAAAAAAAAAAAAACATTTATTTTAGGGTACCTGTAACCATAGTTGTTAAGATCCCGATCCTGATCTTAGGATCTTACGATTTTACGATTCTACAAAGCAAAAATGATCTGGATCCTACGTAGGATCTCTACAAGCTTAAGATCTTATAGGATCCCGATCTTGACCATAGGATCTTAAGATCTACTCCGAACCGATCTTACTTTTCTCGAACCTTAAACTAAAAAACTACAAATTTATGATTTATGTTTCTATATAATTTTAAAAAAACATGTAATTCTTCTTAAACATTCTATATTCATAATTTAGGACAATATTTTCACGAAATATTCATATAATTTCATGTTTATAATATATAATAATTTGTAGATTTAAATAATATTATAAAGATTATTAAAAAATAGCATTATGGTAGGATCTTAGGATCCCGATCCGATCTTACGATCACGATCTTACAAAGACGAAAACGATCTTAGGTAGGATCTCGATCTTGAAAACCTTGCCTGTAACTGCAATGCACGAATACCCTACTCGTACCATTTAATTCATTTAGTTCCATTAATAATTATATGTTCTCGTAAATTAACTCCTCCATTAGCACTTACTCTTTACAAAATTAAACTAATTGTTAACTAACCAAATAAATGTGACAATAAAATAAGTCACAAAATTTGTCAACATACGAGAAAAGTTCAATGTAGATCCAATATTTCTAAAGATCTAATGAATCAATCATAATTATCCATTTTTTGATCGAAAAAAAAAAGTAAACTTTTACCCTTTTCTTAAAAATTAAATATCTCGCAAACCGTTAATCGTTACGCAAAATGAATCATACCATCGCGAAGAGAATTAAATTATCTTTTTATAGACGGGCACTTCGATATACTTTCGATAAACTTTTTTTTCGATTTTTTTTCAGTTACGTGATACAAATCACATGTGATTTTTCTAAACGTAACTGAAAAAAACAAACGAAAAAAATTCGTTAAAAGTATATCGAAGTGACTGTCTACTGAAAGATAAAAAAAATACTGGTTGCGATGGTGTTTTTTTTTTTTTTTTTTTTTTTTTCACTTGATAATTTACCTTTTGCAAGATATTTTATTTCTAAAAAAGAGGTGGAAAGTGGTTTTTTTTTTTTTTTTTTTTTTTTTTTTTTTTTTTTTTTTTTTATGAAAAAATGAGTGGATATGATTGTTTTATTGGATTTTTAAATAGTTTTGGTTATACATTGATCTCAACTCAAACTAATTATATATATAAATTTTTTGAACATCGATTCCATACCGTTTCTTTAACAAAGATTGGGAGTCACAGCAAGTTGTAAGTTGTCTTGTTTTGGTAGCTATTATTAGAAAGTGGAAGATCAATATAGTTTTATCAAGTTAACTAAAGATAATCAATTCTACTTAAAGCTATTATGAAAGCTTCAAACGGGGTATCAGTTTATGTTTACGCTTTGTTTTCTACATGGTCAGTAATTATCAGCACAAACTACTGGAATGCATGATCTTTTGACAAGTGCCTAAATTTACAAACTATCAATGTCAAGCCTTATGCAAGGTTTTAAGGGGAAACATATACATGATGGTTACTGCACTTGTACAATACTTGTTAGAAGTAATTTAGTTTTATCCTAAGTATGGGTTATTATGTATTATATCCTAAGTTTTATATTTAGTTAGTTATATGGCAGTTATTAGTGAACCATCACAATGGTTCATGAAGGGGTATCACACCCTTTCAATATGTATAAATAGGAACCAAACCCTCCATTTGTATTTGGATGATTATATGTAAATTACAAGTTATTATCAAATTCTCTCTATCATCCCACAATTTGCATCAGAGCCTTGTTCCCATCGATCAATCCCTGTGAAAGAAGAGAGAATCATCAAAAGATTACATCCCCTGTTTTGAGAAAAAAACAGAGCAAGACTAATTAGAACTGTTTTTACCGAATCACAGGACGATGGCTACATTAGGGATGAGCATGGGTCTGAAACCGATTGGAACCGGAACCAGAACTGGTGGATCCGAGAACCGAATTTTGTGAAAAGTGGGAACCGAGAACCGAACCGAATATAGTTTTTGGTTCCGGTTCCGGTTCTTTGGGTCTACCCGGATAGGAACCGCTTTTCTGAAGAAAAAAAAAAATAACCTCATGCATTAAAGAATTAACCAAATAAAAAACACAAAAAACTTGAATTTTGTAAGCACTTGCAACTATTTACGTTTAAACAAATAACAATTAACAACTAAAGCATACACTCAAATAAACAATCATTATATAGTTTCACTTGTTCATATTTTTAAGGAAACAATAATGCATATAAATCAAGAAATAACTTAAAACTTTGTCCAACAATTATAATATAATATAACATTATGGTTACATAATGTTATATGGTTATAATGCAAGTAATGTGAAAAGAATCTTAGATTACCAATCATATAACATTAACATTATGGTTACGTATTGTTTGATTATATGGTTTTGTTGCTCATATTATATAAAGGGTAAATTCTCAAAAAGGGACAATTTTTTTTTTCAAATTATCTAAATGGGATAAATTCAACATGTTTTCTCAATTTAGTCAAGTGCTAAAGTGCGATCGTGCGAACCCTCTGGTTTCTTGACACGTGTCCCAGACAAAAGGTACTAACCAATCATTTGCAGGCCCACTTGCACCTCACGTGGCCTTTGACTTTTTTTTTTTACAAATGTGCGATTTCCTAGTGTGCTAATGTGCGAAATTCCCCGATGCACGTGACCACCTTTCTTGGAAAAGAACACAATATCTTGTAACAGTGGGTATAGATTTGCACGTACGTGTACTTTTATTTAATTTATACTTCTATTAAATAAAGTTTTATTAATAAATTCCACACCTAAACTTCATTTATTCCTCTAAACCGATAAAAAAAAACACGTAAACTACACACACACAAACGCAATCTCAAAATCAACCGATCTTGCCCCCAAATGATAAGGTGTTAGTGGATCTGTGGGTCTCTCGTTGTGCAATGGCTCCTAGAATTAACGTAAGTCTAAAAATGCGTATTCGATTAGGTTAAAGCTTGATGTCGTTGATGATTAGTGTTGTATTTGGTATAAGGGTTTCGTAAGATGATTATCTGACTTTTTTATCAGGGTTTAGTTTAAAAAATATTTTTATGTTATTTGGCTTATCTGTATCGATTGATTATTATGTGTAGGGTTTTGATATGAATTTAGTAAGATAGTTGTGTTCGTAAGATAGTTGTGTTCGTTGCCCTTAGTAAGTAGAAAATGATGCCTTAAGTGTTTGCGTTGCCCTTCGTAAGCACATGAGCAGTTTATTGATTTGGGTTATTTTAAAAAGGCTTATTTGTTTAGGGTATATTTTAAAAAGGCTTATTTGATTAGGGTTTACTGCTTAAAAGGCTTATTTGCACATTAGTTTTACTGATTAAAAAGGCTTATTGATTAGTGTTTACTGCTTAAAAATAAGCACATAAGCAGTTTATTGCTTAGGGTTTACTGAATATCTCAACTTTATTCGGTATAGGATTTTATTCCTTTGTTTACCTGTTTTTTGGTGTCGTCAAGTTGGGCAGTATGAAATAGATTGGCCTAGATATAGTGACAGTTGTGGTGTTGCTTGTTATAAGTGATGTTACGTAGGCCATATCGGCAGGCAATGTCGTTGTTTGTTATCTATTTGGTCAGACAGAATAAGGTTGTCTGCATTCAACGTTGTCTTCATTCAATTCAATGTTGTTACTTGTTAATAAAAGCCAACATAGTAATATTCTTTCAAAACAACGTTGGCCTTTATCTGATATATATTAATAAAAGGCTAAAAGCCAAAGTAGGAGATATATACAAGTTTTAGTCATATGTATTTTATTGCTTATGGCTGCAATCTATATGTTTGGTGCAAGCTGCTCCATATAGCAGCTTGCACCAAACATATAGATTGCAGCCATAAGCAATAAAATACATATGACTAAAACTTGTATATATCTCCTACTTTGGCTTTTAGCCTTTTATTAATATATATCAGATAAAGGCCAACGTTGTTTTGAAAGAATATTACTATGTTGGCTTTTATTAACAAGTAACAACATTGAATTGAATGAAGACAACGTTGAATGCAGACAACCTTATTCTGTCTGACCAAATAGATAACAAACAACGACATTGCCTGCCGATATGGCCTACGTAACATCACTTATAACAAGCAACACCACAACTGTCACTATATCTAGGCCAATCTATTTCATACTGCCCAACTTGACGACACCAAAAAACAGGTAAACAAAGGAATAAAATCCTATACCGAATAAAGTTGAGATATTCAGTAAACCCTAAGCAATAAACTGCTTATGTGCTTATTTTTAAGCAGTAAACACTAATCAATAAGCCTTTTTAATCAGTAAAACTAATGTGCAAATAAGCCTTTTAAGCAGTAAACCCTAATCAAATAAGCCTTTTTAAAATATACCCTAAACAAATAAGCCTTTTTAAAATAACCCAAATCAATAAACTGCTTATGTGCTTACGAAGGGCAACGCAAACACTTAAGGCATCATTTTCTACTTACTAAGGGCAACGAACACAACTATCTTACGAACACAACTATCTTACTAAATTCATATCAAAACCCTATACATAATAATCAATCGATACAGATAAGCCAAATAACATAAAAATATTTTTTAAACTAAACCCTGATAAAAAAGTCAGATAATCATCTTACGAAACCCTTATACCAAATACAACACTAATCATCAACGACATCAAGCTTTAACCTAATCGAATACGCATTTTTAGACTTACGTTAATTCTAGGAGCCATTGCACAACGAGAGACCCACAGATCCACTAACACCTTATCATTTGGGGGCAAGATCGGTTGATTTTGAGATTGCGTTTGTGTGTGTGTAGTTTACGTGTTTTTTTTGATCGGTTTAGAGGAATAAATGAAGTTTAGGTGTGGAATTTATTAATAAAACTTTATTTAATAGAAGTATAAATTAAATAAAAGTACACGTACGTGCAAATCTTATACCAACTGTTACAAGATATTGTGTTCTTTTCCAAGAAAGGTGGTCACGTGCATCGGGGAATTTCGCACATTAGCACACTAGGAAATCGCACATTTGTAAAAAAAAAAAGTCAAAGGCCACGTGAGGTGCAAGTGGGCCTGCAAATGATTGGTTAGTACCTTTTGTCTGGGACACGTGTCAAGAAACCAGAGGGTTCGCACGATCGCACTTTAGCACTTGACTAAATTGAGAAAACATGTTGAATTTATCCCATTTAGATAATTTGAAAAAAAAAATTGTCCCTTTTTGAGAATTTACCCTTATATAAATAATCTTCAAAAGAAATGTGTTAAACAATTACCTAATTTTGCAAAATCTTATACAGTGACTTAGTTAGATGGCTAAATCCTCAAAGAGAGTACGAGGCATCCTAAAAATCTTAACACGATGATCAACAATTATTTGATGAACATAGGTAAATTAACCTTATATACGTTAGTTGAACATGTGACGTCGTTTTAACGTGATGATCACAATTAATAAACAAAGTATAAATAAAAGTGCTAGCAACTTTTAACACGATGAACATGTTAAAAGTTAATCGAATGCAAATAAAAATAAAATATAAAACTTACTTCCATTGTTTTTATTAGGTTTAAATTAATTATTGATTTGTGGATGTTTTAATGAATCAACAATTAGAGTTTAGACTGTTTGTCTTGATTTTTCTGAAAGTATACTAGTAGGGTTTTTTTATGCTACGCATGATTTGATAAGAAGTTAAAACAATTACATGGTTTTATAATTATTGGGTATTTGGTTGCGGAACCGAGAAACGGTGGAACCGAACCGAACCGACCCAAGAACCGAAAAATCTCAAACTCAAGAACCGGAACCGGAACCTTTGGTTCTGGTTCAGTTCAGTTCTTCTTGGTTTCGGTCCGGTTCTTTGATTCTTTGGTTCTTTTGCTCATCCCTATCCCACATCGGTAAAGGAGAATAAATGTTACCACCTTATATACCTAAGTGTGTATTAAATTTTCGTTTTAGGGTGAGTAATGGGCTTTCGGGTTGCAAGTACTCATATGTTATGGAAACATGCGAGACTTGCTGAGCCGAAAACTCTGTATAAAATCCTAACTTTTTTTATACACTATTCATATAAGATTTTTTTTGAACAATGATTCCATAAATTTTCTTTAACAAAGATTGGGAGTCAAGTAAGTAGTCTAGTTTTTGTAGCTATTAGTAGAAAGTGGAAGATCAATATAGTTTTTATCAAGTTAACTAAATATAAGCAATTCAATCAACATGTGTGGCTTTAATTTCAAAACGAAATATGATTTCTACTTAAAGCTATTATGAAAGCTTCAAACGGGGTATCAGTTTATATTTACGCTTTGTTTTCTACATGGTCACAAAGGTGAGAATAGCATGGCGTTATAATCACCACAAACTAAGGAAGGTTGTATTGGTTTGGCAGAAAGTTATTCCGTTTCGAAGACATTATGGGCACTGTTTTCTATGCTACATATATACACCTATGAAGACACTAAGCTTTCATTCATATCAAACGGTAATATTGGTTCACAAATTATGATTGTTGTGTTTCACGATCTTGAACTTAAACACCTAGACACGTTCATATAGAAACTTTTCATTTAGTCTAATCGGTCGATAAACACGTTATTCATGTCCAGTCATGTAGCTTGGTTGACGAGTTAAGATGCGGTCCCAAATAAAATCCATCGGCTTTAACTAACCAAAAACATCTTCTCAGTTTGTCCAATTCTTTTACTGCACAGTATTGGAATAGAAGTGTAGAATTATAAAACCATGAACTACATCCATGAAGGGAAGTCACTTAGTCACACACATAATCCTTCAGTTGAATTTATAATGCTTTCAAAATGGGAGTAAATCCTTTTTGAAGATAACAGTTTTTCACCAAGCCATACATGACTGGAAAATCAAAATTTTCACATGAATATAACCTAAATGAACAAACCATAAGTCACGAACTAAAACATATTTGTATTACATTACATATAATCTAAAAAGATCAAACAACAAATAATTGAGCAAATATTCAAAAAAAACCTTAATGAGTTCAAGCAGATTCGTTAACCGACTTTTTCTTTTTGTTGAGTGATGTACTTAACGATGCCTTAGCCTTCTTCCACTCTTTCATGGACTCTTCTGTTCTCATGAACGGGCATGTGTCATCAGATTCCAAGTTCACAATAGACAGTTTTTTCCTTTTTTCTAACGGTTTCTTCTTAACGGGTGATAAAGTTGGTTCCTTGGTACTTGGGGTCTGGTCATCAAGATTCTTGTTTTCTGGCTGTGAAACCATTGTATCAGTCTGCTGTTCTTGTTTCTCAAAACTTATATTGGGCACAATCTGTGATATGCTAAAAGAAGTGTGGCTTGTGGTGCTAATCAATTGCGTCCATGAGGATTTATGTCGCCAAAATTCACCTCTAGCTGTTCGAGTCAAATCTTCATCAGTTGGTTTTTTACGATCATTCGAGCTACCCGACTGGCTATCTGCATTTTCACGGTTTTCTAAGTTGCTATTTTCCACCTCGTTAACATCAGCAGCTCTGGGTTCCTCCTCTTTTTGGTCAATAGCATCTGGAAGAACATCTGAACTTTCAAGTTTTTCAACATTGCTATTTTTCACGTCATCGATATCATCAGTTTTAGGTTCATCCTCTTTTTGGTTGATAACATCAGGAAGAACATCTGACATTTCAACTTTTTCATAACTGCTGTTTTTCACGTCATCAATGTCATCAGCTTTATGTTCATCATCTTGTTGGTTAATAACATCAGAAAGAACATCTGACATTTCAAGATTGTTGGTTTTTGGTTCCTCCTGTTTTTCCAGACAATCATTTGCAAGAATGTCAGGAACACTGATTTCTGTTGTAACTGGGCCTACTTCTGCTGTGGACTCTTCGTTTATATCAAATACAGGCTCATTGTTATCACTATCCAGCTTTCTTTTTTTATTATCATCCTTTAATTCTTCTTCTTCTTTTTGAGAAACGGTCGCAATGAAGTCAGAAATATTGAATGAAGTGTTACGTTTCTGACCAAGAAGATTTTTCCAACTAGACTTTATGGAACGTAAAGAAGTGTTTCCTGATGGCTTTGTACTTGATTCTGCTTCTGTTTTATTGTCTTTTGGAGTATCCACACGGGTTTGAGAATTTTTAGACATTTCAGGGACTATAGAATTGTTGGTTTCTTCTGAGTGAGGTGATTTTCTCTTCTTAGCGAGTGGTACAGCCTTCTTTTCATTACCATCATGCACAACTTTTGGTTTCTCGGTAGAAGTTATTGGTCTCTTAGCTATTGGTTTCTGAGCATTAAACAAGGATAAAAAATAATATTAAGATCAAAGTACGAGTATATACTAAAAGTAAATGCGGCAAAATGTAAAAACATTAAGATTGTGTAATGGGTCAAAATGGGTACTTTTTTCACAGATTAGATTAAGCCAAGCTGTCAAGTGTCAACGCTACTGTCAGGTTCAAAAAAAATTAATAAAATAATGTCTAAAATATGATTACGGAAACTATATTGTTAAAAATAATCTGATTTTTCAATAAAGCTATCTATGAGGATTTAGGCATTTAACAATCTGTGGTCGACTTCTAGGCAAGTTTAAAATTTTGACCTGCTTAACATAAATTGTGACCTGCTTAACATAAATTGTAGCCCAAATCGCCCATACTAAGAAAATACTCGTAGGTCAAAATTGACAGCTCTAACTAAAAGGAAATAAACAGATAGACAAGTGATAACATTAAGTTGATTACTGAGTCATACCCGATTTGCCATCATAGATCTCATTTCCCCTATCATATCCATGCTGTCACTTTTTCCATTTACCACATTGAGTACAAGATTATCTTCATCTGTTAAATTATCTTCTTCATCATCTTCAACAGCAGCCAAGTCATCATTATAGTTCATGGGGTCGCCTCTTGCATTGACCGATTCAGACTTCTTAGTTACTTGCTTAGATGGGTTTGCCCTGTTGAAAATCTTGTTCATCACTGAATTCATTATATCGAGCTCTTGCTCGTTAATTCCATAACTTGCATCCTCAACTTCTGAAGATTGTTTTTTACTAGGTGGAGGAAATTCAATGGAGTGCTCTTCACAATCACAAAAATGGGTTGGGGTGGATGGAACTTGAAGACGTTGGAAGCTGTATTTATGTTTGCCAATACCAACTTGGGCCAATGATTTCACCTATTCAAAAACCAACAAAATCAATGAGCTCGAACTGATACCGTATCTTATAGAAGTGCCAATTTTGACCCGTTTACTTATGCATGAGTTGGCTCAGGTTAAATTTAATTGTAACTCAAAAGGTTAAACAACTTGATATTTGCCCATACGGTATTTTTAATGCAAAAACCTCTGAAATCATTTTATGCAAAAATAAATAAACATATATTTACAGATAAAAGGTGAATTATTTTTTATTTTTCTTTTTTTTTTTTTTTTGCAAAAAGCACTTTGGGTCAACCATCAACCTGATCCAACCTGTTTCAGACTATATCAGAATGTACCCATTTTACGCCAAACGCATTTGACATGTTACCCAACCAGCCCATTCTAACACATCTACATAAAGAAATAAAGAAAACACTGGGTAAAGAAAAAAAATGGTGGTTTTGGTCAAAATGAATAGCACCTTTCCTAGCTTGGGGAAGAATAGATTAATCTGTGTCTTATCAGCAGGCGACGGTTTCTTTGGCTTTTCTAAAGAATTTTGACTTTTCGATGCATCAGCATCAACACTTTCAGATGCTTTGCTTGCAAGTTCAGATTCTTCTTGCCACTCACGCTTTAATTTAAGAAGATAATGTTCCTTGGCCTTCTCAAGCTTCAGCCTCCCTCCTTTCCACATACATCCATTATACTGAAATTTTGAAGATTAGCATTGGCAACAGTAAGAACATCTAAGAAAATGCATAATGATATGAAAAGAAAAATATATCGTCGGAATCATATGGGAACTAAGAAGCTTTAAGACAGAAAACAAATCGAAGACCTCGTGTGTCATAGATGTAACTCAACCAACTTGCTAGTAGCTAAATTTGCGGTGTAAAGGGGTATCATGATGGTCACAACAACAACAAACCCAATCCCGCTAGTGCAGGGTATGGGGGAAGTAGAATGTAGACAGATCCTACCCCTACCCCGGGAAAGACCCGGGAATAGAGAGACTGCTTCCAACAAGACCTCCGGCAAGTGCAGTGTGCGGGTGAGAGAGAAAAGAAGAGAGAGCAAAAAGCTAGTAAACAACAGGCAAAAGATAGCAGGCAAAAGAAAGCAGACAATACAAGCAAACAAAGCGGAAAAAAACAAGGACCCGAAGAAACGCAAGCAAGGAGCACAAAAGCAAAGTCCCAACAAAACAAAGAGGAGCACAAAAGCAAAGTCCCAACAAAACAAAGAGCCTCGGCGCAAAGAAAAGCAGACAAACCTAAGGGCACACAGAGAAAAGCAAAGCAACGCACGGGGCCTAAAGCTAAGGCAAAGCAACGCACGGGGCCTAAACTAAGGCAAAGCAAAAACAAGGCACCAGGCGGCAAGGCAACAAAGGGGCGCCTAAAAAACCAAACACCCAAAAACAACCTAGACCCATTAAGCACCTAGCTGGGACTATCCGCAAATCCTAATTCTATCTCTCCACGCCTTCCTATCTGAGGTCATGTCCTCGGACAAGAGAAACCAGGACAAAAATGTGGGCTCTAATACTACAAAGAAACCAGGATCCATAAAGGTGATATATTAACCGTTGATACAATTTGGTTTTTTTATATCAATGGAAATATCTTGGCTGCAATGTCTATTGACCACTGCCTTAAGTTACAAATTATCGATTAGAGTGTTTGTGGTCAACAATGGCAAGCCGTATGCATGTATTTTAGGGGGAAAGCATGTACTGGTTACTGCACTTCCGCAAAACTTACAACAATCCTAATTGTTGACTCATTAATCAGACATTCACCAAGACATAAGGCCACTATTAATAAAATTAGTCAAACAAGAATGCTGACCTAGCATCCCGTGTGGCAGCTTAAGATGGTACATAGAGTTCCAATTGTAACAATGCCACCATCACTGCTCAAAGGAAAATGGAATCCAAAATGAAACTAATAATCATTAACAGTTGTACTATTTCATGATTACCTCAAGTGTATCTACCAAAAACGACACAGCTATTCATAGGGCATTGGATTCTCAAAAGAAATTGCATATAAACTTAACTGGTATATAAACACGAACATGCGTAAATCACATATTTTCAAATTACAGGGTGTTTAGATAAACTTATTTATGCAGCTTATCATCTTAATGCATTACCAAAACGTAATAAGCTGATTTGAGTGTTTTCCTGTTTAGACAAAGCCAAACAGCTTAAACTTACTAGTTACTACGTCATTAGCTTAACTAAGCTGTTTCTAACAAGCTCACTCACACTACCTTTTTAGCTTGCTTTTCATGAGTTCATGTCTAGCTAGTAGCTACCACAGTACCACATATTACGGTGTCTTCCAGAATCTTATCAAAAAAGCTTATAGCTTTAGCATAAAGCCATCTTTAAAAGGCTTTTTGAAAAACTGATAAGCACTTTTTGAGAAGTGTATGGACAAGCTTAATTTAATTAAATAACACGATAAGCAGAAAAGTCCTTAAAATAAGCTCTCCCCCTAACACCAACTTAGTATTAGTTTTTTTTTTTTTTTTTTGGTCATTTTAACTTTAATTCTTGCAATATGTAACCTAATAAGCTATTTCTTTTCCATAAGTACTTCACCTCTATAAAAGTGTGTTTATCTTAAAAAGTTTAATTGACAAACTTATTGAAAACTGATAAGTTCATTCTTTATGGGTTATGAGCTTATCAACTTGAGCTAATTAACTTATATCCAAGTTCATAAGCTCATGCTTATAACCCATAAAAAATTAGCTTATGGACATATGAAATTTTCAATAAGCTCATAAACTCCTCAATTAAACTAAAAGACAAACATCCCTTATATAAACTTACCCAAAAACTAAGGAGGCATTTGTTTGAGTTTATTTTTTAGGCTTATAAGCTTATTTAACTTTGGCTTATGTTTCATAAGCTTATGAAATATAATAAAGTTATAAAAAGATAGTTAAATGAATAATAAAAAAATAATAATAATAATAATACCGTGCTAAAGAGCTTAGGAAGTGATTTATCGTTGGATGGTACAAAATCAAGATACGCAAAGCTACGCTCTTTAGTTCTAACTATATCGACTGAGACAACTTGGCCCAAGGACGAGAATGTTTTCCTGAGGTCGTCTTCTGTTACTGCGCCGCCTAGTCCTCCGACAAAGATTCTCGTTTTGTCTGTTGTGACGTCCATTGTCGCCGGAGTAAAGATGGAAGTACGGTTGAGGGAGGAGAAGGGATGTTGTGTTGATGTGAGTTTAGGTTGGACACTGATTATACATGGGCCTGTTTTAGCCCAACGAAAGTAATATTGATGTGTTTGAATTAACACATCTTAGCAGGCCCATTATATCATTAGATTTTTTTTTTATTTTTTTTTTATGCAAAAGGTGAATTATATTATTAGAATTACTCCCTCCGTCTTATTTGTTCATTTGGTAAATACACATAGTTCTAGAAATATCTCATAAACTACACTTTTTACCAATCAAATATTATATTCCTCCATCAAACTCTTTATTGATCGGTTGAAAGACAAAGTCATTTTCTATTTTGAGACACCCCAAATTGAAAATAAGAACATTTATCTTAAGACGAAGGAATTATGTCATTAGGGCTCTTAATGTGTGACTATCTAAATCAAAGTGTCAATGGTTTATTGATTTATGAGTTGAGTTTATTTGTTGTCACTAACATTATGCTTACACAAAAGCATATATATATATACAGTTGAGTATGTCAATTAATTCTCTTTCTTAATGTCAACAATCATCCCTTTACACATAACTCAACCTCGAATCATTTAATTGAGTTTATCTAAATATGTAGCGAGACATAGGTTACGCATGTCAGACCGTTTAACATGTCGACATGTTTAATCCATTAATACCTTAAAAAAGTTGGTGTATCGACCTATTTAGCAAACCTCCAACCTAAATATGAAATGTTTTATTAGCATGTTATGTGGCTCGACTTGTAACCAGTTTAGACCTAATCAAACCCTTTTTTTCCGAGTAAAACACAAATTGGTTTGCATTAGACAATCACTTTCTCTATGGAGTTCAAACCGATTCTTTCTGGTGTTTTGTTGACTACTTAGACAAATTTTTCTTAAGGATATTAGCAAAGAACATTGTATACTCCTGCGTTCTCCTCCTACCTATCATACTACCCACACACGAAGATGACTCATGAAAATTAGTTTTTATATTTTATTATCTTATCCAATCATTTCTACACATACATCAATAATACGTGTACGAGGATATCTATGAAGAAAATGTAAGAAGATATTATTTTTCATTAGGAAAAAAAAAGTATACATATGCGATTTTAGATATTTAAAAATTAATTTAACTAAAACTTTGACAATAAGCATATGAAATGTTGGACTATTCCAAGTGTCATTTTGAAACTTCTTCGTTAAGTTTTAGTCTTACCTGTTAAGATTCTTAGGTAGACATATGGTCAATGGTGGAGAAGTGTGGTTCATCTATTAATGTATCGAACAACTATGAAAGTTCCAAAAAAAAAAAAAAAACTATGAGGTGTTTGGACCTAGGGGTGGCAATTCGGGTCGGGTTCGGGTTCACGGGTTCGGGTTATCGGGTCAGAAACCTTCAACCCGAACCTGACCCGTTTAATAAACGGGTCAATCAGGTCGACCCAAAACCGACCTGAAACCTATTTAGTCTCAACCCTAACCTGCTAATTTTCAGGTCGGTCTCAGGTCGGGTTTCGGGTTAGCGGGTTAATTCGGGTTAACGGGGTTAACGGGTTCGGGTTAGTGGGTTCGCGGGTCAGAAACCTTCAACCCGAACCTGACCCGTTTAATAAACGGGTCAATCAGGTCGACCCAAAACCGACCTGAAACCTATTTAGTCTCAACCCTAACCTGCTAATTTTCGTGTCGGTCTCAGGTCGGGTTTCGGGTCGTGTCGGAAATTGCCACCCCTATGAGGTGTTTGGACCTATATGTTTACTTGGAGATAAAGTAAGGAGTTTTGATAAACAGTTATAACTTTGCTCGATTTGAATAAAGGGGTGCTTGGTTCATTTTAGGTAATGAGAATGGAAAAGATAATGAGAATGCTAAGGAATATAATAAGTATTTCTCGAGGCGGAGCCAGAAAGTTATGGTCGAATGGGCAAACTTTGATAATTTTTAAAAACTACACTACAAATTGGTTCGTTAAAGAAGGCTAATCACAAGAATAGCCATATATTTTAAAAAAATTTACATTATAATTTTTTTTCTAGAGGGGCACGTGCCCACCTTACCCCCTCCTATCTCCGCCTCTAAGTATTTCTATTATAATTGAATGTGCTTGTTTATGATGATTGATGCACAAAAAGTAACTCACTATTGTTTCTTCCTAACCACCTTGACCAAGATAATCATTTGTTTGTTATAAATGCTAAAAAGCCGTTGTTGGTTATAAAATTTACATGTTTAATATTCTGTTAAGTAATACGCAAATAGTAATATACTAATAAAAATGACAGAAGTAAGCTTTTGTTGCAACATTGCAACACTCAAAAATGATCAATTTCAAAACATATGAAGTTTATTTTCTCCTCTAAATCGAAAATCTAGTTGTTTTTGTTTAATTAAGTAAAAAAATGATGATTAAAAAAATAAAAGAAATGAATAATGGAACGTGGTGTAGATGTGGGGGAGAGAAAGAAGGAAAAAAAAGAAAAATATACATTACTTGATTCATTACCCTCAAATTGGGGAATGATGGATTACCCGTAATTGCTCATTGCATTATAGTAAATCAAACACAGCTAATCATTATCATTACTATTCATTACCCCTCAATACCTCCAACGATGCACACCCTAAAACCATTACTCATATAACCTACAAATGTTATAGATAAAATCATTGAAGTTACGTTGGAGTAGGGATGAGCTCGGGACCAATCCCGTCCCGATCCCGTCCCGAATTGATGCTCCCGAATTTTTCCCGAGCATGAAAAGTGTATCCCGGTACCATACCGAATGGGATTTCGGTACCGGTACTGGTTCCGGGATTCGGTACCGGGAAATCGGTACGTATCGGGTTATTCCCGTTTTAGTTTAGATAAAAGTAGGGATGTAGGAATGGGTCATTTTGGGTTGTGTTCAAGTTCATATTCATATAGAAACATACCAAAGGGGAGGAAATGGAGATGAAAAATCGAGGAAGGTATATGGCCACCTGCAATATCAAGAATCATATAGATACATATATACGCACTTGCACATAAGAAAAGTTACAACAATTTTGTAAAGTTAGGATATGGAAATGCATTTGTATTCCTATAGTATCACTGCATAAGTTCATGACGAGGAAACTAAACAACCATAATTCAGTTAAGATGAACTGATTAAAAATTTATATAGACATGCATCCAACT
The DNA here is from genome assembly GCA_021014915.2 of Artemisia tridentata subsp. tridentata. NCBI lineage: Eukaryota > Viridiplantae > Streptophyta > Magnoliopsida > Asterales > Asteraceae > Artemisia > Artemisia tridentata. The sequence goes on along the minus strand of CP139508.1, from coordinate 94,471,868 downwards.
AAATGAAGCGGGTTAGCTTAGGTAGCCTAAACATAGATATACGCATAAGAAATTATAGCCTAAATTGAGCTAATTAATATTGAAATGTAAATATACCATCAGAATAATACCATCAAAATACCATCAAAATAATACCATCAAAATACATGTTTGCAGGTGGTCTCATGTATCATCAGTAATACCATCAAAATAAACAAACTAAATCATGTTCAACAAAACAATTAATCTTGTGCAACTCCCATCCCTTTTCCTTTAGCGTTTTGCTTGGCAATCTCTTCTTCTATATCTATAGATTAGGGTTTAATTTTTTGGAAGATTTTGTGAAAGAACTTTGGTGGTTATTTGTTAGTAACAACAGGGTTTTTTTTTTTTACCTTTGGTTTGCTTGTTAGATGGAATAAATGGGTGTTTGGATAACACAATTCATGGACTATTCTAATTTCGGTACCAAATCGGGATTTCCCGAATAATTCCCGTCCCGAACCCGAAATGTCCCGAATTTTTTTTGGGCTCATTTAGTAGTCCCGGTACCGTACCGTATATCGAGACTCGGTACGGTTTCGGGACGGGATCGGGACGGTTTCGGGATTCGGTTCGATATGCTCATCCCTACGTTGGAGTATTATCAAGTGCAAAACATTACGTTGTATTTATCTAACCACTCAAGGGGTGTTTGTTTATGGCTTTAGGCATATTTTTACTCATATGAACATATCTAGCTTGAAGTTTTTTTAAAAATGTTTTGAAGCAACGAGTGTCTTTAATGTTTTGTACTTGTTTGGTGACAAACAACTAACGTCTGTAATTTTTTCGACAGGTCAAACTACAACCCTAGTTTTTGTCGTGTTTATAAGCAACTAACATCTATTCTTAACAATTATAGTTACACAACCATGTTACCAAACGTATTTTTATAAAAAACAAACATCTACTCTTTGCTTCTTGTTACCATTTACCATAAACAGTGCTAAACATAAGGTATGTTTGTGAAATTAGCTATAACAGTGTATATCTTCATGGTGTTTGATGAATTAATTTGAGTGAAAATTTATTATTGTAAAATTACATAAAAATACATCAAATTCATAAAAAATTTAAATTTTGACGTGTTCGTCCACTATATTTTCAATGGCATTTAAAATAATTTGACCAACTATTACTTCTACTTATTTAAAAATTTTAATTTTAATTAGCTTGAGCTTATAAAAGCTTCTTTGTAAACTTGTGTGAGAAACAAAACTTATTTTATAAGCTAACTTATTTTAAAATTTTAAGTTCTTAAAAGATTGTTGCCAAACATACTAGATTATGTAATTTTTGCTTATGTTTGATAGATTTTTTTTGTTACTATTTCAAAATGGGTTTTGCTAACCACAACCTTATGGGTTGTGTTTAAGCTTTCCATAATTGAAAAATCAACACCTAGGGTGTGTTTGTTTTTTAATAAAAAATCTTACTAGCCCTCTCACTCTTACCAGTAAGAAATAGTCAGATGTTTTGCTTGTTTGTTTTTTTCTTTTGAGTCAGACTCAGTTAGACATATAACATCTTACTCAGTAAGAGGTGAAGGACTTGCCTTACTGCCTCTTACTCGATAAGAGATTGAAGAATCGTGTTAATATAATATATTTGATGGTTTATTAACTATGTTATATTTATAATAAAAAGTCTTGTTTCATATCCACATAAGTTACTTAAATAAATTGCAGAAACGAGCACTTAAAATCATTCGGACAATTATAAAAAAACAAACAACATTATTTCGTTCAGATTTAGACTTTCTAGTCACCTATTACTGGTAAGATGTGGTAGTCAGATTCAGACCTAAAACATCTTAATGAAACAAACACACCCTTAATTAACATCATATATTCGAAGTTTAACAACACTTTCTATAATTATAATCATCAAAAAGGTATAAATATGGAAATAACGAGTTCATTAAATGTAATTTTACACAAATAAACAACAACAACAACAACAACAAACCCAATCCCGCCGTAGCAGGGTAATGGGGGAGGTAGAATGTACACAGATCATATCCCTACCCCGAGATAAACCCAGGAGTAGAGAGACTGCTTCCAACGAGACCTCTGGCAAGAGCAGGTGTGCAAGACAAAAAAAAAAAAAAAAAAAAAAAAAAAAGCAACAATGGCAGTAAACAACAAGCAAACGAAAGCAGGCAAAAGCACGAGCAAAGGGCACAACAACAAAGCGTAGACAAAAACAAAGAGTCAAGGCACTAAAAAGCAGACAAATGTAATTTTACACAAATGATGAGCCTTAAACACAACCCATAGGGTTGTGGTTAGCAAAACCCTTTTAAAATTTATAAGCTTATATTACCTTATTACCTAATATTGTAATAAAATTTTAGGGATAATAACAAGCAAAATGTATATAACTTGTCCATTTTTTTTCTCCTTAAGCTATTAAAACAAGAAGCTTTTAAATTTAAAACTTTGTGTATTTTGTTCATGTACAATAATCATTTTACCCTCTAATGTTAATAGGACGGTTAAAAAATATAAAGGTAGAATAATTACAAAATAAAATCAAAGCTTGAAATTTGAAAAGTGTTTTAATATTACTAAAACAAAAAAGCTGCACAAAACAACAAAAATATATATATAATTTTCTTTTTGTATCTCTAAAATTTTAGGGTGCGTTTGGTTCGTAAGTGAGATTGGAATTGGATTCGAATTTGATAAAGATTTGAAAGAAATAAAAAAAGAGAGAAAATATAAATTATATATATGTTTGATAAGTTTTATTATTTTTGTTTGAAATAAAAAAAGTAAAAAGTAAAAAAAGTACAAATAATATGTGGCTCAAAAAATTCATCAAATAAAAAAAAATTAATTAATTTGATTCAAAGAAGGTTGGCTTCAAACTTTAAATCCAAATAACCAAACAAACGATTCAATTATACCCTTCTACCAAACGGACCCTTATATGTTTATATAAGCTTGAGAATGAAATTAAAAAAATAATAATAATAATAATTAGGTTGATCAGATAGTAGAACCACCAGCATAAACCAGCGTAACAAACCTTCACCAATCACCACCACCACCGATCCAAACCTATATTTGAATTAACCCAAAGTTAAAAATAATGAATTGGTTCACCGGTAGTGGGAGCGATGACAACCCAAACTCACTTCCAAAAGCCTCATCAGCTCCAGCTTCATCATTGTTAGCAGATTGGAACTCATACGCTTCTACTGCAAATGATTCTGGGAGTTTTGCCTCGTTTGATATTGAATCTGCTGTTAGGTCTGCTAACGACACCGTTTCTGGTACCTTTAATGTGTAAGTTTTATTTACTACTCCTAATTAATTACTTCAATCGGTGGTTTATTATTTTGTTTATTAACTTATGTTTTATATATATGTAATTTACTTTTGATCTAGCTTAAGCTTAGTTTTTTAAGTAGATGAGCTGCGATTCGGTTATATAAGTTAGATATTAGTTTACACATTTTCCAACAGATCTAAGTCACATTATTATTGTTCTTAGGTGTTCGGATTGCGTATTTTTAAATAAATCCCAATCCCTAGGGCTGAGCATAATAGACCGTGGACCAAGCTGGAATGACAAACCGGACCAAACACATTCTGGTCCGGCCCTCGGTGCACCCTTTTCATCATATTCGGTCCTTGGTTCAGTTTGGTTTGACAAAGTGGACTGAACCGAGGAACAAATACATTTTGGTCCGGTCCTTGGTCCACCTTTTTCCTATTCTCGGTTTTTGGTTCGGTCCTGTCTGGTTTTGGACCGATGCTTACCCCTACTCTGAACCTCTCAAAATGCGTTTAGTATAAGCACTTTGCTCTGAGTCCAAATGGCAATAAGATGATAAGCTAATTATCGCAACTCCCTTTGTTGTTATGTAGAAAATGGAATTGATTTGTTAGATTATATGATTGAATCAGGGAGCCTGAATTAGTCCGGGTTTTTAGCTGTTTCTCATGTCTTCTATGGATGTGGTATGAGTTGTTACAATAGGCATCACAAACTGCTAGTTGTATACTTGTATTTATGAATTAATAAATAAATAAATAAATAAATAAATAAATAAAATAAAAGAAGCTAAGTAGTTTCATCTCTCCAATCTTATAGGGGCCAAGGTGCATCGGTTTTTTAACTTTGCATTGTCAATTAAGGAATTACAAGTTGTTGAAACCGTGAATGTTTTCGACACTTGTTTTCATCTTTTTTCGTTCATGCTCAATGAGATTAGCTTTGTCAGCGATATGATATGCAGTAGATTTCATAGGGCAAGTTATTTAAGGAGTTTGATGGAATCATAACAGTTAATATTTCCAGTGAATTGACGGTATTAGATTGGAAGAAGTATTTCCATAGATAGTCCGCTCTCTAGACTTGATCAGCAAGGCTTAGGAAACAAGTAGGAACATACTATAAATCTGATGCCACAAGTGTGCGTGCTTTCACTCCAAGGGTTCTATACGGTTCTAATCATTCAAGGACTTCATTTTTCTTTTGGTATTGGAGACTAGTTATATGCTACCATTTATCAAAACATTTCTGGGATAAAGCATCACCAAAACAATCATCAAATATTCAGTAAGGTCAGAAACAAAAAGTTCAGTTTGAAATTTTTTAACTCATATGCCCTCTGAAATATCTCACAGTTAGGCAAGCTTTGAAACCTGTCTTTTTTCTTAGTTGAGCGTGCTTACTACTTTGGTAAACAATATTTATATGTACGAGTCCAAAGATTCGTATTATTGTTTATCATCTAGAGGTAGTGGATTTAGTTTCTGTTTGACCAATTGTTGATTCCATTACTTGTTAACAAACATTAGAGCCTTCTTTAAAGATTCCCAAAGTTCTAAATTAGCCTCTACCTATCTACTAGGCCAAACGTTCCGCCACCGAAGTGTAGTACGGAATCATCCCCAGAGATCTTGGTCAGATAAGGCAATAACTTTGAAATTTTTGGGGCTGTTCCCTCCCTGGTTTGAATACAAAACAGGCAAACACACATAGGATTTCTTTGTATTTAAAGTAAATATGTATAATGAAAATTGAATATTTACAAGATGTTGCATGCTTATCCAAAGCTATACCAAAAGCATCTACGGCAGTTTACCCACTTATGTTGTGCTAAGTAGCTTACCTCCCTACCATCATCATAAGCAAACTGTAGTAGTTGTATATTAGTTCTTGATTAGTAAACCTCACCATGTTCAAGTTTCATCAGGCTTTTGTACGTTTTGTATCATTTTGTTTGGGCATTTTTGAGAATTTGCCTAAACTTTTTTTGGTGTTGTCACATGTGATACACTCTTGTTGCAGGTACTTTAGGATATAACAATATATAACCAACCATACAGGTAGTTTAGGCATGTCTTTCGGCAGAAAATAGTGTGATATCATCCGTAGCAGTATGCATAGTACCTGATATTTTCTTAAACTATTTGTTGCGTAGCTAGACTTGATGTGATATCTGTTTTGGTCTACTAATTAGTAGAGGTGACGTAGTGGCCAATACCTCATCTCACTCAACTTATGAAAATCAGATATGCAGATTGTATAGGCACACATGACATCTATTTGTTGTCTATATGACATATATTGATGCGTGTGATGTGCACCATCTTCTCATAACTTGGTTTGGGATAGCTATATGTTTTCTCTTTACTTAACATATATGTACCAATTGCATTCAAATTTCTATGTCCCTAGTTGTTTAGTCCAGGCTTGTTCATCTTTGACTAGTTATGATCACTATGATGTGTGTGTACAACCTGTGGTATGGCAGGTTTTGGTAAATTTTTAGTTCCATTATCTCATAATTGTTATCTCCAACATTTCATTTAACTAATTAATCAATTGCAACATAAACATAAACCTTGTTATTTTGACCTATTTCTGCACCCACTTTTTTACATTACTAGATCGTAAAGATTGAAAAAAATACTTATTCTAAAATCTCTGGTTCTTTTTGTTCAGGGTATCTAGGCAAGTGAGTAACATACCAGGAAACTTACAGTCAGCCACCAGTAACATCCCTTCAGGAAAAGCTCTCATGTATTTTGGCCTTTTTCTTGCATCTGGGGTGTTCTTCATCTTTATAGCATTTAGTATTTTCCTTCCTGTAATAGTACTTGTACCTCAGAAATTTGCTTTGTGCTTCACTGTTGGATGTGGTTTTATAATTGGATCATTCTTCATGCTCAAAGGCCCAAAAAATCAGTTTCTGCATATGACATCAACAGAGGTAAGCACGTGAAAGTTATGAACTAAAACATTCTTTATATGGTGCTATTATCTTTCCGTATCTTCTGTGTTGTAACGTCTTGTTATTTGTTTCAGAGACTACCGTTTACATTGGGGTTCTTAGGCAGCATGGTTGGTACCATTTATGTTTCCATGGTGCTTCATAGCTATATCTTGTCTGTGCTCTTTGCTGTGATTCAGGTATGAAAGATCTTGCTTTCTTTATATGGTCATAAAACGATATCACTCACATTTATCTACTGTAGTTAAAATCAAATTAGCTATGCCATAAAGAGTTTACTATAAACAGGGTGAAAAGCAATTTGCTATTGATGATCTGTGTCATTAAACCGATATCAATTACAAATTGTTTTTCACCGTGTTTATAGTAGAATCTTTACAAATTGTTTTTCACCATGTTTATATCAAACATAAACAACGTTAGTGTTATCGATATGTGCACACTTGAAATGATTAGAATTTTTTTATCACCTTCTCATTTACTTGAAAATGCATCAACTTTGGTCGTGCGAGTTATTCCATTGCCGCAGAAGTTGGCCATGACTGTTTTTTATGACACCTGAAATTTGAATTATTTCATGACAGGTTCTTGCCCTCGCTTACTATTGCATATCATACTTCCCTGGTGGAGCAACAGGGATGAAATTCCTAACTTCTTCTTTGACTTCTTCGGTCATGAAATGCTTCGGGCGGTGACCTCCACACCAGCAAACCCTTGTAATTCTTGAGCCGTTTTACTTTTTCTTGATATAAACCCCTCGTGATAGCCAAATTTGTTTTTTTGAGATGAGTTCAAATTGTCTTTCTCTAACGTTTTAGCTTCTGGAAATACTCTCAAATTTGATTTTGATCAAATATGTAAGATATGCAAGAACTATATCCTAAAATTTTCTTTTAGTTGTCATTAAACTTTTATTTTTGTGGCTTTAATGTTTATGATGTATGGCTTGATAAAAAAAAAAAGGGAAAAAAATTGAGCATTGGCCCTGTATGAATGTGTGTAAATGTATATGAAAAACGACGTAGAAGGGTTTAACCCTTATCTTGGCTTTGAGATCCAAGGGGTGAAACGAACTCTTATGTTTACCATTCTTTATGAGTCACTTTTAGCTAGTCACCGTTTGACGTAACCAGTCACGTTATATTTTTCTAAAAAATATGTCGCATCAAATGATGGAAAACAAAAGTATGTGAGCATAAATGGTAAAAATTTGAACCTTTGTTTCTACGAATGAAAAAAGATGAACAAATTTTCACCGGTAATGGCACTATCAAATGGTAGCGAACTAGCAGTACAGGTTCGTTGCATACAATAACAAAGACATCGACATCTGTTTTATGCTTTCTAATCTTTAGTTTAAAAGATAACGGACATACTCACGCGTGGTCGCCCATCTTTTCCTGGCGTGTTAGCCTCATTATAGGGTCTCTCAATCTACGGTTCGAGCCAAAAAATAAAAGAGAACGTACGACCATCAAATCAATCAAAACTCTATATGTGTTGAAGTAAAACCTTGTAGGAAGGCCTCACCTCTTTGTGTCGTCCTCCGGAGTGATTCCTTCGGACCAAGTTTGTTCCTACACACACCAAACACACGCGTTAGGCTCGCCTCGGGTTTTATCCCAAGACCGACCTCCGGCGTGAGAGTAAGTATCGGATTGTTATGAGGTGAACAGTGATATGGGAGTAACAGTTGTAGGTGTAAAAAACATAGTGTATCTTACAAATGAGATGTGGGTATTTATACTACCCACATTTACTGTACCTGTTCACCTCGGGGCCTGCGCGTTGACCTACGTCTGACCTAGCAGAAAGGTGTCAGATCACGTGGGGAACACAATCCCGTGAAATCTGGGAATGTGATACTTGACGGGACTGTTTACTGTATATGTGGCCGGAGGCTTGAGAGAGTCCGGACGAGATAGGGCGTCCGGATGCCGGAGTATGATCCGGACGAAGTACGACGTCCGGACACATACACCAACATGTCCCCCCCAGTATTGTAGTATCGGTTGAAGACCGATAGTGCAATACTTAAACAATGACTTTACTGCTTTTCGTCCTGTGCTTCGGATTCATATGACCAGTATTGCATTGTTAGTAAAATATTGATATGATACTTTAAACAGTACCTTATGGCCTTTCGTCCTGAAGAATTCGAACTGGTGTTGCATTTGCTTCCCGTGCGTGTCCTTCGGATGTATACACCGACATGTCCCCCCCCAGTATTGTATCATCGGTTGAAGACTGATGGTTCGATACTTTAAATAAATTTTTTGCTTTCGGTATTTGCGAATACTCATTCGGTTTCTCTGACTTGTCGGGTATTAGGAGCGCGTTCGGGTAAAGGGCGTGGGGCCTGTTAAGTCTTCATGGGCTGGATGGGTTCTAGGCCCATGGGCCGAATAAAATAATAGTTTATCTATATGACGCGTGTGTGGATTTACTGTGGGGATCTAACGTCCCAAAACGTGACACGTCAGCGGATGGCAGACTGATGCGACGTTTTTGCTTCTTCCCAGATCTTCCCTATATATACCGTAGAACGTTTCCTCATTTTCTTACTTTTTACTGCGTGCATTCATTTTCTCTTCGAAAAAAGTTTGAATCCTCATCTGGACGTTCTTGTGAGGTGCGTTTCATTCTTCCTTATAATCAATTTTATTTTGGAATTCTCGGCGTCCTTTTAGTTGTAGCCGCTGACCTGAATATGTCAGAAGACCGCTCGTTGGGTAGTAAGGCTGGTCCTTCCGGTAGGATAGTTCCCAAATGCGATATGCATATACATACCTCGAAGATGACACAGGGAGCCTTAGATGAGGTGGTTAGGGAGTTTAGAATCCCTGCGGACTTACGACCGATGCTTCCTCCGGATGGTATGACTATGGATAAATTACCGGAGGATAAGATAGGTATTTACGTCCAGCAGCTAAGAACCGGGGGTGTGAGAATTCCTTTTTCAACATTTCTGTTGGCAGTCATAGGGTATTTCCGAGTGCATATTTCTTAGCTTGTGCCCATAGGTTTGAATAGAGTAACCATGTTTGAGATCCGGTGCTATAGTCTGAGTGTGCAGCCGACTGTACCACTATTCCGGGTTTTCTATAGGCTGTGTAAGCAAGGTCATTGGTTCTCCTTTGAGAGTCGAACGGGCAGTAGGGCTAAGAAGTGTTTTAAGGAGGTGCTTAGCAGTTTGAAACGTTGGAAGGAGCATTTTTTCTTAATAGATCGGAGGTCAATACCGAATGCTATGCCCTGGAGGCATAGGGATTCGAAGATTACGGATGACTTTCCGGAGACTAATTCCGATCGTGACGCTAGGCGGGTTGCCGCGAAAGTGATTCCTCTTAGGATACCCTCCGAAGGTCTTTTATATATGACGGGTCTATTTAAAGCTTCTGGGTATGCTGGTCATGAGATTTTGTTAAAGGATGCCGAGGAGAAGGGTAATACCATACTCCTTGTCTTAAACGTATGTAATCTGCTGTCTTTCGTTTGATGTTTACTTCTCTTGTTTTTTTTTTGCAGTGCTTACGATGGCTGAGTATTTGGAATTACCGATGGAGGTTGAGGCGGGGATTAGCAAAGGGGGACCATTACCCGAAGGGAGTGTGGTACCGGAGAGAACAACCGAGCCCTTAGTGCCGGGGAGTTCGATTCCTCCTAAGAGTTCCTTGCAGAAGGCGGTAGAGAAGCCAGATGCAAGTGTTGCAGCGATTAGGGAGGATAAAGAAAGAAAAAGGAAGACGGTTGAACAAACCGTAGGAGAGAAAAATACTGAGGGATCTTCTGCAGTGTCAGAGAGGAGGAAAAAACCCAGAAAACAGCCGGTGATTGATGTAGGGGAGGGTGGGTCGTCCGAGCCTACCTTGCAGGCGACTCCTCTTCAAGAGTTTTTTGTACAGGGAACGGTTCATGAGGCCGAAAATCCGGAGGTGAATGTTGTGAATGAGCAGGAAAACACTACCAACTTGGAGAGGCCGGCCGCCAAAGGGAGTCAACCGCTAGGCCCACAAAATCAACAACCTCCGCACGGTGGTAAGAAATGTTAAACCATTGGATTCAATATCTCCTCCTTCCTCTTCTCTCTCTCTTCCCTTTTTTTTTTTTTTTTTTTTTTAATATGTTCACGTCTTATATTGTGCAGAACGGTCATTTCATTCGGAGCATTCCGTGCATTCCTCATCTGGCGCCGAAGGGCACAATTCAACCGAGATAGGTAAGTGGATCTTTCCTCGTGGTGCCTTCGTGAATTTTCTTTTTATGCTAAGTTGTATTTAATCCTGCCGCAGATGAAATGATTTCCGGGAGGGAGCCTTATGTTCCGGCTTGGACTTTGACCGGGGATGTCAGGCTTAATTCCTACAGGGCATGCCGAGAGTTGTTGGCCCACATTGCCCCTCCTGCTGAGAGGACCGTTCTAGAGAGCTTGCATACTCCTCGGTTAATTCGTTCAAGCTATGAGCAAACTGCTAATGCGATTGTGACGCAGGCCGAGGTGTTGCGCCGATTTACTCAATTGATTACCGAGTATAGGGAGTTGGAACACTCTCAAAAGGCCGCTGAGCAAGGGCGTAATGCCATGGTTGGGAAATATGATCGTCTGTTTGAGGAGTTTAAAGCTTTGGAGCAACAGCTGGGGAAGGAGCGTGCGGCCGCCTCCCTCCGAGAGGAAGGGTTTAACGATCAGTTATCAGATATGCAATGAACCTACGCAACTGTTTCTTGTAAAACAAACAAAAGAAGACAAAGCAGTGCGCCGAAGCTTATTAGTATTTATGCATCTACGGTTATTTTCCTATATATCATCGCATTATGCTTCGGTTACATGACAACGATAAAATTAAACGGATCGTGAAAAACACTCCCTCCCTCGTGAGCGGATCGTGAAAATACTCCGTCCATAAATTAAACGGATCGTGAAAAACACTCCCTCCCTCGAGAGCGGATCGTGAAAACACTCCGTCCATAAATTAAACGGATCGTGAAAAACACTCACTCCCTCATGAGCGGATCGTGAAAACACTCCGTCCATAAATTAAACGGATCGTGAAAAACACTCCCTCCCTCATGAGCGGATCGTGAAAACACTCCGTCCATAAATTAAACGGATCGTGAAAAACACTCCCTCCCTCGTGAGCGGATCGTGAAAACACTCCGTCCATAAATTAAACGGATCATGAAAAACACTCCCTCCCTCGTGAGCGGATCGTGAAAACACTCCGTCCATAAATTAAACGGATCGTGAAAACACTCCGTCCATAAATTAAACGGATCGTGAAAACACTCCCTCCCTCGTGAGCGGATCGTGAAAACACTCCGTCCACACATTAATCGGATTGTTAAAACACTCCGTCCATGAAAATAAAAAAATATATATATAATAATAATAATATATATGTATACATGTATATAGGTATGAAAATGCTTCGTCACTATGTCCGGAAGGTTATATCCATGCCGAAAGATCATAAACATCAAGTTACATTTCGGCAAAAGAAACAACAAATGTACAAATTGTATTCATCCATCTGAGGATACAAAAAAGTAACATCAATCACAAGTTACCAGATACATGTACCTAAGTCAAAGTTATTATTCTGGTTACATTCATCCAAAAAGTAAAATAAAGGGATATCAAGGAGCTTTATCAGCAGTCTCCTTCACACCGGACGAGGATCCGCCTTCCTGAGAGACTCCAGCGGTGTTCGGCCCGGAAGGCGGGAGATCAGGAAAAAGGTTCATGAGATCACCTAATGGAAGCCGAGCAGAGTCTGCAAGCTTCCGGATGTATGGGTACTGGGCCTCGAACAACTTGTTATACTCTGCTTGCCATATCTTCGGAGCATCCACATTAAGCTTCTTGAACCTAGGCAAAAACTTCTCAACATCCTCTGTTTTCCGCTCATACTTGAGGCCATCCAGAAACCCTGCGGAATAGGACAAACCATAAACCCTTCCCATACTTTTCTTATACTCATGGCTCTCGAACAGTCTTCGGCAAACGGCCGGAATCAACTCTTTCACAGTATTGTGACGAATGGCTTCTGATTGACTAACCTCCTCCGCCAACTCCGCCTTTTGCTCTTCCAGTTGCTTAACAGCCTGATTCGCCTCGCTCAGCTCCCTCTCTAGCTGTCTAATCCTCTCGGCCTGACCTCCAGCCGTTAACCTCCAATCATCTCTATCCTTCTGCATATCTGACAACTGATCGTTAAACCCTTCCTCTCGGAGGGAGGCGGCCTCACGCTCCTTCCCCAGCTTTTAACACCCCCAAATTTGGTTTAGCGGAAGCATACATGTTTGGGTGCTACTAAATTGGTATCACAAACCAAGTATAAAGAATGGTTTTACCTCAACCATTTAAAATAGATTTCATATTCAAAACTGATTTGTTTACAACATTTCAAAAATAGTGCGGAAATATAAGCCCATAAAAGATTTCAAGTGGTCCCAAATATATCAGAGTCTTCTATGACCATGCCATGCCATGCCAAAAGCCTTCATAACTAGATTATCGCCTTAAACCTGAAAATACATGCTAAAAAGTGTCAACACGAGGTTGGTGAGTTCATAGGTTTGTAATAAAGCAGTAAAAATACTGTGAGTTTCATAAGAGTTTTGTGACCATTGTGTCGCTCACAATGTCCTGAAAATAGTGTTTACCATCAAGTAAAGTTTGTGATGTGGACCAAATGTAGGGTATGCCACCCAAAATAAAATAGTTTATTACGCTAGCTCTAAGTTCATGTAACCGAAGCTATCACTAGTGTGCATGCCTCTAGAAGCATGTTAAATATAAGTGGCCCGGCAAGTGTGTATCCCAGACACTTGTAGTTTCGAAATGGTATACGTTCGTTTGCCTATCCGGTCAACCCGAACGGGGACGTGACTCCCAATAGATCTATTTATAACATTCGCGCTTCCCAGCAGGAATTGACGGTTCATGAGTTTGGGCAATTTGGGACATAATAGTGCTTAGGCTACGCTGCGTAATAGTTTGATAATAACAGTGGTGGTCCATAAAAATAGTTTTGCATGTTTCTTACCCCGATTGTAAAACATGTGTAAATAGAGTAGGGCTATATATCAGTCAATCACATATCGCTTACAAATAACCAAATCAAATAATTCAGGCAAACAGTCAAATATTGAGTAAACAGTTCTCATATTCCAAATAAACAGTCATTGAGTTTAGTTAAAACGAGCATGTATTCTCCCCCAAGAATAGTTTAAAAATCAGTAAAAGTAGGGGCCATGAACTCACCTTAGCTTGCAGCAATGCAAAAATATCACAGTGGTCACAACTGGCATCAAGAGCTAAACACAACGATGTCGAGGGTACAGGCACAACGGTGCCGGCTCGGCACAACCTAATATATATATAGTTATCTCAGAACGTGCCGCGTAAAGTAAAAGAGTTTTCAAAAGAACAAGCATTTTAGTTTTCGTGGATTACTCGTAACAAAGTTTGTAAAAAGTTTAGTGTTTAACGTTTCGTGTGGTGGTAAGACAGCATAGACCCAAGAATACTCACGCCAAATTGGAATAGATAATCGACATAGTCGGGGCAAGTACGGACGAGAACTTGATTCGAGAAAAGGAATGACAAACGAAGTCCAGGAAATAGTGACAAAGGAAAATGTCAACAAAATGAATCAATTAATACGTTTTCGGTGTTTCCCATTAATCCCGAATAGTTCAGAAATAATCAATAAGGTTGTAGTTTAAGTTTTGAAAGAAACTTGAATTAGTGTATCACATGGTAAATGTTATCATGTTAATAAAACTACAAGTTCCGATTATTGTCGAATTTAATAAGGTAAAAGGTTTGTGAATTATAAGGTATAAGTTTTAGAAATTTTATAACTCATGTTGCGTCTATTTATACCATGCTTCCAAGTCAAGTGACTTTAATATAAATCTAAATTTTTTCAAAATAATGTTCGCGACAAGTTTGTGACTAACAACTCGTTATTAGTTTAATATGCGTTGATGAAATGTTTAGGTTCGTTACGGGTTTAATATATGTATCTAATTCGTCTCGTGTCCAAATTGTTCAATATGTCCAAAATCAATTTCGAACCCAAAATACATAATTCTACTTACCACAAATTTTGCGTTAGTCAAGTTTTCCCATGATCGAGAAGTATATTAAATACATGTGTTATATATATATTTACTTATTTATTTATTTATTTTTTTACAAAACTTACAATACACATTTTGGACTCTTAACGCACTCTTTAAAATTCATTGGGCTTGGCCCATGATAAAAACTCCCCCATGTAGTACCAATTTGACTCCAACCCAAGCAAAACGCATGCCAAAGTTGTAAACCAATTATTTCAATGACTATCAATAAACTGATTAGCATATTTTTATAAGAGGTTATTAATGTTACGCTAGTAACTAGTTGCTAAAGTATTGTAATAAATCATGTTCTTCAACTAATTTTGTTTAAAGACTAAGATACAAACATGAAGGATGCGTCATGCGTCCTGCTCGAAAGATTTGCTTATATAAAACTCTATGGGCTGCATCCTTTTTATGTGAGCTTACTACTAAGGTAAAATTGTCATGTTTGGCTAAAAAAATGAGATACCATCAAATTGCCATAGACTTAGTTGATCAGCATAGGCTTAGCTATTGGAGCTCAAACACCACAAAACAGGCCGCGACAATGTACGCTTAAACAAATAACTCGCACCCTTGCGGGTTGTGACTAACCGAGACATAAAACAAACATGTTCCTTTATGGTTTCTTGTGAACCTGTGACCAACTAAACCAACCCCACTGGTGTAGTTTGTTGGGTCGGGACACAAGGTAAGACTACCCTTGTGGCGTTACCCTTAGACCGAGACAACCAAAACAAGCGACCACACCCCTTTGTGTGTCGTTAACCAAACAGTATCTATGCAGCGTTTTTGAGCCGAGGCACAAGACATGCTAGCCAAAAGTATTTAACCAGGAGTTCTACTAGTATTTCGAGATCCATAAAATGAGCTAAACTCAAATGCAACTAAGATCAAGAAGATAAGCTAGACCCAAATACAACCGGGACTAAACCATCTCGACAGCATAACAACCGCAGGATGGCGAGACACAGAACAAGGATGATTTCAACAATAGCAACAGCACAAAAAGGTTGTTCGAGGCTACTCTAACTCATAACTAGCAGCAATCAACAAGAGTTTGGCTCACACCAAGATTAAAACTATAAACGGGTTCGGGTCGACCCGACCCGAATCATAACAGATTCGAACAGACAACATCACTTCAGTACCAATCTTACCACACGAAGACTTTATCAAAAACAGGTTTAGTCGAGTTTTAATATCCACAAGAACTTATAAAATTTTATACTAATCGGTTTACATATTGAAAACCAACTCAAGATTACAATGTATACAACTATCAGTAACAATGAATCAAGAAGAGAGTTTGAATTAAAACCTTGCAAGAAAACTAAGGATAGATCGAATCCAAGAATCACCACGGAAAACCCACTCGGTTCCAAGCTAGCCACACCCATCTTTCCTTCCTTGATTCACTCGACTAAAGTATTGTTTGAGGTGAGTTTGATGATTTTTGGTGTGACATAGCCTCTCCTGGAACCGAGCTTCTTAAAAGGTAATCCATGGCAAATTATTGACTCACTTTCAATCTAACAAGGATAAGGTTTAACCATTTTTGGTTAACTCTCCTTTCTATGCCTCGAAGACAAGATTATTCGACCCCTAAGGAGCGGGTTTGGGTCTCGAAGAAGCTTGGGAAGGTAAGAAAGGTGCTACAGGGCATCTATCGATGGTGATGGGAGATAGGAATTTTTGGCAGAGAATATTGTTTGCGTATGGTGATGATCGAATAGGAGGAGAAGATCAGGGAAAAGGAGGTATAGACCTCACATGTGTTGACTGAGTGGAGGGTTTATTTATTTGTTGAAAGTTTCATAATGTATTGTGTATACCCCGTGTCCCGTTTAGTTGAGGTTTATTTGTGGTAACGCGGTTTCACGTAAATGTGAGAAATAAAATCCTGGAGTCGTTTTCACGATGTTAATATAAAATAAATTTATTGACTCCCAAAAATAAATTTTACAGTTCAACCTTTACTAAATTGGTGTCGGTACGCGTGTGGTGTCAGTTTTTCAGAAAAACAAGACAACCTTTCGTTTTTGTTCCGTTAGCGTCTGAAATTGTCAAAAAGTGATAAATTCACTTTTACTATTAAATTAAAATAGTTTTGGTGAGTTGTTGTACGCTACTGCGTGCGGTTTTGCTTCCCGAAATAAATACGTAAACATCTCATTGTTTAGTTTAACAGTTTGAAAATAATAAATAGACATTTATTATTAAAATATTAGTGGAAAAGTACCGGTTGTCACATCCTTCCCGCCTTAGAAGGAAAACCGTCCTCGGTTTTCACTTAGAGTTACCCGATAGAGTTGAGAAAAATTGAGGGCATTTACGCTTGATTTTGTTTTCACGTTCCCATATGAATTCGAGACTTTTTTTTTTTTTTTTTTTTTTTTTTTTTTTTTTTTGAAAATTTATTGAACTTCGACAGTTGAGAAGTGAATTGTTCGCTCTGAAGTACAAGATTCTTGAGGTGACTATTCCCATCATAGTATGATGACTAGCTTTCAAGGTTTGATCCGGAGTTGTGTGTTTTTCGTTTTCATAGGATTGGACAGAAATCTTGTTCGAGAACTTTGTTTGAGTAGGTCTGTATACGAATTTGACCAAAATAATTTTCCAACTAATACACATCCCTTTGTTAGAGATCAACAGATACGTAGGGTGACACGGTTTCAAAAGATTCAAAATTTCATAAAACGGTTCTTAGTTATGGTGTGGATGGGATAATTTCCACAAAAGTTGGCGTTTGACATTTCTTAACAATAGTTTTGCTAGAGTTTGAGCAGAAAAATTTCACGCATCCAAGTGAGTGTTTTAGAAAGATATAACTACAGATTTCATAAACCTAAGTATTCAATTTATTTTAACAGTACTAAGGGATAGTAATATAAGCGTTTCCCAGGTGGCTGGAAGTCCACCGGGTGATTGCAAAACAGTTTATAAAACGATTTGTTAAAACAGTTTATAGAGTAATGGGAAAACAATTTATTATTAGCAAAATAATAGCAAACTGTAGTTTAGTTTGTGATATAGCCGCAAGGCAACAAATCGGGTTATAAAATAACTTGTGAAATGATTTGTAAAACAGTTTATAGGACGAGAACCATTCGTTGTTTACCAAAATAGTTGTAAGGTCGAAATTTTGATTTCATAAGGTAGCGGTAAAACATTTGTAGGGTGACTGCAATATGGTCTGTAGAATAATCGAAAACAGTTTGTATAGTATCAGCGGTATGGTTTAAATATTTTATGAGAGGGTAGCAAAAATAACTGAGATCCCCGAGAGACGAGAGGAGGATTAGGTGATTGTCCCAAGGAACGCGGTTCAGGTTATTCCTTAGAGTCTTAAGGTTTCTATAAAATCTCTGTCGAATGGGAAATTTAACAAATTCAGGGTACGACCCCGAAGGAGGGTGTTTATTGCTACTAGCAGTCAGTTGTCTGTCTCAATAGTGTACTTAGTACTTAACGCGGAAAGTACAACATCGGTTGAGTGTAGGGTTTGGGGTGGAGGTTACTGTAACAAGGTGACAACAAAAACAAAGCTGGATAACAAATCCAAATCCAGAATGAGGTCCAAAATCGCAAAACCCAACAATCCAAACATAGTCGATATCGAATCTAGACGTAGCTAAAATCAAATCCAAACGTAGTCCAAATCAAATCACAAGCGTAGCCGAAGTCGAATCTAAATGTGGTTAACACCAAAATCAAGTCCAAGCATTCCAGTAAGCTTGGACGGGCTTATAGCGCTCTTAAGGAGTTACAAATGAGTAACTCGGATTCAAATGGTGTCAATCGGGTCTGACTTGACCCGATGTAAATTACGGTCAGACGGCGATAAACAGCAATCCCATATAAGTGGAGAAGTATGGCGGTGCCAGTGTATTACGGTTCATAAGGTGTTGTGATGCCAGTGTGTTGTGTGTGGATGTAAATGTTCATGTTAGGCAGTGATTATGTACACCCACAGAATTTTTAAGTCTTTCAATGATCAAGTAGGAAATCAATCTGGACATAACTCTAGTATAACTACTCTAAGTATTGCAAAATTTACCTCTGAGTCGGACATAGGTGATCAGGCTATGTCCCACTGTCCCTGGTTGAATATAGGTGATCAGTCTATATTCCACCGAGGTTCAATAAATTTTGGAATACTCAGCTCAGTTACGCCAGTAATATGTCCCTTACTTTTAAAAGTTGCTTAAACAATTAAGGCGAATGTCCACACTCGAGGACGATTGATGAGATTGCGTAGAGAAAAGGCGTAATGCTACGACGAGTATGATGTGTGTGTATAAGTATGTCAAAGATATTTATAGTAGGTAGCGAAAATAGATGGATATATTTATCCGATAACAGTGTGCGCATCTCATCAATTATATTAGCAATAAAAATCACAATGAGGCATCAGCTTGGCAGGCAGGCACGTGGCGGTCATAGGGTTAAGTTTTCGTAAAAGTGGTTATAGTCTAGGTTTTAAAAATACCCAGTTCTCTATAACCTAGGCTCTGATGCCAATCTGTAACACCCCCAAAATCTGATTTAGCGGAAGCATACATGTTTGGGTGCTACTAAATTGGTATCACAACACCAAGTATAAAGAATGGTTTTACCTCAACCATTTAAAATAGATTTCATATTCAAAACTGATTTGTTTACAACATTTCAAAAATAGTGCGGAAATATAAGCCCATAAAAGATTTCAAGTGGTCCCAAATATATCAGAGTCTTCTATGACCATGCCATGCCATGCCAAAAGCCTTCATAACTAGATTATCGCCTTAAACCTGAAAATACATGCTAAAAAGTGTCAACACGAGGTTGGTGAGTTCATAGGTTTGTAATAAAGCAGTAAAAATACTGTGAGTTTCATAAGAGTTTTGTGACCATTGTGTCGCTCACAATGTCCTGAAAATAGTGTTTACCATCAAGTAAAGTTTGTGATGTGGACCAAATGTAGGGTATGCCACCCAAAATAAAATAGTTTATTACGCTAGCTCTAAGTTCATGTAACCGAAGCTATCACTAGTGTGCATGCCTCTAGAAGCATGTTAAATATAAGTGGCCCGGCAAGTGTGTATCCCAGACACTTGTAGTTTCGAAATGGTATACGTTCGTTTGCCTATCCGGTCAACCCGAACGGGGACGTGACTCCCAATAGATCTATTTATAACATTCGCGCTTCCCAGCAGGAATTGACGGTTCATGAGTTTGGGCAATTTGGGACATAATAGTGCTTAGGCTACGCTGCGTAATAGTTTGATAATAACAGTGGTGGTCCATAAAAATAGTTTTGCATGTTTCTTACCCCGATTGTAAAACATGTGTAAATAGAGTAGGGCTATATATCAGTCAATCACATATCGCTTACAAATAACCAAATCAAATAATTCAGGCAAACAGTCAAATATTGAGTAAACAGTTCTCATATTCCAAATAAACAGTCATTGAGTTTAGTTAAAACGAGCATGTATTCTCCCCCAAGAATAGTTTAAAAATCAGTAAAAGTAGGGGCCATGAACTCACCTTAGCTTGCAGCAATGCAAAAATATCACAGTGGTCACAACTGGCATCAAGAGCTAAACACAACGATGTCGAGGGTACAGGCACAACGGTGCCGGCTCGGCACAACCTAATATATATATAGTTATCTCAGAACGTGCCGCGTAAAGTAAAAGAGTTTTCAAAAGAACAAGCATTTTAGTTTTCGTGGATTACTCGTAACAAAGTTTGTAAAAAGTTTAGTGTTTAACGTTTCGTGTGGTGGTAAGACAGCATAGACCCAAGAATACTCACGCCAAATTGGAATAGATAATCGACATAGTCGGGGCAAGTACGGACGAGAACTTGATTCGAGAAAAGGAATGACAAACGAAGTCCAGGAAATAGTGACAAAGGAAAATGTCAACAAAATGAATCAATTAATACGTTTTCGGTGTTTCCCATTAATCCCGAATAGTTCAGAAATAATCAATAAGGTTGTAGTTTAAGTTTTGAAAGAAACTTGAATTAGTGTATCACATGGTAAATGTTATCATGTTAATAAAACTACAAGTTCCGATTATTGTCGAATTTAATAAGGTAAAAGGTTTGTGAATTATAAGGTATAAGTTTTAGAAATTTTATAACTCATGTTGCGTCTATTTATACCATGCTTCCAAGTCAAGTGACTTTAATATAAATCTAAATTTTTTCAAAATAATGTTCGCGACAAGTTTGTGACTAACAACTCGTTATTAGTTTAATATGCGTTGATGAAATGTTTAGGTTCGTTACGGGTTTAATATATGTATCTAATTCGTCTCGTGTCCAAATTGTTCAATATGTCCAAAATCAATTTCGAACCCAAAATACATAATTCTACTTACCACAAATTTTGCGTTAGTCAAGTTTTCCCATGATCGAGAAGTATATTAAATACATGTGTTATATATATATATATTACTTATTTATTTATTTATTTTTTTACAAAACTTACAATACACATTTTGGACTCTTAACGCACTCTTTAAAATTCATTGGGCTTGGCCCATGATAAAAACTCCCCCATGTAGTACCAATTTGACTCCAACCCAAGCAAAACGCATGCCAAAGTTGTAAACCAATTATTTCAATGACTATCAATAAACTGATTAGCATATTTTTATAAGAGGTTATTAATGTTACGCTAGTAACTAGTTGCTAAAGTATTGTAATAAATCATGTTCTTCAACTAATTTTGTTTAAAGACTAAGATACAAACATGAAGGATGCGTCATGCGTCCTGCTCGAAAGATTTGCTTATATAAAACTCTATGGGCTGCATCCTTTTTATGTGAGCTTACTACTAAGGTAAAATTGTCATGTTTGGCTAAAAAAAATGAGATACCATCAAATTGCCATAGACTTAGTTGATCAGCATAGGCTTAGCTATTGGAGCTCAAACACCACAAAACAGGCCGCGACAATGTACGCTTAAACAAATAACTCGCACCCTTGCGGGTTGTGACTAACCGAGACATAAAACAAACATGTTCCTTTATGGTTTCTTGTGAACCTGTGACCAACTAAACCAACCCCACTGGTGTAGTTTGTTGGGTCGGGACACAAGGTAAGACTACCCTTGTGGCGTTACCCTTAGACCGAGACAACCAAAACAAGCGACCACACCCCTTTGTGTGTCGTTAACCAAACAGTATCTATGCAGCGTTTTTGAGCCGAGGCACAAGACATGCTAGCCAAAAGTATTTAACCAGGAGTTCTACTAGTATTTCGAGATCCATAAAATGAGCTAAACTCAAATGCAACTAAGATCAAGAAGATAAGCTAGACCCAAATACAACCGGGACTAAACCATCTCGACAGCATAACAACCGCAGGATGGCGAGACACAGAACAAGGATGATTTCAACAATAGCAACAGCACAAAAAGGTTGTTCGAGGCTACTCTAACTCATAACTAGCAGCAATCAACAAGAGTTTGGCTCACACCAAGATTAAAACTATAAACGGGTTCGGGTCGACCCGACCCGAATCATAACAGATTCGAACAGACAACATCACTTCAGTACCAATCTTACCACACGAAGACTTTATCAAAAACAGGTTTAGTCGAGTTTTAATATCCACAAGAACTTATAAAATTTTATACTAATCGGTTTACATATTGAAAACCAACTCAAGATTACAATGTATACAACTATCAGTAACAATGAATCAAGAAGAGAGTTTGAATTAAAACCTTGCAAGAAAACTAAGGATAGATCGAATCCAAGAATCACCACGGAAAACCCACTCGGTTCCAAGCTAGCCACACCCATCTTTCCTTCCTTGATTCACTCGACTAAAGTATTGTTTGAGGTGAGTTTGATGATTTTTGGTGTGACATAGCCTCTCCTGGAACCGAGCTTCTTAAAAGGTAATCCATGGCAAATTATTGACTCACTTTCAATCTAACAAGGATAAGGTTTAACCATTTTTGGTTAACTCTCCTTTCTATGCCTCGAAGACAAGATTATTCGACCCCTAAGGAGCGGGTTTGGGTCTCGAAGAAGCTTGGGAAGGTAAGAAAGGTGCTACAGGGCATCTATCGATGGTGATGGGAGATAGGAATTTTTGGCAGAGAATATTGTTTGCGTATGGTGATGATCGAATAGGAGGAGAAGATCAGGGAAAAGGAGGTATAGACCTCACATGTGTTGACTGAGTGGAGGGTTTATTTATTTGTTGAAAGTTTCATAATGTATTGTGTATACCCCGTGTCCCGTTTAGTTGAGGTTTATTTGTGGTAACGCGGTTTCACGTAAATGTGAGAAATAAAATCCTGGAGTCGTTTTCACGATGTTAATATAAAATAAATTTATTGACTCCCAAAAATAAATTTTACAGTTCAACCTTTACTAAATTGGTGTCGGTACGCGTGTGGTGTCAGTTTTTCAGAAAAACAAGACAACCTTTCGTTTTTGTTCCGTTAGCGTCTGAAATTGTCAAAAAGTGATAAATTCACTTTTACTATTAAATTAAAATAGTTTTGGTGAGTTGTTGTACGCTACTGCGTGCGGTTTTGCTTCCCGAAATAAATACGTAAACATCTCATTGTTTAGTTTAACAGTTTGAAAATAATAAATAGACATTTATTATTAAAATATTAGTGGAAAAGTACCGGTTGTCACATCCTTCCCGCCTTAGAAGGAAAACCGTCCTCGGTTTTCACTTAGAGTTACCCGATAGAGTTGAGAAAAATTGAGGGCATTTACGCTTGATTTTGTTTTCACGTTCCCATATGAATTCGAGACTTTTTTTTTTTTTTTTTTTTTTTTTTTTTTTTTTTTGAAAATTTATTGAACTTCGACAGTTGAGAAGTGAATTGTTCGCTCTGAAGTACAAGATTCTTGAGGTGACTATTCCCATCATAGTATGATGACTAGCTTTCAAGGTTTGATCCGGAGTTGTGTGTTTTTCGTTTTCATAGGATTGGACAGAAATCTTGTTCGAGAACTTTGTTTGAGTAGGTCTGTATACGAATTTGACCAAAATAATTTTCCAACTAATACACATCCCTTTGTTAGAGATCAACAGATACGTAGGGTGACACGGTTTCAAAAGATTCAAAATTTCATAAAACGGTTCTTAGTTATGGTGTGGATGGGATAATTTCCACAAAAGTTGGCGTTTGACATTTCTTAACAATAGTTTTGCTAGAGTTTGAGCAGAAAAATTTCACGCATCCAAGTGAGTGTTTTAGAAAGATATAACTACAGATTTCATAAACCTAAGTATTCAATTTATTTTAACAGTACTAAGGGATAGTAATATAAGCGTTTCCCAGGTGGCTGGAAGTCCACCGGGTGATTGCAAAACAGTTTATAAAACGATTTGTTAAAACAGTTTATAGAGTAATGGGAAAACAATTTATTATTAGCAAAATAATAGCAAACTGTAGTTTAGTTTGTGATATAGCCGCAAGGCAACAAATCGGGTTATAAAATAACTTGTGAAATGATTTGTAAAACAGTTTATAGGACGAGAACCATTCGTTGTTTACCAAAATAGTTGTAAGGTCGAAATTTTGATTTCATAAGGTAGCGGTAAAACATTTGTAGGGTGACTGCAATATGGTCTGTAGAATAATCGAAAACAATTTGTATAGTATCAGCGGTATGGTTTAAATATTTTATGAGAGGGTAGCAAAAATAACTGAGATCCCCGAGAGACGAGAGGAGGATTAGGTGATTGTCCCAAGGAACGCGGTTCAGGTTATTCCTTAGAGTCTTAAGGTTTCTATAAAATCTCTGTCGAATGGGAAATTTAACAAATTCAGGGTACGACCCCGAAGGAGGGTGTTTATTGCTACTAGCAGTCAGTTGTCTGTCTCAATAGTGTACTTAGTACTTAACGCGGAAAGTACAACATCGGTTGAGTGTAGGGTTTGGGGTGGAGGTTACTGTAACAAGGTGACAACAAAAACAAAGCTGGATAACAAATCCAAATCCAGAATGAGGTCCAAAATCGCAAAACCCAACAATCCAAACATAGTCGATATCGAATCTAGACGTAGCTAAAATCAAATCCAAACGTAGTCAAAATCAAATCACAAGCGTAGCCGAAGTCGAATCTAAATGTGGTTAACACCAAAATCAAGTCCAAGCATTCCAGTAAGCTTGGACGGGCTTATAGCGCTCTTAAGGAGTTACAAATGAGTAACTCGGATTCAAATGGTGTCAATCGGGTCTGACTTGACCCGATGTAAATTACGGTCAGACGGCGATAAACAGCAATCCCATATAAGTGGAGAAGTATGGCGGTGCCAGTGTATTACGGTTCATAAGGTGTTGTGATGCCAGTGTGTTGTGTGTGGATGTGAATGTTCATGTTAGGCAGTGATTATGTACACCCACAGAATTTTTAAGTCTTTCAATGATCAAGTAGGAAATCAATCTGGACATAACTCTAGTATAACTACTCTAAGTATTGCAAAATTTACCTCTGAGTCGGACATAGGTGATCAGGCTATGTCCCACTGTCCCTGGTTGAATATAGGTGATCAGTCTATATTCCACCGAGGTTCAATAAATTTTGGAATACTCAGCTCAGTTACGCCAGTAATATGTCCCTTACTTTTAAAAGTTGCTTAAACAATTAAGGCGAATGTCCACACTCGAGGACGATTGATGAGATTGCGTAGAGAAAAGGCGTAATGCTACGACGAGTATGATGTGTGTGTATAAGTATGTCAAAGATATTTATAGTAGGTAGCGAAAATAGATGGATATATTTATCCGATAACAGTGTGCGCATCTCATCAATTATATTAGCAATAAAAATCACAATGAGGCATCAGCTTGGCAGGCAGGCACGTGGCGGTCATAGGGTTAAGTTTTCGTAAAAGTGGTTATAGTCTAGGTTTTAAAAATACCCAGTTCTCTATAACCTAGGCTCTGATGCCAATCTGTAACACCCCCAAAATCTGATTTAGCGGAAGCATACATGTTTGGGTGCTACTAAATTGGTATCACAACACAAAGTATAAAGAATGGTTTTACCTCAACCATTTAAAATAGATTTCATATTCAAAACTGATTTGTTTACAACATTTCAAAAATAGTGCGGAAATATAAGCCCATAAAAGATTTCAAGTGGTCCCAAATATATCAGAGTCTTCTATGACCATGCCATGCCATGCCAAAAGCCTTCATAACTAGATTATCGCCTTAAACCTGAAAATACATGCTAAAAAGTGTCAACACGAGGTTGGTGAGTTCATAGGTTTGTAATAAAGCAGTAAAAATACTGTGAGTTTCATAAGAGTTTTGTGACCATTGTGTCGCTCACAATGTCCTGAAAATAGTGTTTACCATCAAGTAAAGTTTGTGATGTGGACCAAATGTAGGGTATGCCACCCAAAATAAAATAGTTTATTACGCTAGCTCTAAGTTCATGTAACCGAAGCTATCACTAGTGTGCATGCCTCTAGAAGCATGTTAAATATAAGTGGCCCGGCAAGTGTGTATCCCAGACACTTGTAGTTTCGAAATGGTATACGTTCGTTTGCCTATCCGGTCAACCCGAACGGGGACGTGACTCCCAATAGATCTATTTATAACATTCGCGCTTCCCAGCAGGAATTGACGGTTCATGAGTTTGGGCAATTTGGGACATAATAGTGCTTAGGCTACGCTGCGTAATAGTTTGATAATAACAGTGGTGGTCCATAAAAATAGTTTTGCATGTTTCTTACCCCGATTGTAAAACATGTGTAAATAGAGTAGGGCTATATATCAGTCAATCACATATCGCTTACAAATAACCAAATCAAATAATTCAGGCAAACAGTCAAATATTGAGTAAACAGTTCTCATATTCCAAATAAACAGTCATTGAGTTTAGTTAAAACGAGCATGTATTCTCCCCCAAGAATAGTTTAAAAATCAGTAAAAGTAGGGGCCATGAACTCACCTTAGCTTGCAGCAATGCAAAAATATCACAGTGGTCACAACTGGCATCAAGAGCTAAACACAACGATGTCGAGGGTACAGGCACAACGGTGCCGGCTCGGCACAACCTAATATATATATAGTTATCTCAGAACGTGCCGCGTAAAGTAAAAGAGTTTTCAAAAGAACAAGCATTTTAGTTTTCGTGGATTACTCGTAACAAAGTTTGTAAAAAGTTTAGTGTTTAACGTTTCGTGTGGTGGTAAGACAGCATAGACCCAAGAATACTCACGCCAAATTGGAATAGATAATCGACATAGTCGGGGCAAGTACGGACGAGAACTTGATTCGAGAAAAGGAATGACAAACGAAGTCCAGGAAATAGTGACAAAGGAAAATGTCAACAAAATGAATCAATTAATACGTTTTCGGTGTTTCCCATTAATCCCGAATAGTTCAGAAATAATCAATAAGGTTGTAGTTTAAGTTTTGAAAGAAACTTGAATTAGTGTATCACATGGTAAATGTTATCATGTTAATAAAACTACAAGTTCCGATTATTGTCGAATTTAATAAGGTAAAAGGTTTGTGAATTATAAGGTATAAGTTTTAGAAATTTTATAACTCATGTTGCGTCTATTTATACCATGCTTCCAAGTCAAGTGACTTTAATATAAATCTAAATTTTTCAAAATAATGTTCGCGACAAGTTTGTGACTAACAACTCGTTATTAGTTTAATATGCGTTGATGAAATGTTTAGGTTCGTTACGGGTTTAATATATGTATCTAATTCGTCTCGTGTCCAAATTGTTCAATATGTCCAAAATCAATTTCGAACCCAAAATACATAATTCTACTTACCACAAATTTTGCGTTAGTCAAGTTTTCCCATGATCGAGAAGTATATTAAATACATGTGTTATATATATATATATATTACTTATTTATTTATTTATTTTTTTACAAAACTTACAATACACATTTTGGACTCTTAACGCACTCTTTAAAATTCATTGGGCTTGGCCCATGATAAAAACTCCCCCATGTAGTACCAATTTGACTCCAACCCAAGCAAAACGCATGCCAAAGTTGTAAACCAATTATTTCAATGACTATCAATAAACTGATTAGCATATTTTTATAAGAGGTTATTAATGTTACGCTAGTAACTAGTTGCTAAAGTATTGTAATAAATCATGTTCTTCAACTAATTTTGTTTAAAGACTAAGATACAAACATGAAGGATGCGTCATGCGTCCTGCTCGAAAGATTTGCTTATATAAAACTCTATGGGCTGCATCCTTTTTATGTGAGCTTACTACTAAGGTAAAATTGTCATGTTTGGCTAAAAAAAATGAGATACCATCAAATTGCCATAGACTTAGTTGATCAGCATAGGCTTAGCTATTGGAGCTCAAACACCACAAAACAGGCCGCGACAATGTACGCTTAAACAAATAACTCGCACCCTTGCGGGTTGTGACTAACCGAGACATAAAACAAACATGTTCCTTTATGGTTTCTTGTGAACCTGTGACCAACTAAACCAACCCCACTGGTGTAGTTTGTTGGGTCGGGACACAAGGTAAGACTACCCTTGTGGCGTTACCCTTAGACCGAGACAACCAAAACAAGCGACCACACCCCTTTGTGTGTCGTTAACCAAACAGTATCTATGCAGCGTTTTTGAGCCGAGGCACAAGACATGCTAGCCAAAAGTATTTAACCAGGAGTTCTACTAGTATTTCGAGATCCATAAAATGAGCTAAACTCAAATGCAACTAAGATCAAGAAGATAAGCTAGACCCAAATACAACCGGGACTAAACCATCTCGACAGCATAACAACCGCAGGATGGCGAGACACAGAACAAGGATGATTTCAACAATAGCAACAGCACAAAAAGGTTGTTCGAGGCTACTCTAACTCATAACTAGCAGCAATCAACAAGAGTTTGGCTCACACCAAGATTAAAACTATAAACGGGTTCGGGTCGACCCGACCCGAATCATAACAGATTCGAACAGACAACATCACTTCAGTACCAATCTTACCACACGAAGACTTTATCAAAAACAGGTTTAGTCGAGTTTTAATATCCACAAGAACTTATAAAATTTTATACTAATCGGTTTACATATTGAAAACCAACTCAAGATTACAATGTATACAACTATCAGTAACAATGAATCAAGAAGAGAGTTTGAATTAAAACCTTGCAAGAAAACTAAGGATAGATCGAATCCAAGAATCACCACGGAAAACCCACTCGGTTCCAAGCTAGCCACACCCATCTTTCCTTCCTTGATTCACTCGACTAAAGTATTGTTTGAGGTGAGTTTGATGATTTTTGGTGTGACATAGCCTCTCCTGGAACCGAGCTTCTTAAAAGGTAATCCATGGCAAATTATTGACTCACTTTCAATCTAACAAGGATAAGGTTTAACCATTTTTGGTTAACTCTCCTTTCTATGCCTCGAAGACAAGATTATTCGACCCCTAAGGAGCGGGTTTGGGTCTCGAAGAAGCTTGGGAAGGTAAGAAAGGTGCTACAGGGCATCTATCGATGGTGATGGGAGATAGGAATTTTTGGCAGAGAATATTGTTTGCGTATGGTGATGATCGAATAGGAGGAGAAGATCAGGGAAAAGGAGGTATAGACCTCACATGTGTTGACTGAGTGGAGGGTTTATTTATTTGTTGAAAGTTTCATAATGTATTGTGTATACCCCGTGTCCCGTTTAGTTGAGGTTTATTTGTGGTAACGCGGTTTCACGTAAATGTGAGAAATAAAATCCTGGAGTCGTTTTCACGATGTTAATATAAAATAAATTTATTGACTCCCAAAAATAAATTTTACAGTTCAACCTTTACTAAATTGGTGTCGGTACGCGTGTGGTGTCAGTTTTTCAGAAAAACAAGACAACCTTTCGTTTTTGTTCCGTTAGCGTCTGAAATTGTCAAAAAGTGATAAATTCACTTTTACTATTAAATTAAAATAGTTTTGGTGAGTTGTTGTACGCTACTGCGTGCGGTTTTGCTTCCCGAAATAAATACGTAAACATCTCATTGTTTAGTTTAACAGTTTGAAAATAATAAATAGACATTTATTATTAAAATATTAGTGGAAAAGTACCGGTTGTCACATCCTTCCCGCCTTAGAAGGAAAACCGTCCTCGGTTTTCACTTAGAGTTACCCGATAGAGTTGAGAAAAATTGAGGGCATTTACGCTTGATTTTGTTTTCACGTTCCCATATGAATTCGAGACTTTTTTTTTTTTTTTTTTTTTTTTTTTTTTTTTTTTTGAAAATTTATTGAACTTCGACAGTTGAGAAGTGAATTGTTCGCTCTGAAGTACAAGATTCTTGAGGTGACTATTCCCATCATAGTATGATGACTAGCTTTCAAGGTTTGATCCGGAGTTGTGTGTTTTTCGTTTTCATAGGATTGGACAGAAATCTTGTTCGAGAACTTTGTTTGAGTAGGTCTGTATACGAATTTGACCAAAATAATTTTCCAACTAATACACATCCCTTTGTTAGAGATCAACAGATACGTAGGGTGACACGGTTTCAAAAGATTCAAAATTTCATAAAACGGTTCTTAGTTATGGTGTGGATGGGATAATTTCCACAAAAGTTGGCGTTTGACATTTCTTAACAATAGTTTTGCTAGAGTTTGAGCAGAAAAATTTCACGCATCCAAGTGAGTGTTTTAGAAAGATATAACTACAGATTTCATAAACCTAAGTATTCAATTTATTTTAACAGTACTAAGGGATAGTAATATAAGCGTTTCCCAGGTGGCTGGAAGTCCACCGGGTGATTGCAAAACAGTTTATAAAACGATTTGTTAAAACAGTTTATAGAGTAATGGGAAAACAATTTATTATTAGCAAAATAATAGCAAACTGTAGTTTAGTTTGTGATATAGCCGCAAGGCAACAAATCGGGTTATAAAATAACTTGTGAAATGATTTGTAAAACAGTTTATAGGACGAGAACCATTCGTTGTTTACCAAAATAGTTGTAAGGTCGAAATTTTGATTTCATAAGGTAGCGGTAAAACATTTGTAGGGTGACTGCAATATGGTCTGTAGAATAATCGAAAACAGTTTGTATAGTATCAGCGGTATGGTTTAAATATTTTATGAGAGGGTAGCAAAAATAACTGAGATCCCCGAGAGACGAGAGGAGGATTAGGTGATTGTCCCAAGGAACGCGGTTCAGGTTATTCCTTAGAGTCTTAAGGTTTCTATAAAATCTCTGTCGAATGGGAAATTTAACAAATTCAGGGTACGACCCCGAAGGAGGGTGTTTATTGCTACTAGCAGTCAGTTGTCTGTCTCAATAGTGTACTTAGTACTTAACGCGGAAAGTACAACATCGGTTGAGTGTAGGGTTTGGGGTGGAGGTTACTGTAACAAGGTGACAACAAAAACAAAGCTGGATAACAAATCCAAATCCAGAATGAGGTCCAAAATCGCAAAACCCAACAATCCAAACATAGTCGATATCGAATCTAGACGTAGCTAAAATCAAATCCAAACGTAGTCAAAATCAAATCACAAGCGTAGCCGAAGTCGAATCTAAATGTGGTTAACACCAAAATCAAGTCCAAGCATTCCAGTAAGCTTGGACGGGCTTATAGCGCTCTTAAGGAGTTACAAATGAGTAACTCGGATTCAAATGGTGTCAATCGGGTCTGACTTGACCCGATGTAAATTACGGTCAGACGGCGATAAACAGCAATCCCATATAAGTGGAGAAGTATGGCGGTGCCAGTGTATTACGGTTCATAAGGTGTTGTGATGCCAGTGTGTTGTGTGTGGATGTGAATGTTCATGTTAGGCAGTGATTATGTACACCCACAGAATTTTTAAGTCTTTCAATGATCAAGTAGGAAATCAATCTGGACATAACTCTAGTATAACTACTCTAAGTATTGCAAAATTTACCTCTGAGTCGGACATAGGTGATCAGGCTATGTCCCACTGTCCCTGGTTGAATATAGGTGATCAGTCTATATTCCACCGAGGTTCAATAAATTTTGGAATACTCAGCTCAGTTACGCCAGTAATATGTCCCTTACTTTTAAAAGTTGCTTAAACAATTAAGGCGAATGTCCACACTCGAGGACGATTGATGAGATTGCGTAGAGAAAAGGCGTAATGCTACGACGAGTATGATGTGTGTGTATAAGTATGTCAAAGATATTTATAGTAGGTAGCGAAAATAGATGGATATATTTATCCGATAACAGTGTGCGCATCTCATCAATTATATTAGCAATAAAAATCACAATGAGGCATCAGCTTGGCAGGCAGGCACGTGGCGGTCATAGGGTTAAGTTTTCGTAAAAGTGGTTATAGTCTAGGTTTTAAAAATACCCAGTTCTCTATAACCTAGGCTCTGATGCCAATCTGTAACACCCCCAAAATCTGATTTAGCGGAAGCATACATGTTTGGGTGCTACTAAATTGGTATCACAACACAAAGTATAAAGAATGGTTTTACCTCAACCATTTAAAATAGATTTCATATTCAAAACTGATTTGTTTACAACATTTCAAAAATAGTGCGGAAATATAAGCCCATAAAAGATTTCAAGTGGTCCCAAATATATCAGAGTCTTCTATGACCATGCCATGCCATGCCAAAAGCCTTCATAACTAGATTATCGCCTTAAACCTGAAAATACATGCTAAAAAGTGTCAACACGAGGTTGGTGAGTTCATAGGTTTGTAATAAAGCAGTAAAAATACTGTGAGTTTCATAAGAGTTTTGTGACCATTGTGTCGCTCACAATGTCCTGAAAATAGTGTTTACCATCAAGTAAAGTTTGTGATGTGGACCAAATGTAGGGTATGCCACCCAAAATAAAATAGTTTATTACGCTAGCTCTAAGTTCATGTAACCGAAGCTATCACTAGTGTGCATGCCTCTAGAAGCATGTTAAATATAAGTGGCCCGGCAAGTGTGTATCCCAGACACTTGTAGTTTCGAAATGGTATACGTTCGTTTGCCTATCCGGTCAACCCGAACGGGGACGTGACTCCCAATAGATCTATTTATAACATTCGCGCTTCCCAGCAGGAATTGACGGTTCATGAGTTTGGGCAATTTGGGACATAATAGTGCTTAGGCTACGCTGCGTAATAGTTTGATAATAACAGTGGTGGTCCATAAAAATAGTTTTGCATGTTTCTTACCCCGATTGTAAAACATGTGTAAATAGAGTAGGGCTATATATCAGTCAATCACATATCGCTTACAAATAACCAAATCAAATAATTCAGGCAAACAGTCAAATATTGAGTAAACAGTTCTCATATTCCAAATAAACAGTCATTGAGTTTAGTTAAAACGAGCATGTATTCTCCCCCAAGAATAGTTTAAAAATCAGTAAAAGTAGGGGCCATGAACTCACCTTAGCTTGCAGCAATGCAAAAATATCACAGTGGTCACAACTGGCATCAAGAGCTAAACACAACGATGTCGAGGGTACAGGCACAACGGTGCCGGCTCGGCACAACCTAATATATATATAGTTATCTCAGAACATGCCGCGTAAAGTAAAAGAGTTTTCAAAAGAACAAGCATTTTAGTTTTCGTGGATTACTCGTAACAAAGTTTGTAAAAAGTTTAGTGTTTAACGTTTCGTGTGGTGGTAAGACAGCATAGACCCAAGAATACTCACGCCAAATTGGAATAGATAATCGACATAGTCGGGGCAAGTACGGACGAGAACTTGATTCGAGAAAAGGAATGACAAACGAAGTCCAGGAAATAGTGACAAAGGAAAATGTCAACAAAATGAATCAATTAATACGTTTTCGGTGTTTCCCATTAATCCCGAATAGTTCAGAAATAATCAATAAGGTTGTAGTTTAAGTTTTGAAAGAAACTTGAATTAGTGTATCACATGGTAAATGTTATCATGTTAATAAAACTACAAGTTCCGATTATTGTCGAATTTAATAAGGTAAAAGGTTTGTGAATTATAAGGTATAAGTTTTAGAAATTTTATAACTCATGTTGCGTCTATTTATACCATGCTTCCAAGTCAAGTGACTTTAATATAAATCTAAATTTTTTCAAAATAATGTTCGCGACAAGTTTGTGACTAACAACTCGTTATTAGTTTAATATGCGTTGATGAAATGTTTAGGTTCGTTACGGGTTTAATATATGTATCTAATTCGTCTCGTGTCCAAATTGTTCAATATGTCCAAAATCAATTTCGAACCCAAAATACATAATTCTACTTACCACAAATTTTGCGTTAGTCAAGTTTTCCCATGATCGAGAAGTATATTAAATACATGTGTTATATATATATATATTACTTATTTATTTATTTATTTTTTTACAAAACTTACAATACACATTTTGGACTCTTAACGCACTCTTTAAAATTCATTGGGCTTGGCCCATGATAAAAACTCCCCCATGTAGTACCAATTTGACTCCAACCCAAGCAAAACGCATGCCAAAGTTGTAAACCAATTATTTCAATGACTATCAATAAACTGATTAGCATATTTTTATAAGAGGTTATTAATGTTACGCTAGTAACTAGTTGCTAAAGTATTGTAATAAATCATGTTCTTCAACTAATTTTGTTTAAAGACTAAGATACAAACATGAAGGATGCGTCATGCGTCCTGCTCGAAAGATTTGCTTATATAAAACTCTATGGGCTGCATCCTTTTTATGTGAGCTTACTACTAAGGTAAAATTGTCATGTTTGGCTAAAAAAAATGAGATACCATCAAATTGCCATAGACTTAGTTGATCAGCATAGGCTTAGCTATTGGAGCTCAAACACCACAAAACAGGCCGCGACAATGTACGCTTAAACAAATAACTCGCACCCTTGCGGGTTGTGACTAACCGAGACATAAAACAAACATGTTCCTTTATGGTTTCTTGTGAACCTGTGACCAACTAAACCAACCCCACTGGTGTAGTTTGTTGGGTCGGGACACAAGGTAAGACTACCCTTGTGGCGTTACCCTTAGACCGAGACAACCAAAACAAGCGACCACACCCCTTTGTGTGTCGTTAACCAAACAGTATCTATGCAGCGTTTTTGAGCCGAGGCACAAGACATGCTAGCCAAAAGTATTTAACCAGGAGTTCTACTAGTATTTCGAGATCCATAAAATGAGCTAAACTCAAATGCAACTAAGATCAAGAAGATAAGCTAGACCCAAATACAACCGGGACTAAACCATCTCGACAGCATAACAACCGCAGGATGGCGAGACACAGAACAAGGATGATTTCAACAATAGCAACAGCACAAAAAGGTTGTTCGAGGCTACTCTAACTCATAACTAGCAGCAATCAACAAGAGTTTGGCTCACACCAAGATTAAAACTATAAACGGGTTCGGGTCGACCCGACCCGAATCATAACAGATTCGAACAGACAACATCACTTCAGTACCAATCTTACCACACGAAGACTTTATCAAAAACAGGTTTAGTCGAGTTTTAATATCCACAAGAACTTATAAAATTTTATACTAATCGGTTTACATATTGAAAACCAACTCAAGATTACAATGTATACAACTATCAGTAACAATGAATCAAGAAGAGAGTTTGAATTAAAACCTTGCAAGAAAACTAAGGATAGATCGAATCCAAGAATCACCACGGAAAACCCACTCGGTTCCAAGCTAGCCACACCCATCTTTCCTTCCTTGATTCACTCGACTAAAGTATTGTTTGAGGTGAGTTTGATGATTTTTGGTGTGACATAGCCTCTCCTGGAACCGAGCTTCTTAAAAGGTAATCCATGGCAAATTATTGACTCACTTTCAATCTAACAAGGATAAGGTTTAACCATTTTTGGTTAACTCTCCTTTCTATGCCTCGAAGACAAGATTATTCGACCCCTAAGGAGCGGGTTTGGGTCTCGAAGAAGCTTGGGAAGGTAAGAAAGGTGCTACAGGGCATCTATCGATGGTGATGGGAGATAGGAATTTTTGGCAGAGAATATTGTTTGCGTATGGTGATGATCGAATAGGAGGAGAAGATCAGGGAAAAGGAGGTATAGACCTCACATGTGTTGACTGAGTGGAGGGTTTATTTATTTGTTGAAAGTTTCATAATGTATTGTGTATACCCCGTGTCCCGTTTAGTTGAGGTTTATTTGTGGTAACGCGGTTTCACGTAAATGTGAGAAATAAAATCCTGGAGTCGTTTTCACGATGTTAATATAAAATAAATTTATTGACTCCCAAAAATAAATTTTACAGTTCAACCTTTACTAAATTGGTGTCGGTACGCGTGTGGTGTCAGTTTTTCAGAAAAACAAGACAACCTTTCGTTTTTGTTCCGTTAGCGTCTGAAATTGTCAAAAAGTGATAAATTCACTTTTACTATTAAATTAAAATAGTTTTGGTGAGTTGTTGTACGCTACTGCGTGCGGTTTTGCTTCCCGAAATAAATACGTAAACATCTCATTGTTTAGTTTAACAGTTTGAAAATAATAAATAGACATTTATTATTAAAATATTAGTGGAAAAGTACCGGTTGTCACATCCTTCCCGCCTTAGAAGGAAAACCGTCCTCGGTTTTCACTTAGAGTTACCCGATAGAGTTGAGAAAAATTGAGGGCATTTACGCTTGATTTTGTTTTCACGTTCCCATATGAATTCGAGACTTTTTTTTTTTTTTTTTTTTTTTTTTTTTTTTTTTTTTTTTTTTTTTTTTTTTGAAAATTTATTGAACTTCGACAGTTGAGAAGTGAATTGTTCGCTCTGAAGTACAAGATTCTTGAGGTGACTATTCCCATCATAGTATGATGACTAGCTTTCAAGGTTTGATTCGGCCTCATGAACCGTTCCCTGTACAAAAAACTCTTGAAGAGGAGTCGCCTGCAAGGTAGGCTCGGACGACCCACCCTCCCCTACATCAATCACCAGCTGTTTTCTAGGTTTTTTCCTCCTCTCTGACACTGCAGAAGATCCCTCAGTATTTTTCTCTCCTACGGTTTGTTCAACCATCTTCCTTTTTCTTTCTTTCTCCTCCCTAATCGCTGCAACACTTGCATCTGGCTTCTCTACCGCCTTCTGCAAGGAACTCTTAGGAGGAATCGAACTCCCCGGCACTAAGGGCTCGGTTGTTCTCTCCGGTACCACACTCCCTTCGGGTAATGGTCCCCCTTTGCTAATCCCCGCCTCAACCTCCATCGGTAATTCCAAATACTCAGCCATCGTAAGCACTGCAAAAAAAAACAAGAGAAGTAAACATCAAACGAAAGACAGCAGATTACATACGTTTAAGACAAGGAGTATGGTATTACCCTTCTCCTCGGCATCCTTTAACAAAACCTCATGACCAGCATACCCAGAAGCTTTAAATAGACCCGTCATATATAAAAGACCTTCGGAGGGTATCCTAAGAGGAATCACTTTCGCGGCAACCCGCCTAGCGTCACGATCGGAATTAGTCTCCGGAAAGTCATCCGTAATCTTCGAATCCCTATGCCTCCAGGGCATAGCATTCGGTATTGCCCTCCGATCTATTAAGAAAAAATGCTCCTTCCAACGTTTCAAACTGCTAAGCACATCCTTAAAACACTTCTTAGCCCTACTGCCCGTTCGACTCTCAAAGGAGAACCAATGACCTTGCTTACACAGCCTTTAGAAAACCCGGAATAGTGGTACAGTCGGCTGCACACTCAGACTATAGCACCGGATCTCAAACATGGTTACTCTATTCAAACCTATGGGCACAAGCTGAGAAATATGCACTCGGAAATACCCTATGACTGCCAACAGAAATGTTGAAAAAGGAATTCTCACACCCCCGGTTCTTAGCTGCTGGACGTAAATACCTATCTTATCCTCCGGTAATTTATCCATAGTCATACCATCCGGAGGAAGCATCGGTCGTAAGTCCGCAGGGATTCTAAACTCCCTAACCACCTCATCTAAGGCTCCCTGTGTCATCTTCGAGGTATGTATATGCATATCGCATTTGGGAACTATCCTACCGGAAGGACCAGCCTTACTACCCAACGAGCGGTCTTCTGACATATTCAGGTCAGCGGCTACAACTAAAAGGACGCCGAGAATTCCAAAATAAAATTGATTATAAGGAAGAATGAAACGCACCTCACAAGAACGTCCGGATGAGGATTCAAACTTTTTTCGAAGAGAAAATGAATGCACGCAGTAAAAAGTAAGAAAATGAGGAAACGTTCTACGGTATATATAGGGAAGATCTGGGAAGAAGCAAAAACGTCGCATCAGTCTGCCATCCGCTGACGTGTCACGTTTTGGGACGTTAGATCCCCACAGTAAATCCCACACGCGTCATATAGATAAACTATTATTTTATTCGGCCCATGGGCCTAGAACCCATCCAGCCCATGAAGACTTAACAGGCCCCACGCCCTTTACCCGAACGCGCTCCTAATACCCGACAAGTCAGAGAAACCGAATGAGTATTCGCAAATACCGAAAGCAAAAAATTTATTTAAAGTATCGAACCATCAGTCTTCAACCGATGATACAATACTGGGGGGGACATGTCGGTGTATACATCCGAAGGACACGCACGGGAAGCAAATGCAACACCAGTTCGAATTCTTCAGGACGAAAGGCCATAAGGTACTGTTTAAAGTATCATATCAATATTTTACTAACAATGCAATACTGGTCATATGAATCCGAAGCACAGGACGAAAAGCAGTAAAGTCATTGTTTAAGTATTGCACTATCGGTCTTCAACCGATACTACAATACTGGGGGGGACATGTTGGTGTATGTGTCCGGACGTCATACTTCGTCCGGATCATACTCCGGCATCCGGACTCCCTATCTCGTCCGGACTCTCTCAAGCCTCCGGCCACATATACAGTAAACAGTCCCGTCAAGTATCACATGCCCAGATTTCACGGGATTGTGTTCCCCACGTGATCTGACACCTTTCTGCTAGGTCAGACATAGGTCAACGCGCAGGCCCCGAGGTGAACAGGTACAGTAAATGTGGGTAGTATAAATACCCACATCTCATTTGTAAGATACACTATGTTTTTTACACCTACAACTGTTACTCTCATATCACTGTTCACCTCATAACAATCCGATACTTACTCTCACGCCGGAGGTCGGTCTTGGGATAAAACCCGAGGCGAGCCTAACGCGTGTGTTTGGTGTGTGTAGGAACAAACTTGGTCCGAAGGAATCACTCCGGAGGACGACACAAAGAGGTGAGGCCTTCCTTGTAACTTCCGTCAGGCGAGTCCGGAGGGCTTTTTGCGCTCCGTCCGTCCTTGCTCCGAGCTTGAAGCGTACTGCAAACAAACAAGAAGGAACCGTTAGAAGGGGTCCCGAGGCCGAAGCCCCGGGGACCACCCTCCGACGGATAAGTCAGCACCTCGTAGAAGAGGATTTATGTGTAATGTGAACAGTATATATTGTGTGTGTGTAATATATATAACCTGATGTTAGATGTAAATGAGATATGAGGTAGTATTTATAGAGAGAGATACCTCGATACCTGTGCTACCTTGGGAAGTGTAGTGTCAGACCACGTGCTAGGTGTCAGACCACGTGGGAGACACAATCCCGGGAAATCTGGGTTGACGGGACTGCTTACTGTAGCTGGCGGCGGTCCGCTCCGTATGTGTATCCGGAGGCCCGAGACGGTCCGGACGATCCATGACGTTCGGACACCGGAGTATGGTCCGGACGAAGTATGACGTCCGGACACATACACCAACATGTCCCCCCCAGTATTGTAGTATCGGTTGAAGACCGATAGTGCAATACTTAAGCAATATCTTTACGGCTTTCGTCCTGTGCTTCGGATTCATACAACCGGTATTGCATTGTTAGTAAAATAACAATGTGATACTTTAAAGAGTACCTTATGGCCTTTCGGCCTGAGTCGTTCGGACTAGTGTTGCATTTGCGCCAATTTGTTGAAGTAAAACCTTGTAGGAAGGTCCCACTTCTATGTATCGTCCTTTGGAGTGATTCCTTTGGACATTGCTTATGACCCTTCGGCCTGTATCATTCGGACATGCCTTTCATCCCAGCGGCCCATAAGCCGGTGGTTCATAAGATGAGTTGGGTCTTTTTAGATCATATATGTCTTCGTCATTCCGGAGGCACAAACGCCAATTTCAGAATATTAAAAATAATACATAATTCCGGAGGCACAGGCGCCAATTTGTTGAATGTTACAAATAATACATAATACCGGAGGCACAGACGCCAATTTGTTGAATGTCACAGATAATACATAATTCCGGAGGCACAGATAATACATAATTCCGGAGGCACAAACTTATATGTTTGATACACTTATTATTTAAGGTCAGCGGGCAGACATCGGCACGAGGTCCGCTCACGAGGGAGGGAGTGCTTTCCACGATCCGTTTAATTCAATGACGGAGTGTTTTCACGTCCGCTCACGAGGGAGGGAGTGTTTTTCACGATCCGTTTAATCCAAAAACGGAGTGTTTTCACGATCCACTCACAATAGAGGGAGACATCGGCACGAGGCTCGCATTTAATTTATCTACGGTCAGCGGGTAGACATAAATTTATCTCATGTGTGGGCATATAAATTAGAGCCGAAATTAAATACATACAAATGTGATGATGTGAGATGTCCTTCTCATCACGTGGGGACAAATGAAAAGCAAACATACTTTTCCCACTGCCCAATTTGTTGACTTTCCTTGCAAATAATAAAGGGAAATAAGATTTCCCCACTGCCCCAAAAATTATTAACTCATCGGTAGACATAAGAGTCATATCAGTGGTCTTTCACCATTAAAATGCCTATACGGCCGGAATTTCAACAGAACCACTCACCGGAAATTGCATCACAAATATTCAAATAATATGCAAGCGTACGGAATATATGTATGTGCAAGCATGGGTTCTCAGTTCTCACATGTGCAATAATCCAGACAAGCCATATTTGTTTCGTCATTAATTAGTGACGTTCGGAACTGGGTGTCAGCATAAAAGAGTTACCAAATATTTTTTTATGTTGGTTTCATGGTGTTTAAGAGGATGAAGAGAGAAGAGGGATGAACAACTTACAGAAGTGGGTTTGAGCTTTCGTCACCAGCATACCTGAACAAGATCGTTCTTTTGAACGAGGCGTCATTTCTGAATGACATGGTATATCCGAACAAGATGGTACCTCCGGATGACATATCATCCGGACGAGACCATATGGCTGGACGAACCAGTATGCTCGAACAATCTGATCAAAGGAGATTATACCGGACTGTTTGTACTTGACATTTATTTCGGATGTCAATCCCAGACAGTTGTACCAAACGTTCATATCGGACTGAAGGTGTGACCCATCATTCTTAACTCATCGGTAGAGTGAACAACGGGTCCCACGGATGGCGCCAATTTGTTGAAGTAAAACCTTGTAGGAAGGTCCCACTTCTATGTATCGTCCTCCGGAGTGATTCCTTCGGACCAAGTTTGTTCCTACACACACCAAACACACGCGTTAGGCTCGCCTCGGGTTTTATCCCAAGACCGACCTCCGGCGTGAGAGTAAGTATCGGATTGTTATGAGGTGAACAGTGATATGGGAGTAACAGTTGTAGGTGTAAAAAACATAGTGTATCTTACAAATGAGATGTGGGTATTTATACTACCCACATTTACTGTACCTGTTCACCTCGGGGCCTGCGCGTTGACCTATGTCTGACCTAGCAGAAAGGTGTCAGATCACGTGGGGAACACAATCCCGTGAAATCTGGGAATGTGATACTTGACGGGACTGTTTACTGTATATGTGGCCGGAGGCTTGAGAGAGTCCGGACGAGATAGGGCGTCCGGATGCCGGAGTATGATCCGGACGAAGTACGACGTCCGGACACATACACCAACAATATGCATGTTTGAGTGTGTGTGAGGTATTTGTATTCTTAATTATGGTATATATTAATAGTAAAGAATGTAGTAGCTATTACAAAGACAAATATGATGGAAATGTAGTGAGAAATACTAACACACACCGCTATATTAAGAGTATTTTTTCATAAAAGTGAAGATCAATGACGGTTTCTTCATATATAATAAGTTATGATGTGACGCTAATGTAAAAGTAATGCGTAACAAATTGATGAAATATTAGGAGATTTACAACCGTGATGAATAATAGTCGTTTTCACGATATCATTTTACAAAGGGCTAATTACTTAAAAAGTCATCTAACTTGACACTTTTTGTCTTTATACATAGTGAACATTTTTTTTTTTCTCATTGTGTGTACTGAACTTTTAAATTTCGATCATTATGTGTATTCTGTGACTATTTAGCCATGTAAAATGACCATTTTACCTTTCGAAATTAGAAAAAAGTAAGGATAAAAATATAAAATGGTCATAAAATACACACAATGATCGAAATTTGAAAGTTCAATACACACAACGAGAAAGAAAGAAGTTGAGTGACACAATAACAAAAGGTGAAAAGTTAGATAATTTTTTAAGTAATTAGCCCTTTTACGAAAGTCGAGTTTTTTTTATTATGTTATCACAAATGAAAATTAGAAAACTACAGTAACAATTTACCCAAAAAAAAAAAAAAAAGTACTAAAGTTGTAAAGGTTATAAAAGCTAGGGGCTAATATCGTCCATATTAAATCAGCGCCAGTCCGGCAGCGTGGATAGTAAGCAGTAAGCACCGTGCCGGAGTTTTATTATAAATTGAAATCAAATTAAAATTTTTTTTTTGCAAATTGAGAAATAAAGAAACGAAAACATGCCTGCCGTACCATGCCGTAATTTCCAGCGTGGATAGTAAGCCTTTTATTCATTCATAGTACGCCTGCCACTTATTAGGGTTTTAACCAATTATTTATTTATTGGGTTTTTAGGTTATTAAATAGCAATTAACTTTCTTCAAACCACTGTATTTTGTTACGTCAACTATTTTTTTTTTACTATATGACACGTCAGAGATATGTGTTAAATGGTGGATTGTACATTTTTTTTTAATGAAATTGTGTAAGTAGGATGAATGAATGATATGAATGTGACCATAGTTTATGATTTTAAACGGCGTATTAAGCAACGCATCTAATGTATAAGAGGGTTTTTGCGATTGTTGTTTTTTTATGTTTCTGCTTATAATAAGTACTTTAGAAAGTAGTGTTTGGATTTGTTTATATCGTAAAAGGAAAATGCAATAAGACCAGAAAAATGTACTTCTTTGAAATTTCCAGTCTAATCTGTTTATAATGGGTTTTAAGTTAGATATGATGGTAAAAATGTAACTAAATTTCATCAAATAAGCAATTTGGAATAAGCGTGTGAGCATGCATCGGCTTGCTTTTTTTGAAACCGCTCTTATTTTGCCTCTAATCAAGCAGATAGCGTGTGAGAAGTAGTTTGGATAATCCACGGAGGTAAACACCTTTTAAGTATAATAGCCTAATAGGGGTTGATTATTTGTATTTGGCCTCTTTAACATTCTAAGTTCAACCGGTGGCTTGTAGGTTGTTAGTCCAGAATGAAGGTTGTTATGTCGGCTATTTCGCGTTTATGAGTAGGAGTTTCATCATATGATGTATTCTGATCCCACAAGCGGACAGCGAGGTTATCACGTTATATCGATTATCTTTGGTTGTTTGTATTAGATGATGGAATTAGTTCTGTAGTGTTATGAATTTATCTACGTAGGATTGATCAATATAAAAAGATATATGAGAATCGATTGAACTATTGAAGGGAAGGTGCAAGGCCATATGCCTGTATAACCAAAGTCAGTCCAAATGTAGACTACTAGACCATATAGCCAAAGTCCATATGCCTGTATATCCATATGAGGTAGACTAGCACAGTCAAATTCCATGTGACCGTAACGTTAGTCTTCACATGTAGACTGTATACCATCTCTTTAGTATGTTTGTTGGCATTCTCTAATGTTTCTCTGTAAAAACTCAAATCAAGACTATGCCTTATCTTCTGTTGAACTCTGGATTTATATTTTGGTTTTTGAATGTTTCTCTTATTGAAATACTTGTTTTTTTTTTTTTTTTTTTTTTTTTTTTTTTTTTTTTTATGCAGTTGTCAGTATGGTGAACGTTGCAAGTATCTTCATTCAAATCCACAACCAAAACCAAATCCTTTTGGGTTTGGTTCACAAAGTGCTACCCAAAATCCGCGTAGTAATACTCAACCGCAACAACCAAATCCTTTTGGGTTTGGTGTTCAGAACAATAATCAAAGCGGGTCTAAACCTAATCAATTCAAGGTTCATTGTGCATTCAACTTGTACAGTTCTTTTTGTTTACATTTTTTTTTTTTTTTTTTTTTTTTTTTTTTTTTTTTTTTTTTTAATTCCGGTTGGTGACTTTTTAATATGTATTGTTGATCAGCCTGGCGATAATAAGTGGAGCAGGTTTTCCCAAACAAATGGTGGTAGTTCTTCTGCCCCACAAAAACTGGATAATCAGCAGTCAGCAGCTAACCACACGTAAGAATCTTGTCAAATATTTCTGTAGCTGTTTACTTTACTCATTTGTCTGTTGTGGAAACTGACTTGAGTGTAATTTTGATGTTATGAAGGTGCACAGATCCTCAGTCTTGCAAGCGCCAAATTAGTGAAGATTTTGAGCACGAGAAACCGCTGTGGAAACTTACATGTTATGGGCATTCCAAATAGTACGTTGTTCCTTTTCTCTCATAATCTATTCACTTTATGAGTAAAGTGTAATCTTGTGGTTTTGTGTAATATATGTTTTAGTATATAATTTGTGTGTCCTTCACTTAGGTTTGTGCATCTTTGATGATGATAGATGATTATGAGATTTTATTTGTGTGCCTGTGTGGGTCTCATGATACAGGGGTGTTTGAACTTGAGATTTTGAACTATCTGATTACTGCAATCTGAAATCACAATAATCAATCTTTTATGTTTGTATTAAAAGACTGTCTCCAGTAATGAGTCTTGGATAATCAGTTTCATACCTACTGCACAAATCTAATATTGTAAGTTTGCAATGACAAAACAAAGTTACATTCAAAAGCGTCTCTCCCTTAAAAAAAGTCTTTTTATTAACACATCCAAACATTGTTCTCTACAAGGTGTTTTGTTAAAGTTGATTATCTGATTCTAATTATTCAATATCCCACCATCCAAACACCCCCTAAGTGGAAGAGTTTGTGACATCTATCTAACATTGGTTTTCGTTATGAATTATGAGTTCCCTTTTTTAGTATGACCATAATATTTAATGGTTTTAGTTGATGTGGAGGTTCTTGGGCTAGTTGGCTATTTTGGTCTTAGAAAAAAGCGAGAGCATACGTAACAACTTTCTTGTTAATCCTTTTCAAATTGCAATCTAAAGATGAAATATATAGTGAAATTTGGAACAGTATTCATATTCCGTACGGTGATACAAAATCCGAAATATACAAGTGTTAATTTAAGCTATTTTAGAAACATCGCTATTTTATGTAATATATAGACGTTAAAGGAAATGTATGCCTTTTATTCGATTCTTATATGGTTTTAGGATATTAACAATGCTTTCAATCAAAATATTTCTCAATATGAAATCCCTGGTAACCTTGAAACT
Source organism: Artemisia tridentata subsp. tridentata (assembly GCA_021014915.2). NCBI lineage: Eukaryota > Viridiplantae > Streptophyta > Magnoliopsida > Asterales > Asteraceae > Artemisia > Artemisia tridentata. The sequence goes on along the minus strand of CP139508.1, from coordinate 94,426,942 downwards.
TTTTTTTTTTTTTTTCTCTCTCTTAGTGGCCCTTGTGATATTATTGGAGATCTAAGCTTTGAAGAATTGCGAGCTTCTGCCTATGAGGACGCTAAACGTGGGACGGGAATTCAGTCAATTGTAAGTTATTAAGAACCACCATTATTGTTTCTATTTATGTGTTCTTTTTCTTTATCATGAGACAAAGTTTTCTTCAGCGTCATTTGCAAGTCAGGCCATGTTGGTCGCAGGTTGGTAACCGGTTCATGTTTAAAAGTGTTCTATTTAGCAAGGTCGAAAAGGCCCTGGCTTGACCAAACTAGACACTTTTTTGTCCATATGCATTAAGGGTGATAGAAAAACAATATCACTACCCAAATCGACCCATTTACAAGTAAATGGATTGAAAATAGACTTTGGCCACTTTCAACTCCTTTGACCCATTTCTCCCTTTTAAAAAAAAAAATCTTTTTATTCACCATCTGAGTTAAACACAACCCAAATCGAACCATTGGTTAGTAATTGGGCTGAAACAGTCACGTCTAATTTTATGTAAAGATCTCTAGCAATTGCAAATGTGTTCTTATTCACGTGTCTGGCAATTAATGGAGCTCACATTTATACAGGTCGAGAAAGAGAGGACTTTACTTAGTTCCAAGTTAACTGAATTTGAAAATTTACTTAGGAATCCTTATATACCTCCACAAAATTCAACTTTTGCCACCCAAAATACCTTTCCTGGAACTAGTGCAAATGTATTCCCTCAAACGGTTCAGAATAATGCCCCTCCTTCGGTTTCAAGTTTCAGCCAGTTGGGTACAGACTTCAATTCAGGTTTCCAAATGAGGTAAGATTTATTTTTTCAATTTTTTTGGGTATCAGTCTTTTCTTTTGCCCCGGAGTCTTATTTGTAGACATTTTGTTTTTTATTTGAAATTTCCAGACCGGCTACTCCAAACAATGCTTTTAGTCAATTTAGTCAGTTCCATGCTCCTAATCAGATATCAAATCCGGCTGCTCCAAATAAAGCTTTTGCTCAAGTAAATCAGTTCCAAGCTCCTAATCAGCTATCTAATGCGTCTGCTCCAAATAATGCTTTTGCTCAAGTAAATCAGTTCCAAGCTTCTACTCAGATATCAAATCCGGCTGCTCCAAATAATCCTTTTGGTCAACTAAATCAGTTCCAAGCTCCTACTCAGATATCAAATGCACCCCAGAAGAACGCCTTTGCTTTTGGAAATCCAGGTGTGATCTTGCTGTTTTTACTCATGATTGTTTATAAACTTCAATTTTTATGTTTACACTTCTTACTTATTGAATGGTCAATTGCAGGTCTAATGGGCACTCAACCTTCTACACAGCCGTCTGTTAGTTCCTTCCCTACCACCACAACAACGTTTAGCAATGCTTTTTCTCCTGCTGCTTCAACTTCACCGTTTAATGTAGCACCTGCACCAGTTTCCATTATGCAAATGCCGTAAGTCCATCTTACATAAGTTAATATGTAGACTGTAGAGTTTCATGACAAACAACATTAAACACCTTACGGAAAAGAAAACAAGAGATTTTCTTCTTTTGTCAACAACTAAAAAAAGAGAATCGAGTTGTTACCTATGCTTTTTGTATCTATAGTACAAGCCCTTTTGGTAAGACGGGTGGGTTAAGCAACATATCAAAATGAACAAAACACCGAAATATATATCTTGTTTGGTTTATAATATTTCGCGTTTAGTTGGCTCTTATGTTCTTCTCTTTTGTAGGCAAAATACAAACTCAAATAGCGATGCAGATAAGAGTATATGGTTCAAAGACGACTGGAAACAAGGAGAGGTAACTAATTGAAGTTTTCATCATTTTTTTTTTATCCTAATAGAGCGATTTACAAACTGGAATTGTCGTCTGTTTTGTTTGCAGATTCCTGAAGAAGCACCGCCAGCAGAAGTCATTTATTAGGCTAAACGCAAGGTCTCCACTAGAGCAGAAAAGAAAGTTTCAACGTTTTTTTGTACAGGGATCTATAGAGCATGAAGATCCTTTTCTATTACCAAAACTTTATGTTGTTGACTAGACCCTTTGGCCCAGTTTTGGCTTTTGTTACAAGGAGAATCCATCATGTGTTATCTGCTGTCTCTCAAAAAAAACAAAAAGGGTATCAGTTAAAAGGTTTATGTCGTTTTCTAGCTCACTAATTAGAAAATCTGGGATCATGTGAGGCTGAATCAGTATGTTGTGGTTCAGAGATGGCGGTTGTATTTTTCTACTGTTGAGAGGAAGTGGTAGAGAAGGCAAATCTTGCAGTTGGTAGCATCAGGAGTCTTGTGGAGTGCAATGTTGCGGGGGCAATCCGGCTCATTCTTTCTGTTGTAGTTAGAATGCAAAAGAAAGCTACATGTTTTAACTTCTAAGGTTTCATTGTATTTCTAAGCATGTACTCATGGATCACATAATATTGTAAGAACTCCTCACATGTGGCATGAACCAATATATAGAATCTGCTATTACTTGCCATGCTTAGATAATTTAATTGGTAATATGATTTCGAAGACTCGATGTTCTACTCATGATCGTTTTGTTTTGTTTCATGTCATGATTGTTTTGTTTTGTTTGATGTGTAAAAGCATCTTTAATGCAAGTTGATGAATGACTTTTTCTTCTCTGAACAAACAATCACTTAATAGTTCAGTAACTTCTTTTTTCATGAATAACTTGATGATCCTCATATTATTTGGTTATGAGGCGAGTTTTCGAGTCTTAATGTAAATTTCTAATGGGTTCAGGGTGGGGAGCGGGATATCTCTGCCCTGCCCGAGAACATATATTATATACCTATATCTATATGTTACTAGGTCATAATATTTGAAAGATTGTAAATTGTGATTCGTGATTTATGGTTATTTATGTTTGATAAAAAAATTTAATACTGTTTAAACCGAGTGCCTAAATGATTGTCAAATGGGTTCTTAACTATAAAAACATTGCATGAAAATATATTGTTAGTGATAAACAAAAGTGATAAATCGGTTCATATTTTTAGATGAGTAATAGTAATTAGTAAATGAAAATGACGCGGGTTTCATAGCCCAGCATGGCATCTCGATCGAGAAGAGTTTTGTAACGAGTTCTTGTAATCAGATTTGTGATGACGGATGGCCACCCCACCCCAAACATACCATGATACTATAGTTGTCAGGTTTCAGATCATTATCTTATGATCTTACGATGTTACAATATTGCAAAGCAAAAACAATTCGGATCGTACATAGGATCTTTGCAAGCTCAAGATCTTATAGGATCCCGATCTTGACCATATAATCTTAAGATCTAATCCGATTCGATCTTACTTTTCTCGGATTACAAACTAAAAAACTATAAATTTATGAGTTGTTTTTTTGTAGAATTTAAAAAATAACATGTTAATCTTTCTAAACATTTCATAACCACAATTTAGGACAATATTTCTATGAAACATTCATAATATTTTGTGTTTATAATGTATAATAATTTGTAGATTTGTATAATATTACAAAAACTAATAAGAAATAACATTATAGTAGGATCTTAAGATCACGATCCGATCTTACGATCACGATCTTGCAAAGACGAAAACGATCATGGGTAGGATCCCGATCTTGAAAACATGATACCATTTCTATGCGGAAACAAATGTCGTGACATACTCGTTCATGCCGGGCGAGTAAAATACATGACGCCATGCCACGCCACGGCACGCAAGTCCACTCTACTGTACATAATCCAGCTATGGTCCAAGTCCAAACACATCATCAAAAACCAAAAAACATGTACCAGATCACTCCATATATATATGTGGTAAGAAAGTATTTCCCGACCACTTCGCTCACATACATTCTAAAAATAGAAACGTGGCAGATCATATAGACACGTAGACAAAAAAAACATAACTCAGCTTCACTTCCCCTATCCAATCAAACAGAACAGGGGTTTAAAAAGTTTATGTTTTAAAAGGGTAATGAAAAAGATTAGTATAAAATTGTGAGATGTTTAGAAGTAATAATATTACTGCAAGATTATTTGAGAGGCAGATTAGGACACCTGCGCCTGGTACCACTGTATGTTTTTTTGGTTTAAAGTTTTCATTTTTATTAATTTTTATGATTTATTGTTTGTGGGTCTTGCTTTAATTTGAGTTTAATGTATGTTTTAGGGGTGTTTGTTCCAGCTTATATAGTCTGCTTATTTGGTTTTGGGCTTATGTTTCATAAGCTCACTTTTTGTGTCTATTTTGTAACTTTTCGGCTTATATAAGCTTTATATGACATAATAAACTTATATAAGCCGAAAAGTTTCGAAATAAGCCGCAAAAAGTGAGCTTATGAAACATAAGCCCAAAACCAAATAAGCAATAAGCCGAAACAAACATCCCCTTAGTATTGATTTGTATTAAATTCCCATTGTATAAGTAGTATAATGGTTAGGAATTTGGTCAGGTTGTGTTACATCTGAGTCCAAGACTTGCCCTCCCCAGGTAACGTAAATAGGGGAAACCTCATCTGATTATCCGTTTTAGTTTTGGTATAAAGTTTAGTTGTTTTTTGGTTCTAATATGTTTTAGTTTTGTTTTTGTGTAGTTTTTGATGTTAATGCGTGTTCTAGTATCGGTTTGGGATCTTAAAGAATCCCCCCTTTCTTTGTTGATTTTCAAGAATTTCGATTTTTATAACTAACCGTTGGGTCTTAATGTGTTTGGTTTTTGTTTTCGCCTAATTTGTAACTAATTGTTGTTGGGTTTTGATTTAATTTGATGTGAATGCATGCTGCAATGTTAGTTTATAATGTAAAGCAAAAAAAGAGAAAAGAAAAGAGGTTTTCGCTCTTTAGGTTACCCGGGGAGGACGAGTTTTTGACTCAAATGTACGAGGCCTAACCGGGGTATCCTAGTGACCGTTTCCGAACCCTTTCCCTGTCCAGCCCTAGACCTCTTGCGAGAAGTTCAAGTGGCTTACCACTCGGCCATTGGTACTGGCTACATTCAAGAATTTTAAGAACTTCCCCTTTTATGTCAATGTTTAGACTATGCTGTATATTGGTTGTTTAAAGTTTTGATTTTACTAGCTGATTGCTGGTTATTGGTGTGTTTTGTTTATGTTTGTGATTTGTGACTAATTGTTGGTGCGGTTTTGTTTAATTTGATTCTAACGCAAGTCTCATTGTAGATTTGTATTTTTAATTGCAAGATCTGTTAATGTTTAGACTAAGAGTATGCTGTCTTTTGGTAGACTATAGATTTTGAATTCATTTTGTGTATGTGATCCCCAATAACTAGTGCCCTTTAACGAAGCTTGTTAGTTTTAAGGTTAAATTTTAGGGCCAATGTCATTGAATAGCAACTGTACTTACCTTAGTGTTCCGGATAGGTTGTTCATTGTTGTACGCATTGTAATGTCAGTTTAGTCGTTGAACTAAGTAAAAGGTGTTGGGTTTTCGTCATTTTTTCTGCCGTAAAATGCAAAGTACTTTCCTAAGGTTCAATATTGGTCATTGTACACTCCATCAGAAGTGAGTGACTGTAGTGAATCAGTTTCCCCAAGCTTAATTACTTTGGTGCGATGAATTGCACAATGACCAATGTGGAAACATTGAAAAGAGTATAACTTTGATACTCATAAAACTTTGATACCCACTGTTATTGTTCGATCTTAAAAGGCAACTATCTCTTAACCTATAAGTGGATTTTTGTTTTGTTTTACAATCCTCAATCACAAATTATTGCGACTTGAGTATAACATAGCAAATTTACCATATTTGTTGTATTCCATAAGTCAATTTTTATGATACTTTAAAATTAATACAAACTTTACTCTAAATAAAGATACACTGTTAATTATGGTCAATGTAGTCCTTTATCTATCTATCTAGTTTATCTATATATATATATATATATATATATATTATTATCTTTAAAACTTGAGTTTCATGAAATAAATGTTAGTATTCATGAAATACCTCGCTCCCGCGGGGTTGGGTAGTATTGTTGTTGTTGTTGTTGTTGTTGTTGTAGTATTTTTGACTATAAAATAAGTAATGATTATAATATATATTTTGTAGACTTTGAGCGTAAGTTGTTTTCATGAACGAAAGTAACCCAACACCATAATATTTGTATTTATCTTTATCTTTATTTATATTTATATCTATATCTATCTAATCTAACTCTTTATAATATATTTGGGACCTTCCCAAAATGGAAGGCTTAAAATTTTAAGCAACACACTTACTAATAATGGAAAACAAAGTTGCATCTCGAAAATTAAGTGTCTTAAATTTGTACACTTGTAACAGCCCTCCAATAAATACCTAATAAATGTTATTTTTAAAACACCCATACAATAAAAAAGTACATGTTATTATACATATTGTACAAACTAATAAAATACACAAAGTTTCATACAATTTATATGAAAACAAGTTGATGATACATATAGTTTTAAAAAGCGGACCGGACCAACGAGTTCAACCGAGAACCGGAGTCACCGCCGGTTCGGCTAGCCAATAAAAGTCATCCGAAAAAGAACTTGAGAGGACCGTCGGAACCGGTAAAAATGGTGAATCGGGCCGGACTGGGATCATTTTCTTCTTGTTTTTCTCGGGTTAATCAGCTCGTCATCGTTTTTTTGTTGGTGTTACTTTTTCATAGGGCACCCGTCACCGCAGCGCGCGGGTACCTTGCTATACTACAATAAAGAGAAAATGTTTTCACTTAAAAAATGATAACTGTATATTTAGTAATCTATCTATATCTTTAAAACTTGAGTTTCATGAAATAAATGTCAGTATTTATGACTATAAAAGAATGGTTATAATATATATCTTGTAAATATGTTTTATATAACTATATAATATTAAATGTAGTGTATTGTGTAAGTATTAATGATTATAAATTATTGACTATAAAATATAATTTGGTTAATGTATTTATATAAAATCTATAATATTTTATAATAATATATAAAATTGAATTTCAAACAATAAATTAATGGTTCAAAATTAGTGATTATAAAATAACGGTTGGTATATATATTTTATAAGTATGTTTTATATATCTACATAGCAAAAAGAATTAGATGATATTGGGTTCAAAATTAAGTTTTTTGATATAATAGATTCTTTCGAAGAAATCCGTTTTGTTTTCAAGCATCTTTTAGAAAATCGTGTACCATAGATTTTTAAGTAAATACACATTAAAGTTTGACTTTTTATTTGAAAATCATGTATTTGTTTTCAAGATACGTGCATCGCATAAGTACGCATGACTAGTATTTTTAAATGAAAAATGATTTGTATGCCTAGACCTAAAATTAGACCTAAAGATATGATTGGTGCATTTAAAAAATTAATTAGTGGGAAATGATGAAAGAGAAAAGGTGCATGACACTTGTCAAAAAATGAATGGTGTAGGTCTATTAGTAGGTCTCATTGTTAGGTTTAAATATCATAACTCTTTTTACATAATTGAGTTTAGCAAATTCCAAATTCTGTTACTCAAAGTGTAATTAATTGATAAATTTTCCTTAAACATCGCATTAATTTCACGACACCTAAGTTAGTAACTACTTAATATGCTTGTCTACATAGTCAAATAGATACAATTGTTTTAGTTAATACTACCAATTAATATCTTTTTCCTTCTTCGGGACTAGAAAGAATATTTACTTTGAAAATAATGAACCAACTTATTTTGGTCTATATAACATAATCGTTTTCGTATACGTTCATATAGTCATATACCCATTCAACACGCCCATGAAGACATTTATTTTCTTGTTCCTTTACCTTGTTTTAACCATGAATGTATCTCCAATAGCGAAAACTCCGACAGCTAACGCCAAAAAGATTTGTCCATGGAGTTATTGGACCATCTATATCTATAGCGCGATAAATGATCCAATCCACGTTCATGTAAAATCAGCAGATGATGATCTGGGAGACCATACTCTTGCATTGAACGAGAATGAAAACTGGGGTTTCTGCGAAAACCTTTGGAAAACTACCAGGTTCTCTGCTTATTTCAACTGGAATGGTACATGGACCGCTTCTTTCGGTGTGTTCGATCATACTAGTATCCCACATTGCTCAAAATGGAAAATTGGGAATTCACGAAGATGTTTCTGGTTAGTTAGAGATGATGGATTTTATGTGGGGCCAGCCCTTACTCCATTTCCAGATGGATGGACCAAACTACATGATTGGACGATTGGTCATGAGTGACATTGTTGTTTATGATTTTATCAGATAGTATGCATTGTGTCAGATTTTCGAAAATTCAAATTAAAAGTTTATTACCTTTAATGTTCTTGATGATGCTATCATTGAACACCGTTATATACCTCTTGTGTGTTACCTTTAGACGGGTTGTTTTAGCTGGACCAATTATTATTATTATTATCTATAATGACTAAAGTCAAACATGTATAATGAACGCGATGGTTGTGAAATACTGAGGCTAACCCCAACAATGAGACCCATACATAAATTGCAAATTAATCCTTTATATAAATAAACAGTTGTGCCTGTACTTTGAATGCTATCTTAAAATGCAACTCTATATAAGAGTTTATAGAGGGTAAAAGTGGTTGGAGGGGGGTTGTTCAAGTTTTTGGATGTGCATTTTCAGAGTGATCATGTTATTAAAAATAATCAATTATAACTAGACTAACATAGTGGTATATTCAGGTTCACCGTGCCAGGAGATTTTATGAAAATATAGTTCCAGCATCCACAATATATGATGTTGAATGTCCGGATCATTCATTCCGCAAGTTCACAGAAGATGGCAAGTATCTAATAAGTTTCAGTAGAAACCATCAGGATTTGATTGTCTACAGACCAACATGGTTATCGTTTTCATGCAAACAAGAAGATTGTGATACTCAAGATCTTCCAGTAAAAGCAAAGAAGTTTGAGAGTTTCTTCACTCAGTTGTACTCTGTGCCGCTTGCTTCTGCAAGTGAGCTTATATGCAAGGACTTCTTTCTTTATGCAGAGGCTAACCAGTTTGGACTATTTGCAACTTCAACGGCACAAATCTACGATGCCCCTGCCACTGGCGGTGCTATTCAGGGAGTTCCCTCGATTGAAAAAATAACATTTCATCTTTTGAGGTATGGCCTTGACGCTTGTTCACAACTTTTATCAAGTGAAATGTTTGTTGTAGAGGTGGCAAGATTAGTGGGTTGGGGTGTTGGATAACGGCCTAACGGGTCTAATTAGTTTGAATTAGAATGGGTATATTCTCAGTACATGCTAGCAATTTTATTTTATTATTATTTTTTTTTCCGTTTATAAATATTTAATGTTTAAATATGATAATTTACAAATTACAATGATAATAAAATTTGAAATAATAGATGTAGAGAATCTATATATCCGACCCGTTTGACCCGCACAACCCATATCCATTTTGGCTAATGTATAAGATTATACCCATTTTGACAAGTATAACACAAATCGATCCATTTATTATTGGTTCGCTAGCTCTAGTTTGTAGCAAAGTGGAAACCGAGGTAGTAAAATTTGTTTTTTTTTGGTTTCTTGTTTGTATGTGCCTTAGATTGGAAGATGGAGTTGTGCTTGATGAGAGGGTGTTCTGCAATGATTACATCAATCTGGCACACAGCATGGGTGTTTTTCTATTTGACGATTTACTCTCTATAGTCTCACTTCGTTATCAGCGTATTCACATACTTCAAATTAGAGATTCAGGGAGTCTTGTTGATGTACGGGCAATTGGAGAATTTTGTCGTGAAGATGATGAACTTTTTCTTAATTCTAGTGCTCAGGCAAGTACTGATATTTCTAGCTGTCTTTTGCGTGACACTCCCAATTTGGTTGACCACTTTGTCAATTCCCTGAAAATAAGAGTCCATATCAGACCTTTGAGTGTCAAGCAAATAGTATTATTTAACGTCAAATATAAGTCTGTGTTGAAAAAACTTGGATTAGAGTAAAAAACTTCAAAAAGATTAATGAGTTTGAAAATACTAGTTTCGAATTTCTAATACCAGAAGTTAAATCCTTTTTGGTACTTGAAGACTGGGCACATTGTGTAATATAATTGTTTTAGCTATTAATCTATGATTGAATACCCTTTGATAAATGACAAAACAACGAGATTCTTTGCTATATGCTTAACTTTAAAAGGTGCCAACTTTAATGTGACACAGGGAGTATTTCTCTGTTATGGAAGAAATCAGAATTGTTTTTGTTCAGAATCACTTGGCTATAACATAATCTTCAACACATGAAAGTTAATTAAAATTTCAAACTCAATATCATCTCTCTCTCTCTCTCCTTTTTTTTTTTTTTTTTTTTTTTTTTTTTTATTATTATTATTATTATTATTATTATTATTATTATTTTTTAATGTTAAAATGATTATATAACATGTGGCCTTCAATCATCACTTTTTGTATTTACAAAATTTGGTTTATGCTGCAGATCAGTGCTGCTGACGAAAGTCAAGTGCAACAGATTCCGGCAAATAATGTTGTAAATGGCCCTCATCCTGAACAGCCTCCTCAAGAAAACCCTTTCCTGAGTGGTATAAAGCAAAGGTTGCTTTCGTTTATAGTCAGAGGGATACGTAATGAAGAAAAAGATGAAACTATGGTTGGTCTTTGACCATCAACTTTTAGTTATATTCAAAGTTCGTCCATGTTTGGTATCATCCAACTTTCTGCTTAATGCTCTTCTTTTTTTTGTTGGTTCAGAGAATCCAATCCCTCAAAAAGAAGTTTTATTTTCACTTTCAAGATTATGTCGATTTGATTATATGGAAGGTGGGTTTGATTTAATCAGATTCTTTTATGCTATTTTCCTTAAATATTGATAATAATGTGATAATGTCTATAAATTTTGTAAGTAGGTGCAATTTCTGGACCGACATCACTTACTAATCAAGCTCGGGAGTGTTGATGGAGCAGTAGGTTTTCATAACATTTCCTCTTCATAGCTGTATTTTTCTTATAACAGAGAATTTATTGCAAAATTCCATGAAATTTTTGTGTTTCATAAAGGGCTCTGTTCATGTGTTTGCAGGTGTCCCGAAATGCTGATAACCACCCTGCATTTTTCGCTGTATATAACATGGAATCTACAGAAATTATTGCATTTTATCAGGTATTTATTTACATTAATGTCTGGGTCATCTTATCTCTTCAATTTTAAACCAACTGGCTTAGCTAGTTGGCCACCTGGGCTCCTTCTGGAGCTTGGGGGAGGTTTTACCGAGGGTTCAAGTCTCGCAAGAGACAAAAAATCCAGGTTTTCCTCCTAGTGCGAAGCCGTGAGTTCTAGGGGTTTCCCTTCGCGGGTCTCTCCTAGTGGTTCGGGTCCCGGGGCCTGCCCGTTTGGATGGTTTAACTCGGGGGTCGGATTTCAAGTGTGGTGCCGTTCTAAAAAAAAAAAAAAAAAAAAATTCTCTTCAATTTTAATTCAAGTGTATTTTGATGTTTTAACGAGTTAAATTAGCCTTGGGATATCTTGCAGACGTCCTCGGATGAGCTCTATTTGCTGTTTGAACAGTTTTGTGATCATTTCCATGTACCATCAAAAAGTTCCCCGTATATGAATTTTATATCATCTCACTCGAACAACATTCATGCTCTCGAGCAACTCAGGAGCAGTAAAATTAAAGCTACAAGCTTCTCCTTGGTAATATATCAATCTGTTGACATATTGCTTTTAATATCTTCATCTTATTATTACTTAGAGGTGGCAAAATCGACCTGGTCGCGTTGGCATACTTGCCCAAAAAGAATCCCGTATATATTTTTTGGATCTTTATAAATTATTAAAATATTATCTAAGATTATAAGCTTTTTAAATAACACGTTTCCTCTTTAGCTAAGTTTTAGATTTTGCTCGTTTGACCCATTGGAGATAGAATACAACCCAATTGATCCATAGATAGGCGGAAAATTCTACCCGCAATGTTACTTCCTCCATTCCGTATAACTGTGTTTTGACTTTCTAGCTCAGACTAAACCTATTTTTCAACTTCAAAAACAATGTGCATTCTGACGTTATTAGTCAAAGGGTACGGTTTGAAGGCCTTTATAAAAATTAATGATTTAACTTATTATTGTTGCTTTCATGTTATGCAGTTTGTTAAGAAAGTGCTGGCCTCTTTGCCGTTTAATTGTCAGTCTCAGAGTCCTTCACCTTATTTTGATCAATCTCTATTTAGATTTGATGAAAAGGTTGGTCTTCTTTCATTATTACATCTTGTGACTGATCCAATAATCCTTTTGGGTTAAATTTACTTTCTTTAATCACTTATTTTCTTGAATACTTTAAACTCGGTAACGATTCATCTTCGTGATTGGTTATCCTGCAATGGTTATTATTAACTTTTTCAGATTTGGGTCAATGACATTAGAAAGTGTGTATATCTGCATGCAGCTGATTTCTGCAGCTGACCGACATAGACAGTCGACTGACCATCCAATCAAATTTATTTTAAGGAGGCCTCCATATACCCTCAAGTTCAAAATTAAGCCAGGTTTGCACATTAAATGTTACTCCTCATCCAATAAAACTGTCCACTTTGACTTTTTACTTCCTAAATTCACACCAATATCCTACTCTGCTACAATTTGGAATTAGAAATTTATAATTTTGTATAATTCCGTAAAAAGTCTGAAACATAAATATATAATTTCGTATGTTTACGCCAATAATCTACTATGCCACAAATGTCTCATTGGAGATTTTTGTGATTGTGTGAGGGGTGTGAAAAAAAAGTTGCCTTTCAAAAAAATTATTTTAAAAGAAAATAACTTTCTGAATCCTCGATTTTTAAGTTGAGAGAGAGTGTTTGACCTCTAATTTCAAATACCGACGTGTCTAGATCAAGAAAGATGAGTTCGTTGCAGAATTAACTAGCCCAAACTTATACTGTACTTTTGTACATTTTTATAAAAAGTTTGATGTAGGTTCAAAAATGTAAGAACTTTACAATCCGTGCTTATATTTGAAAAAAAAAGAGCCTGTTTGACCTCAAAAGTCAAACTCTACCTGTTTAGATCAAGAAGAAATATGTTGATAATAAGCTTATAACTTGATTGTTTTGTCAGGACCTGAAGCTGGCGTAACAGATTGCAGGACAAAGAGGATATCTTCATTTCTTTTTCATCCAGTTTTTCCCCTTGCCCTTTCTATTCAGCAGACACTGTTTTTGCAGCCTGCTGTTGTAAATATTCACTTCCGTAGATAAACCGAACCTTATATAACAAAATGTGTTAACCACCATGAAAATGGTGTCATTCAAACTGCATTTGACTACAACATTTGTAAACCCGTGTTTAATTCACCCTGAAGAGAAGGCGTGGACTCTGGTTAGTATCTAGTAGAAGCTACAGGAGTGCCCTTTTGAGGTAGTGATGTCAAGTTTCAAACATTACAGAAATTTATTCTACATTTTAGAAGCTGATAAAATCTGTTTTTCCCAAAACTTAGCACAGGAAGCTGTAGAACTATTTGTATGAGATTAGAGTATAAACTATAAAGAGGCTTTATGTTTATGTTATTACTATTCGGCTGTTTTTGGTGCTCATAATAATGCCATGGCGCCGGACTGTACGCAACTGTATCAAGGCACTCGTTTAAGTTCATCAAGCAAAATCTTTGCCATCTTGTTTTGCATTTTTCGTTACCAAAAGTTATCGACTAAGGTCCAACTTAAATTACGAAACTCTACACATCCCCACTCAAATAACCAAAATCCAAAATCGACACAAATATAACCCGTTACTAAAAACGACATCGCTCACAAAAGCATCTGTGCGTGCTCAATGCCACGTGTAGGGTTCCTGTTGGTTCATGAACAATTATTAGAAGAAACAAAAGAGTGCGACCAAAAGTTTCGGGCGCCCATTGATTATGGGGTTATCAAACATTAAAAATTGCAATAATTGGATAACAAGCAAACAAAAACATTACTGTATTTATAATAAAAGATGTCCAAAAACCAAATATATAAGTCACTTTCACATTTTCAGTACCGCCATCTCAACATCCCCACTTTCAACACTCACACTTAAGGGCGGAAACGAGCCGAGCCGCTCGTAAAAAGCTCGGGATCGGATTGGTAAAAAGCTCGAACGAGCCGAGCCTAAACGAGCTCGAGCCCGAGCTCGAGCCTAAGTTTGGGCTCATTTAATAATCGAGCTCGAGCTCGAGCTCTATAAAAAAAGCTCGAATAGGCTCGCGAGCCTAAACGAGCCCTAGAAATATATACGTATATATATTGTCTATACGTATAAACGAGCTTAAAAGTAGTAAACGAGCTCGAGCCTTATGTAATTAACGAGCCGAGCTCCATTTTAACTTTGTTTTCTTTAAAAATCATACAAATTAGTCGAGCCCGAGCTCGAGCTCGAGCTTGTGAAAATTTTCACGAGCCGAGCTCGAACTCAAATATTAGGCTCGAAACGAGCTCGAGCTCAAGCTCGAGCTTTCTAGAATATAAACGAGCCGAGCTCGAGCTCTGGCAGGCTCAGGCTCGGCTCGGCTCGTTTCCACTCCTACTAGTCACACTCACACTCTAAAATAAGCATTCACCAGTGGCATGCCACTTTCCTCATTTAGACCCTACCCATCCACAAATTTTTTTCTTTTTCATTTTTCAAACAAACTAAAATACAACAAATAATACAACAAATAATACAAAAAATATAAATGCGTAATATTTGTTTGTGAAGTTTAACATCCAGCATATAACATTTTACTAAAACTAGTTACGTCAACAATTATTGTATGTTAAAGATAGAAGTATTTATAATTTTATGGGGGTGTTTGGGATTGCTTATTGAAAATAGATTATGCGTTTTGAAAATAGATAATCAGATAATCAGCTTTCTAAGTATTTGACTAACCAAATTATCTATGTCTTGATATGTAAAATAACCAAAAAGGACAATGTAAATGTGATTCAAGTTTATAAACATAACCTTTAACAATTTTTACAAAGTTCAGCATACAAATTATTTATAATAACTTAAAAATATGCAAAATATTAACATCCACTACATTAATAATAACTTAAAAATATGCAAAATATTAACATCCACTACATTAACAAACTACTACTACAAGTATATAATGCATTCTTTCTTTTTATTAATACAAAGACTTTATTTATCTTTCACTCATCTGCCACATTTTATCTTCAGTGCAAAAGTTCATCTACCCGGCCACCTCATCTCTTTTTATTAGAAAAAGTGGTGAAATGCGAAGTGGCGGTTCAACGCGGTGTGGTGGTAGACGGGTGGTGGCGCCACTTGGTGTGCAATGTCAGAAGTAGCGGGGGTGTGCGTTGACACACCTAAAGCTCTTATCATCAAATGGAAAACAAAGTTAACAACTAACCAACGGTGTCACGTGCGGACAAAACACAAGATTGTGAAATGATTTATGATGATATTATTAGAAATTATAAAGAAGGAATAAGTGAAAAATCAATCATGGTACGTACAAGGGTGGAGCGAGCAAAGGGTTTTGCGCTTACTCTGCCACTTGTTAACTTCTCATTGATTCTCAATAACAAAATTGGACACGTGTCGAGCAAACAACTTGGGTGCGCAAGGTTTTGTGTGCGCTTTGTCTACGCTCGCTATTTTTGTTTCGTCCTTTTTTGGTGCGCTGTTTCGTTTTTTTAATCCACTCTCAAAGTGCCATTTTTGGTAAGACATTTTTTAAAATGTGGATTCCTGAAATTATCACTATGTTTTAACTCTTTAGTTGGCAGATATTGAATTGTATATTTTGTACTTTAATAATTTGTATGATTGAATAAAAACAAAAACTTTTTATAGCATAAGATCTATCATCTAATCATGGTCCATTTCTGCAAGCTTTCACCTTGTCTTATGTGGTTTGTTAGTCTAAAAGCTACAATGACTTTTTTTTTCCACAACTAAATTCTAGCTACCACTTTCCATCCAAATACATATTGGATCTTATAAATTAATAAAAAAATTATTCTTTAAATAATTACATCTACCACACTAACTACCCAATTAAAAATTTCCTAGAAAATTACACCTTGGTCCCACTACTACTCTCTGGACACGTGGCACTCTCCCATTGCTTGACCAAATCAGCATACCCTTGAGCTGAACTAAGAGCAAATTCTGTTAATGAGCTAACAACAACTGACATTCCAGCACACAACACTCTAATAGCAACTTCAGCCATTTTTTCGGCCGTCTCTTCCTCCTGTTGTCGCCCACTCTCGACCATTTCCATCCCTGAGCCGCTGCTAAACCTCCTCGACGATCCGAGCCCCGAACCTCCACCACCACTACCTCCTTCTTTGAGCTGTTGTACATATAAAGAACCAACCCCTGCTGCAAAAAAATCTAGCCCATCAAGTACTGGGACCTCATTGATCGAGTCAAGCAGTCTAGACCACTGGATGCACACTGCGAACATTGGTGGGGCCCCACTTGACCTTTGAGGAGAAAATGGGAAGCTTGTGGTGTTATTGGACTTTGATCCAATGCAACGTAGCAGCCAGCCTGTGATGGCGTGAATGTAGGACTTTTGTGAAGTGACCCATGACTCAAAACAAGCTTTCCAGTTTTGTAGCTCGTATTCAAGGTTGGTGGCTGAGCGGGCTAACCGGTGTGGCTCACTAGGGTGCAATGGAGTGTACTTTTTTGGTTTTGATGGGGTCCCGGCTAGTAAAATCTTGGCTTCATCGAGTGTTCTCTTCTGAGTTTGATGACACTCCGCCATTACCTTCCACATTCTTGATAATCTGGTCATTCATCATCATAAAAAATTGGAACTTTATTAATATATAATCATTGTACATGAATAAAACTCACTAAAATCGCTGAAAACAGCGAAAAACTTTATGAAGTAGGGAAATGACAATAATACCCTTGGATCAATTCAATAAGCTGTGGCTGAAGTTCCTGATCCCTTAATGTTTCAATCCTTTTCGACACAGCTTCAACCGAATGTATTGAAACCTTAATCCTTGTATGCAAATCTCTAACGACTCTTCTTGTTTTATCAAGATAAGAATGATCATCTCCTTTCACATCGTGGTTCCTAAGTTGAGCACATTTCTTATCATACGCTATCCGAATCTTCTCACCAGCCTGTCCAATTAGGCCAAAACAATCTAAAATCTCTCACTAAATGACAATAATAACCTTGGATGAATAACAAAAATGATATGAATGTATACCTTTACTTCTTCATAAAGTTTTTTCTCCCAAGCATATAATTTGTCGAGAGTTGTTTGATGGCTGTTTTGAAACATACAAGAGTCGTCGGATAAGTCACTGCTGCTAGCATAACCTTCTTCTTTTGAACTACCAGACGAATTCACCAAGAATCTTGATGAGTTTGAGCGGGAAGATGAAGCAGATCGTAATAATGCCACAGGATTCAAGATCTTCATAGCTGTTAAATGATTATTAACAACAGATCACATGAAATTAGCAATGCAGTATACATGAAGTGTGATTTAAAATGATAAAACACTAAACTTCTAACTTTTTGGCGGTTTAATACTGAAACTTTTGTTTTGTATTTCTACTTGGTTTTAGTTCCTCGACTCATTTTTGGGTCTTCCCGCAATTTCTCCTGCGACTACCATAACCAGTTAAGGGACTAAACCACTGTGAAAAGAAGTTGAGTGGTTTTACCATTATTAATCCATTATCTATCAAAAAGCCGAACCTGTAAGTTCATGTGACGTTGATGCGTACTGAGCCCTGTTAGCCTCCAACATAACCGAAAGCTCTTTAGCTGAATTAGAAATGATCGTGAACTGAGCTTCAAGATCTTTAATAACTTCCGACATACTCGTTGGCCTTTTATTCGCATAAGCTGTAAACCCCGGTGTCCCTTCACTTTTATTCTTTTCTTGATTCACAACACCACCTCCAGTCCCATTACTTGCAACTTTCCCTGAACTTTCTGCTTTCGAAACCTCAAGATTCTGAGTTTTACTCCTCATCGGTGGCGTTTCCATTTCATGCTCAGATACTGCTTCCATTTCCTCCCCACTATCCGATTCAAACTCATCATCATCATCGTCGACATCTTCAACTGTACCATCATCTTCATGATCACAATCTACATGACCTCTGGATCTTCTGTTCATTCTGGGAATATGATGATAACTATCTTCTTGCTCGGTTTCCTCTTCAAGCTCGGGTATCCCTTCTTCTTCTCTAACTTGTTGTAGACCATTGATATCATCATCAAGCACGTGACTTTGATGATCACTATGTCTTGTAGGATAGCCGTAATAGTCTAAAGACGAAAAGGGGTTCCAAAAGAAGTCCCATTGTGATGATCTTTGAGGTGAAGGTGGTGGCATACTCGGTCTATTTTAATTAAAAATAGATGATTGTGATAGCGGTTGTGGTTCTGTTTGCATACCAAAGAAACTATCTGCTGCATATTGGTAATTAGGCGAGTTATTATACGACTCGACTATGACACTTTGTGGTGAGTCGGGTGGGATTTCTTGAACAAAAATAGACGGGTTTCCACCGGCCCTAAGGTAGTTAGTTTTTGGGTTTTCGATAGTGAATGAGTTTGGTGAAATGGTGATAAATCTTGGTGTGGTTTTTTTGGTAGTTGGTAATGTTTGTTTGGTGAATGAATCTATTGAGAATTCACGAGGTTCATCGCCTTCTACATAATCTTTAAGGGCCGCCAAGACTCTTTTAAGTGACTGAAGGTAAGCATTGTGGCCTGTAGCGAATTTGGTTCTGTTTTCGACAGCCTTTTTTATAAAGTTTTTACGGTCTTTACATAGCTGCACGGCTTCTTGATCGTCTAGTTTTGATGACGAACATCCCATTTCTTGCGTTTTTAGGATTTTTTATGATGCAAATCAGAGTGGTTTACTTGATTCATATGGGAGCTTGAGTTCTGTTTCATAAAAAAGATAAATGAGCCATAATCACAAATAAAGAACTAAACACTTTTGACTATTTTAAGGTCAAAGAATTGGTTTTTAAATCTAGGATTTCTACATATCCTGATTTTCACATTATACTATATAAAAAACTTAATATATTAAAAATGTAAGACATTAAGCATTTAAATTCAGATTATATGAATTTAAGTTTGACTTCAAAAGTCAAAGTTTACACAAAATCTTAGAAATTTCTGAAGGTGTACATGCAAATTGGCAGAACAAATACTAGTAACTTGTTTAAAACTCAAAAAATATTTGTTTAAAACTTAAGAAATAAATATAAACAATCAATCAAACCACAAATTAATACTTTCTATAAATGGAGCAATAATGGAATATATTTGGGACAAAAATGAACTTAGCTAAACAAAGTTCTAAAATAAAAACACAAGAAAACAACACAAATTATCTTTTTGTGGCTAAATAAACAAAAGAAAATAAAGTCAAAGAGGTACAAAACTGCAGCCTTGCAGAGTTCATCACATGGTAAAAAAATACAAAACAAATAATTTAGGGAACAAAAATTATTAAAAACATGTGTCATTTTTAACTTTTATTAAAGCATTTGATTAAGAAAGATAAAGAGAATTATTAGAACATAGGGAAACTCAAAATAAACTTAAAAGAAAAATCCATAGTACAATAAATAGCTTCTTCTTAACTAAAGCTTCTGCTAAACCCTTTAAAATATGAAATTGGCAGAAAAATATAATACTAAAAATACTAAATTAAAATAAAAAATATCATTAAATAATGAAAAAAAAAATCAAAAATCAAATACCCATTTTGTAAAAAAAATTTCTTTGTGTTTTACTAGGTGTAAATTTCCTGCTGCTATAAAAAAAAAAGAAGTCAAAATTTGACTTTTTTACTCAAACATTTGCATTTTTAAGGTAGAATTGTTCCATGTTATCAATATTTTAAGCGATAAGAATCATATTCACATAAAACCAATACTAAAAAACAAAACTTTATATAATTTGGAGATGCAAAACCAGCATTGTCTATTTCAATTTTGACTTTCAAAAAGTCAAACTTAAACATTTTACAATGAAAAAGAGCATTAAAATTCAAGATTCTTACCTGGGTGTTGTTTAATCAGTGTTGTGCATGAACAAGAACAATGAAACTGCAATTTAGCTTCTTACAAAACACACACACAAACACCAAAACACACACTTGTTTTAGAGAGAGAAAGAAAACACAGACTTGGTGCAACGGTCAAAAGTCTGTTTAGTGTGGGAACTAAAATAAATAAAATGAATTTAAAGCAAAAAAAAATCTTTTTTTATAAATGTAGAGTGATGCACAATATTTAATGCTAGTGATACTATTTATTAAGTTGGTGATTTTCTGAATTTAAGGACTAATTGGTGTGAGAGAAATAATAAAATATATTGTGACTTTATAAAAGGTTTTATGTTTCGAGACCTAAAAATTAAAGGAAAGAATCAATAGCCAATGCCCACTTCTTGTCTTTGTATTCCCATTTTGCCCCTCCTTTTTATTCTATGTGTTGCCTTTAAGAATAAAATAAGGTTGTAGAAGTAATGAGCAGTATTTTAAAACCTTGGTTAATTCGGCCGATTGAACCGTGAACTGTTTGGGTGATCGGAGGGCGGTTTTGAGCGAAAAATTCGGTTGAACCACCGGTTAAATTGTGACCCGGTGGCTCGACCAAGTTAATTAGAAAATCGGTTTTTAAAACATTGGTTATGAGGGTTTTTTGTTTTAAAAAGTAATCAGGGTGTTTCGTGGTTTTAATGGCCTCTTTTAAGTAGAGATTTTGAGCGATGATATCTATTAGCATGGTTTAGTTGAGTTGGAGCAAGTTACGAGCTACTCAAAATTAACTAGAGATTAGTTGAAGTCGATTTGATTGCAATCAAAATTGGATTAATTAAGTATACTTTTGAGTCGGCTATCAAAATATTTTGGTTAGTATGCTCGTGAGTCTTACTAAAATTTTGTGACTTATATTATTATTATTTTTGTGTCCTTTTGTGAATATTTACTTTGTGTTATCGTTGTACTATAAATCGAATCGAGCTGAAAAGTATCAAGTTGAATAAGATTATCACCATTTATTAATATTGTTATAGATGTTTTGATGTTGCTTTACTGAACCAAGGAAAGTCGAGCCTCAGAATGTCGATTAGTTCATCGAGCTTGAAGTGCAATCGAACTAGAGTCAAGTTTTGAGCTTAGGTGGCTTGACTCACTTTGAACCGAGTGCATCGCCTTCATAATCTTAAATGCCCTTGATTAAGGCCATAATTGAACTGAACATTCAGTGAACATTTCAAGAACCGTTCGGTAAAATTGCCGTTTATGTTCATTTACTTATTAAATAAAAGAACATGAACAATAATTTACGTCCATTTAGTCAAATAAAAAAACATTAACAAAAGTTTTGTCGTTTATTTATGTTTGTGAGCGTCCAATTATACATTCATTAATGTTTGTTTATATTTGTATATTGTATATTTTTTATACACTTAAAAATTGGTTTACTTATTATTATGTATATTTTTAAAAAGTTTATATTTATTAGTCTACGTTCATGTATGTTCGTTTAACATCTTATTGAATGAACATGAACAACCTTAGCTTTTTAATAAACGAATATGAACAAGAAAATTCATCCATTTATGCAATTGTATTCGTTTATTGGTCTGGTTAAAATTAAACGAACGAACATGAACAAAGCTTTTCCAGTGTACTTATTAAAAAAATAAAATAAAATAAATAAAATTGTTTGCATCTAGCAATACCTCAATTATCATCATTTTACTTTAAACATATCACATCATGTATAAAGACGTATAAACTCATTGAACAAGATCATTATACTTTGTACGTAGGAAGAGTTTGTTTTCATATTTGAATTGAAGGGCTATGTTGCAACACTTAGTCAGAAAGGAATGGGGAAGATAGACGAATTTCGCAAAGCAAAAAAAAGTTTAGGCATAAAGTAAAAGAAAGATAATAGAAGGACCCACAAGTCTCCATTTTTATGCATGCATCGTCGGATGAGTTTAAAGGAAAACCGACCCCATAACTTTCTCATGCATACCAGTGAAAAGTTCATATTTCATATTATATTAAAGATGAGTACAGAAAACTTGTGTAACATCATCGAAAAAGTTTTGAAACTGCGATTAATTAATAGGATTGATTAAGTTGTTATAACTTGTAGTGGGGACGGGGACCGGAACGGGAAAAGTGTGAGTGTGAGTCGTGTAACTAAAAAGCTAGATTGATAAATAATTAAATACGGTCATGATTCGTTCTTTTAGTCTAGTTTAGTTTGGTTTGATCATGAATCGAGTCACACCTAATTTAGCTAGATTATGATAGGATTACGACGCTTTTAGTTGGATAATTAATAAATCAGATCGAATTACACTAAAGATCAGTCCGTATAGTATATTCTAATTCAGATCGATCAGTTTTGACTACCGTCACGTCAGAGGCTCTTCATTAACATCGTAGCTTCATTTGCCTTACAAGCAGAATTCCAAAACTTGACCATAATCTTTACATAAAAAGCACAAGATATATAATGTCATGGGAACCATACCGAGAATAATTGTCATATCAACATTACATTGTATACTACACATACACATTGTCATATCAACATTACAAGGTATACTACACATACACATTGTCGGCGCTATGCGCGGATGATCGTGTGGTCTATCATATGCATGTGTAACATCTTTAGTTAATTCGATAAATTAACATAAATGGTATCGAGTATATTAACAACATTTCATTAGACCAATTAAATACGTTTTTTTTTTTTTTTTTTTTTTTTTGCAAGATAATGTTTTTTTAGTTATATGTGAGTTAGGGTGCTATAAATCACAACCACCTTCATTTACTTTCAATTATATCTACCTTTAGAGATTCTATCCGAAAAAAGAAATGATGCAAATATGGGACCAATGAACCTTAAATTTTGATCTAACAGATTTTACGTGTACATTTGATGATGCACCAAGTAGTTGGCTCGAAAGGACATGTTTATATATTAATCTACTTTTGGCACACCAAGTAGTTGGCTCGAAAGGACAAGTAAATTACACGTTGGTTTGTTTTCGTATAAAGATAATCCAGACTTTCGCACTGAAGTCATAAAGCTTCTTTTTATTAGGTTAAAAGCGTTTTGTTATGGCGAAATTCGTTATTGGTCGATAAATATTGGTCCGATAAGCGATGGCCCTAGCTTGTAACTATAAGGTATCAAATAAAATTAACGAGAATTTCTAATTTTGTTATTAGAGAAAGATATAGCAAGTATTTGTTAATACTCATTAAACTTATATCAGTGGTGGTGGTGGTAAGAATGTAAGATGAGTGTTTTTACGGTAATATTTATTTGTAATCTTTGTATAATAAATGGTGATCCCACTTTAACGAAGGCCCATCATAAGTACAGTCTGTACAGGGGTACAGCCATATTCATGGTTGCTTAGCAATGGACAGCCAACATTCATAGTAAGGGGTGGAGGCAATGGGGGTCCACAGCAATAGTATGATGAACCAAAAACTCTGCAGGTCCTATTGTTAAGAATAGTGAATTACTATTCTCATTAATACAGTAGCATTTAACCAACCCGGTAACCAGATACTTCGACCCGCATTGAATGCCGGGCCGCTAGGCCTACCCCAACTAGCCTAATAAGGCCATAATAATATAGCTCAAAAGTCTCAATATTTTAAGAATCACAATAATATAGCTCAAAAGCCCCAATATTTTAAGAATAGGAACAATCGGCCCCTACTAATATTACCGATTCAATATTACTGGCTAACTTGGATTCGTTCAAGTAGCCATTCAAGTAGCCACTCATGAAGTACGCATCAATGATACTACAGCCCATCTGAGATAGGCCCAAAGACTCGAGTCTTGTAGTTATTTCTCCTTATTGCTCAAGACTACTACCTGAAATTTAAAGGAATTGATTTACAAAACTTTTTGACTAAGACACAATACACGATATGTTATACATTAAATAGTTGTACTGTATATACGTTATGATGTGACTGTTTATACAATAGAGCGTGTGAATCAATAACTCATGGTGCACATCCTCTCTCATAATTCTACACTGTCATACATGTTTCATGTAATACACGCTACGCAGAAAGAAAAAAAGTATATGGTACACAAATCACACATTTCCTTTCAACAGGAAGCATTGACTCTGGATATAGGATTAAGTTTCAACGATCAAATTACTTGAAAGAATATTTCTTATAGGAACTATATCGTGTAGCTAGGAGTGTATGATTCGTAAGGACCTGTGCACTTCACATAAGTTAGCCGTCGAGGCACATAGGAACACTTTCAATGTGCTGGATTGCTAAATGAACCTCAACAAGAATGACGTTACTAGATCTCCAACTCGCCTAAATTGTACAAGGACCCAAGATACCTCAATGTTTTCTTAGCATCGATGGCAAAAATGCCCAAAATGTACTTGGTTCATCATGTTGTAGTCATTCTATTTTCAAAGTAAAACCCATAAGACTTAAATATGCGTATTAAAAAAAAAAAAATACTTTATCTATTTTACATGTGTAAAAAACATTGAACAACTGTGTACAATATTTCTAGATTTATCAACCATTGGACCGAACCATTTTTTTAAAGGATATTTGGATTTAAATAATCCCAACTCGTTCTCTTTGGCCGATAATAATCCCAACTCAACAAATAACCCACAACGAGCTAAACTTTAACACTATTTTCCACTGGCAATCCTCAGTTAACTTTTTATTAATGGTGTTAACTTCTGATGACGTGGCACGCTTAGGTGTCATTATTATTTTCTTTTTCAATTATTTTAATACTTCTTTTTTATGACTTGGAATCCAACTAGTATAATCAGATAACAAATACGAGCCAAATACCAGCCCTAAATCAAACGCCCCACATACCATCTCAATCGATTTCAGAGACTCGATACAAACTCAATCGCAACATCAACCTTCATCCTCTTCACACTCAATTGGAACCCTAATCAGTCGATTTCATAGAAGAAAATGGAAGACGTCATCAGCTTCAAGGTTTATCATGGTGGTACGTTTGAGGGTCCTATTGGTAGTGAAGATGGATCTGATAGTGATGATGAATCTGATGATTGTAGTGTTTGGTCTGAAGAAGTGTTTGGTCTGAAGAAGTGATTGGTGGCACTTCTGATAAGGATGATGATGAATGGGCAGATTCAATTGAAGCAAGGAAAAAGGTGCACAAAGAAACTGTTGAATCAAAAAAGAGGTTGCTTGAAGCATGTTTAAAACCTGATGTTGAGCATGGTAGTGTTGACAATGATGGTGTTGAGCAGGATGGCACTATGATTATGCATACAACTAAGAAAACAGAAGTTGGTAATGAAGCATACAGCAGTTATGAGGACTCAGATGGTAATGTTAATAGTCCCGGAGAAAGTGAAGATGACAACATAAGAGGTAAAAAATATAAACTAGATGTCCTGGTTATCAGTGAACATACAGAATGGAAAGGGTTTAATTGGGTTGCAGGAATCAGATTCCCTACTAGGGATGCTTTTAAAGAAGCAATTAGAAGATACGCAGTGTGCAATGGAAGAAATCTTGTGATTTCTGTGAGTGATAAAAGCAGACAAGGCAGGTTAGGTGTGAGTTGTGTCGAGGGATGTCCATTCTTCGTGTATTGTTCATTTCATAAGGGTAAACAGTGTTATATGGTTAAAAAAGCAAAGAAGAAACACAATTGCCAAAGAAACATG
Organism: Artemisia tridentata subsp. tridentata; assembly: GCA_021014915.2. Taxonomy (NCBI): domain Eukaryota; kingdom Viridiplantae; phylum Streptophyta; class Magnoliopsida; order Asterales; family Asteraceae; genus Artemisia; species Artemisia tridentata. The sequence goes on along the minus strand of CP139508.1, from coordinate 94,401,193 downwards.
ACTAAGAATAGGCAGTTAACTTCCAAGTTCATTGCTACCGAGTTTCTGGAAATGTTCAAAGCAAGGCCAAACTGGCCAGCAAAAGAAATCCTACTTGCAGTCAAAGAGAAGTATAAACAATTTATTACCAAGTGGTTAGCTTACAAAGCCAAGTCTCGTGCACATGGAATGTTACATGGGTCCATGAAAGAACACTATGGAAAGTTAGGTTCATACTTAGCTTGTTTAAGGAGTGTTAACCCAACGTCAACATTCCATTTGATGACAGCCCCACCAGCAGACCCCACTTCACCCGACACATTTTTTAGGCTCTTTATTTTCTTTGATGGGGTTAAGAGAGGCTTCTTGGCTGGATGTAGGAAGTTGTTATGCTTAGATGGCTGCTTCCTGAAGACATTCCTAGGAGGAATGTTATTGGCAGCTGTTGGAAGGGATGGCAATGATCAGATGTTTCCAGTAGCATGGGCAGTTGTTGAAGGTGAGAACAATGAAAGTTGGCATTGGTTTATGGAAGAGTTAAGAAGTTGTTTAGGTGTTTATAATGGTGGAGAAGGTTGGACACTTGTATCTGACCAACAAAAGGTACAACTTTTAATTTTAGTTTATTTGTAACATTGGTTTATTGCAACTTACACTCTTATTGTTTGTCTTAAATGTACAGGGTTTATTGAATGCAGTATGCTCAGTATGGCCAAATGCTGAGCATAGGAACTGTGCAAGACATATTTATGCCAATTGGCATAAAACATTAAAGGGAGATGACTTGAAGGGAGCCTTTTGGGAAACTGTGAGGTCATATAATGAGGCTGATTATAATCTGGCAATTGAGGGGCTCAAGACACTATCAAATGACGGTTACGATGCTTTCATCAAACAAAACCCAAAGTGCTTTTCAAGATGCTTTTTGAATACCGAATCTAATTCTGATGTGATAGTGAACAACATGGCAGAGACATTCAATGGGTACATTGTGCAATCAAGGAATAAACATCTCATAGACATGCTTGAGGATATCAGGGTAGCAATCATGAGCAGGCTAATCAAGAAGCACATGGAAATGGTTAACAAAGATTTTGTTGTTTGTCCTAAGATTCAGTTAAAGTTGGATAAGGAGAAGGACTGGTCATACAAGTGTGAGGTGTATCCATCTGCATTAGAAGTGTTCCAAGTAAGAGACAAAGACGATGTGTCGGTAGATTTGCTACACAGGACTTGCACATGTAGGAAGTGGGATTTAACGGGCATACCTTGCAAGCATGTATGTGCAGTGGCTGACTTTTTAAAAAAACCAGTAGAAGATTTCATTGAAGTATGCTACACTAAACCAGTTTACATGATGGCTTATGAGTTTACAATTCCACCTTTGCCTAGCCAAAAATATTGGCTAATTGTTGTATCTCCACTTGATCCACCACCTATCTAGAAACAACCGGGAAGACCAAAGAAAAACAGGATTCGGGACTCACATGAAGATACAAAAACAAGTGGTAAGTTGTCAAAGCATGGAGTAACCATGTCATGCAGTATTTGCAGAGAGAGGGGCCACAATAAAAGCAAGTGTACTAAGGTTGTTGAACCAGTGGCGAAAAGGCCTAGGGGCAGGCCCAAGAAGGTAGTGGCTGAAGCTGAACAACAAGACCGAGAAAGTACAAGAGGCAGAGGAAGGGGTAGGGGACTTGGTAGGGGCAGAGGCAGGGGCGGGACAAGAGGAGGTGCAAGCAATCAAGCTCCAACACCAAGCCAAGGTGGTGCAAGCAGTCAAGGTCCAACACCGAGCCAAGTAGGAGTTTGATTTTATTTACTTCGTTATGTATTAGCCAAAACTTTGTCATCTTTTGAACCAAATGTCTGTTTGTCACCTTTTGTCCTTTGTGTTTGACAAAACGGTTTGATTATTAAGAATCATATAAATGATATGCAAGATTATGAACACAAATACAAGTTGGATTCCATGTCATCAAAAAGAAGTATTAAAATAATTGAAAAGGAAAATAATAATGACACCTAAGTGTGCCACGTCATCAGAAGTTAACCCCGTTAGTAAAAAGTTAACTGAGGATCACTAGTGGAAAATTGTAACACCCCAACCCGACAAGGGCAAAGGTGTCACATATACGGATTCTTATCAGAACAAACACAGACATTTGACATAAATAATACAATGAAAATCCAAGGTTTACAACTGAAATCAGAACTACAAGCTTTACATTACAAAATTTCTATGTCTAATATAAGGTTCTTCTAGTCATCTTCCAAAAGCTAATGAAGTCTTCTAAAGTCAACACTTTTCACCCAACTCCCAGCTTCCAACTAAACCTGCCGCGGGAAAAGAAACGCGGCTGAGCTACACGAGCTCAGTGAACAGATATAACGGTAACAAACAATAATAATGAAATAGGGAAGATGGAAGGAATCGTACATGATGTAATAATAGATGAGAAGAAATATGAGGGTTATACAGAGATATCAGAAAGTATGGATAGTATCATGAGTAATGGTGAAGTAATCAAAAGATCCCATCAAGCCCAAACATACCAAGCCCAGTACAGAGATAAGTCCAATATCATGTCATAGGGTGTCAGTAATGAAAGGTAAAGGTCATAAGTCTATAAAGTGCATGGAAAACAGTAATCCTCTACGAGCCCAGAAACATGAACATGAAATCATAATCATACCGCCATGCAGAGAGATGTTCCTCTCACTAATCCCAGAAATCAGAAATATGGAGTGATCAGCTCCCAGAGTTGTGAAAGACGTGTATCGCACACACCATCAGTCACCATGCATATCATAACATATCATAACATGAACATAATACAGAAACAAATCTAGGATGCATCCATACGCCCCTGGTGGCCATAACTCCCAACACACCAATTAAAATACAGAAAAGGGACGGGACAGGTCATCACTCTCCTGCCCTAGAGTCATGCCATCGGTGCATCGACTGACATGGACATGAAACCCTCATGCCTAGTGAGTGGCTCGTAGTATCAAACTGTGGGTCAAGGTCAAGTATCATGTATCCAGTATTTAATTTAGTTTCATAAGTCAATTTCCATTTCAGAATATCAGAGTTCATAATCAGAGGTTCATACCATAAAGGTTCCATGTCAGAAAGGTCATATATCAGAAATGTTTAATATCAGAAAGGTTCATAACAGAAAGGTCATGTATCAGAAAGGTTTAATATCAGAAAGGTTCATAACAGAAGGGTCATGTCAAAGGTTCATAATATCATGAAAGAAACCAGAAAGGTTCACAAAATCAAAGAACATGGCAGTGAATCAGAAATCAGAAATGAGACGAAGGCACCTTATTAAAGAAGGGCAGAATATCTGTACCTTATTAGGAATGCAAAAACAGAAATAGAAGCACAAACAGATCAGGATCTCTCCTTCTTCACACCTAGAGGAATAGAAGACGAAATTACAGAAGATTCTAAGTCAGATTACCATTTTGGTTTTCCTTTACTTTTTAATAACTTTCTATTTTAGGCAGGTTTCCTCATTTGGCAAGTTTCCATAATTTAGGGTTTCACATGTAATTCTTCCAAAGTTAAAGGTCAAATATGTAATTATCACATTCATTCTTTTTAATCCTTCATTTATTCAGAATGTACGTCTTCAATACTTCAAGTTTGCCAAATTACATTTTATACCCTTTAGCTTACAAAATTTCCATTTAAACCCCTTAATTCATAATTTTACACTTTAAATTCTTATCTTATCCATAATTACCAAACAAGCCTCATATTTTATCAAAATACAGAATATAACTTCAGAATTTCTTATTGTACGAATCCAGCCCCTCAAGTTTCAGAAATTACACACTTAGTCCCTTAAGTTTACAAAACTTATAATTTAAATCATAATTCCATATTAATTACATATTAAGCCCATAAATACTCAAATTTACCCAAAACACTTTTAATATCATTATTTACTCAGGAAAACCTCAACTTTCCAGAATTTACACTTTTAGTCCCTCTAGTTTAATTAATTACAAATCATACCCTTTAATTACCATTAATTCATTATCTTGAAATATTTACACTTAGGACCCTCAAGTTATATTTTTCCCACATTGTAACAGACCTAAATAACATTTTAAAAATAACCCACGAGTTTCAAAAGTTACAAAACACCCCCTTGTGATTTAATTTCAAATCGGATTACCACTTTTAATTATCAAATTCAAACCCTAACAAACCCAATCATAAAAAAATCATTGAATAATATTTGAACACATTTAATTGACCAGATCCAAGCCCCAAAATGCTAACCCTAATGCCCGATCCATTTTATTTGATTTAATCTTCACTTTTCACAAAACCCGGTTTTAAATTAATTCTCCAATAATTCATTTAAGCTTCCATAAATCAAACACATATTTTTCCCAAGTTATATGATGATGTTAGAACCCAGAAAATTTATAAACATAGCTCCAATAAATCGTATCACATATTTTATAATTTAGGTACATTTTTAAGACCATAATTCACCACGACCTGTTTAGGCTTCAATAATTCGTTTTCTCATTTTTCCCAGACCTTATATATCACATATGGTCTAAATAATTTAACCATGGAACCCAGAAAAATACGTGACACATATCTTGGAATTAAGGTGTGTTTTAACCCACAAAATTCAAAGCGCTATAAAAACTTTGCATGATTCGAATTTCCCATTTTTCCTGAGTCTAATATGATGTAAGGAATGTAAGAAAAATATAAAATGAATTTTATAACGATTGGAACAAAGATTGGCGAATTAATACCTATCGAGTGGAATAGAACAAGAATTTTCGATGCTCCTTGAATCCGGCCCTTATAAATCGTGATGCTATTTTTATAGGCTTCTCAGGACATGTAAGGACATGGGAAAAAAAATGGCTAGCCTCCAGAATTTTTGTGGATCGATTTGTGAATTATTCTTGGTGTTTAGGGTTTATCGGCAAGAAGAAAGGAGGAGTAAAAGGTATATAAAATGTGTAGTTGATTTGGCTGAGATTTTGGAGGAGGGGAGGGCATAAATTTCGGTCCCCAATCAATCAAACTTAATTTGTGCATAACTTCCTATTTTGTTTCATATTTATCTTCAATTTACACAATTTAATTTAATTTAAAATATCACTTATATATATAATATGTATTTTCGGTATTTTATAGGTTTTAGGGGTCCAAAATATTTTTAAGTCATGTACAAATATTTTAAATGATGTCCCATAATTATTTTTTATCATATATAATTTAATTACAAAGGTTTTGAAGTTTAATTGTTATTTATATAAGCTTTAATCAAATATTAAAATTATAGGGGCATTTTAGTCTTTTTACATGTTCTAGATTTTCAGGTATTACAAAAATAGTGTTAAAGTTTAGCTCGTTGTAGGTTATTTGTTGAGTTGGGATTATTATCGGCCAAAGAGAACGAGTTGGGATTATTTAAATCCAATATCCCTTTTTTTAATTAGGAATACATATATGATGTCTCCAGGTGTGTTTGTTAAAAGTAGCAATGAGAAATAGTAGTGAGCAGTAGGCACAACTCACCGCTCTTTAAAAAAACATTGAAAAAATGAGCATTCTTAAAAAATAGTAAAGTTCACTGCTTATTTGGCAAACGACTACTAAAAATAAAAATGTTCATTGTTCACCGCTCCAAAAAGCTTAAAGGTTAAATGGGTAGAAGTATATGGGATGTTCAATGTGATAGCCAGTGTAGTATGGCTTGGAAGAATATTCTGAGCCTAAGGAATAAAGTTAGAAGGCACATTTTGTAGGAGGTGGGAGATGGCAAAACTATTAATGCTTGGCATGATAGGTGGTGCTTGGAGGGACCACTATGTGAAATTGTTACTAACAGAGACTTATATGAAGCCAGACTCAGTAATTCTAACAAGGTGGCAGATATTATTCAAGGGGAAAATTGGACTTGGCCTGAAGATTGGGTAAACAGATATCCCAGATTGAGTCATATTACTATCCTAACTTTAACTGAAAACAGTCAGGACAAAGTGTGGTGGATTGATAATAGTGGGAATGAGCATAAATTTGAAATAAGGAAGGTATGGAAAGATATGATTAGTAATGATCAGAAGGTGGAGTGGTGTTATGTTGTTTGGTTCCAGCAATGCATCCCAAGACATGCATTTGTGCTTTGGTTGGCTATGCATAGGAGACTATTGACTCAGGATAGGGTTCTGATGTGGAAACCTAATGAGGACTTAAAATGTGCTTTTTGCAACAATTGCCCAGATTCACACAACCATCTATTTTTCACTTGTGACTATTCACAGTCAGTTTGGAAGGAGGTGCAAAATCTTCTCAACAAAAGACTACCAAATAGTTGGGATCAAATTGTTACAGATCTTACTGAATTACCTGCTACAAAGAATATATGGAGTGTGTTGAGGAGATTGACGTGTGGAGCTACTGTCTATGCTATATGGTTAGAAAGAAACAAAAGAATGTTCACAGGAAAAAAGAGTGATGAAAAGACAACCTTCAACTATATTAAAGAAACAGTTGGAATGAAACTTTTGAGCTTTACTGTCAAAGATTCAAGTGCTGTTAAGGAGGTTGAAGCAAAGTGGGATTTGAAACCGCAGAGAGTTAGTGTAAAATAGAATGTTGAGATAGTTATAGCTTGTTACTATTGCATTGTTCTGATAGTATACTTGTTTAGAATATAGTTTTGAATGCCTTTTTCCTAGTAAGGCTTTTTATATTTGAGGAATGCATGGGGGATGTCCCATGGCATTATGAGCTTAAGTGTAAATTTTGTGAGTATATGTATATATATATATACATTCTCCTTAAAAAAATAAAATAAAAAAAAAAAAAAAAAAAAAAAAAAAAAAACTTCACACCGCTCCGTGCCAAACATACCCTTCATGTCTTGTAATTTCGTAAACAAATTGGACCCTTCGTAACAATTTCCTCAAACTTGGGTTCAAACCGTTTTAATTTTGCACACCCATTTGCACTTTTTGTAAATGAAACTAAAAGATGAGGACAATAGACTAAAAACTATAAAATGTAGGGTGCAAAGTGAAAATAGTACAAGTGACCAGTGTGAGTTCAACTATCAAAGCAGCGGGTTCAACAAAACAAATATCAGGGGGTTCAAGTGAAGAACAGATTGAGATCGGGGTGGATTCAAGTGAACCCCCTCTCATACTTGGCTCTGACTCTTGTGAACTGTCGTTAATGAACTGGTTTATGTAATTACACTTCAGGCTTCGTTTCAAACTTTCATTGCTCTTTCATGTTCTTAATTCTTAAAAGGGTTGTGTTATACAAGCCCCCTCTAGCATGTCCCATCAGGGGGGGTTTTGTACTTTTATTCCTTTTGTCCCCTTTGACTGACAGTGTATTACAGTTTGTTGTCAGTTTCTGCTCCGTATTTCTGACAGTTTTAAGCGTTTGACTTATTAAACTTTATATTTTCTGTTCCATATTTTCAGGTTTATAGTTTTTTGATATAAACAAAATTATAAAAATAAAAAAAAATAAAAAAAACGCAAAAAATAGGGGGGGGGGGGGGGGGGGGGGGGGGGGGAGCCTTGTATAACAAAAATAGGAGGGCTTGTATAACTTGTCCCTTCTTAAAATTAGGAGTATTAATTTTTATTTATTTATTTATTTATTTTTAATTTATTTAGAAATAGTCCAAAACAAATTAAAACCTAAAAATATTTGTTAATAGTAAAAGAAAAGATATACTCAATCTACAATGATGGATTGATGGTTCTTGAACTCTGTGTACGTGTAAGAAGATTACAGAAAGTAGTTCAAGACATCATATTTTATATTTTGACATTTTATAATGTTGAACCAAATATTATTTTGTTAAAAAATTAACCAAAAAAAAAAAAAAAAAAAAATCCAAATATAATTAAGTACCAACCTCAATGAGAATGTGAATAATTACAATATCACCTTGTTTAATAAATGCTACTCCCTCCGTCCTAATTTTATTGTCACATTTTCCTTTTTCGTCTGTCCCAAAATTATTGTCACATACCATAAATAGAAAGTGAATAGGTAGTGGAGTTTGGTAAAGTTACTATATTACCCTTGGTTGAAATTAATATTGCAAACTTTAAAGAAGTGTTAATTAATTGGTTAAGGGTAACCTTGTCATTTGGCAAAAAAGTAAGAGAGAGAAGGTATTGATAGTGACATTTTTCTAAAAGAATGTGTTTTTTGTCTGATGACAATAATTTTGGGACGGAGGGATTAAGATTTTATCTCATACTTTAATCGTATGGTAACCAAGTTATTAGGGAGTTTTTTATTTGACCATAGTTTTTTTTTAAAATTTATTTAAAAAAAGATAGTTTTTTAAATTTTATTTAACAAAAGATGATACTTTTACGTAAACCATGATTTTTTGGCTTTGGCATTGAAATGAAACCAAACAATACTCTTAAGATCCAAAACAAAGGATCTCATTTCCCTATAGAAGAACATTCCTAACTCAAATCATCTAAACCAAGCCACGTTGATAATATCACAATCAAGAATATTGAGTCTTCATTTAAAAAAATGATCAAGTTTTGGATTCTTGTTGTATTCCTAACTAATAATCATGGTAAAAAATGAATAAGAAGCATGCAATCAAATAAAAGATGGAAAGCTTTTGCTTATTAGCAGAGCACGATGTTATATTTGATGCACACACGCATGAAAATGCTATGATAGTTCATTTCATCTACATCCAAAAATGCTCTACTGGTTCATTTCCTCTTGCTGTCATAAACATCGAGTATGAACACGATTGCCAAGAATAAAAAGAAAAACTATTATCATTTCAAGCACAAAAAACTATATTAAGAGCATGTTCAACGGTAACGCAGCAAGTGCGTTAAAGGGATTTTTTTGGTGCGTTAATGCACATTAATGATTGAATGGGAGGGCGTTAAGGGTGCGTTAACGCAAGTGCGTTAACCCCTTAATGCCGGGTTAAGGTGGTTTATTAAAAAAAAAATAATAATAAAATTAAAATTCATTTCTACCCCTCTAAAGTACTATGTATCCGTTGTGTTTAAATTTTTTTTTACAAAACACCCCCTTGGTTCTTAAGCGGGATAATCAAATTCAAATTCAAAAGACTAGAAGTGACTATATTTTTTAGACTTAGTATTTATTGAAATTCTCATTTGTAACCGTGTATTTCAGATTTTCCCTTTGTAACCTTTGAAATTCTTTTGTATATTTAAGTCATATGCTTGTGTTTGCTTTGATATGTCACCATAACGTAATACTTCTACCCTTATCTGGTTGGGGTATTACATGTTTTCCCTAATACTTTGTTTACATTACCACACAAGCTAAATTATGAGAAACATTAAGTTTGAACTACATACCAGACCATCAGGACCAAGGCTTCTTCAATTTATAACCCGACAACCCGATCACCCGACCTGACTTAACCTGACTCGATAAACACCCGAACCCAATAACCCGACCCAATAAAAACCATGGTTTATGTAAAAGTACTATCTTTTGTTAAATAAATTTTAAAGTACTATCTTTTGTTAAATAAATTTTAAAAGGACTATGGTCAAATAAAAAACTCGTTATTAGGCCCAATGTACGGATGTTAAACAGGCCAACCAAGATCGAAACAGTAGACTCTTATAATGATAAATCGTACATATAATCACTGAAAACAAGAAAGATGAAAGACAATTAAACCCTATCCCTCAAAACGTGATCTAAGCGTTTAAGGTTTGGCTAAGTTTCTTCTCTTTAGCTAACATGAGATAACAATATCAAGAAACATTTTGGGAAGGAGATGTATAAATTTGCAAATAACAATTGTTGCGATTTCATATCCTATGCACATGACCAAAATAATGTTCTTGGCCAACCATAGTGAAATGGCTTGGAAGATAAGAAAGAAAGACTTAATTTATAGTTTTTCCATTCGCAAAGCATCTGGGTCCAATGTGTCTCAGCCAGAACACATTTAGATGGTCAACAGTGGAGATCAAGGTAGCGGTGATACATTTAAACAATTGGACTCAACAAGTAACCTCTCATAGCCAGAACTTAATTTCATTCCAACGCATAACAGGTAATTGAAGAACAAGCAAAGACAGTGCATATCACCCCGGAAAGAGATTCAATTAATACGTAAAATTATATACTAGTTACTACCCATAACTTTCCATCATAAAGGCAAATACAACATATTTTGTACCGGAAAGATGTAAAAATTACATCGACACTAATACGGCAATATCGGCCTACTGATTCTTAAACCAACCAACAGTACAACCTACTACTACATCAAGAACAAACTTAGACATTAAACACGGATTTAGAACATAAACTAGTCGCTAAAGGGTTAACTAAGGCCCGTCACTTTTAATAGCATGAGATGCATAAATCAAGAGACATTTGGGAATGAGACATATACAGTTACAAATAACAATTGTTGTTAGTTGATATGCTATAAGGAAGTCCAAGATACTTCTTTTCATGCGATAAATCACTCTGCAGCGATGGTTGAATGGGATGTATAAATCAAGCATAAAAGGGTGATATTTCAAATCCCGAAGATTTTTTGTCCAATAGTCGTCGACTTTGAATGCGTTTAGATGGTCTGCAATCGATCTTTCAGAGATGATGGTAGCGGTGAAACTTTTATACACTAGTGATATACCACCTATAACAACCCCACTTGCCTGGACCGCAACACTGAACCTCCTAAAACCCGAGCTTTCTTTCCAAAACAAGGAATATAAAGTAGCAAGTGAACAACAAGCAAAGTATGTGCATATCATCCCCGAAACAAAATAGATTGGTGAATAAGCAATCACAAATGAGGGGTGTTCAGCTTCCGGACTCCTCCTCGTGTACTCTCTTGATGTTGGTACCGTTAAAGCTACGGAAAATAAACTTCCAGAGATAAAAATCATTAAGATTAACAAGATAAGGGATATTTCAGAGACCTTAAAGATGATAACAATAATCAAGGGGATAATGGAAAACCCGAAGGCTAACATATGAGAGACAAGTTCTTGGCCGTCATGCATAGCTCCAAAAGAAGGGAGAAAGTTGGCTATAATGGTGAACACAAACATGAGAGTGGTTTCATCTACGGGTAGACTCATAGTTACGTCCAGATTTGTTAACCAAACTATAATCAGTAAGTTAGATTGAAACCCGCGTTTCCCTTGAAGATATAGTTTTAACGCCTGCACTATCATCGTAAGAATGCAAAGAATCGATGATAGACATGACCATTTCATGACCAACACATTATATTCTGAAGTCATAATTTTGATTCAAAAATTTGTGGGCTGAAAGTTGATCACAAATGAAACAAGAGTCGGAAAGATCATAGAGAAGTGAGTAAAGTAAGAACCACAGTAAAGTAGATGAATGGAAATTGCTGTTTTGAAAAATAAATTGTTGAGTGTTTTAGAAAACTACTCCGTATTCCACTATAATACACTTTTACCTAGCAAGTGTGATACCACATTTCAACAAGACTAAAGCAAATTCAGAAAAGTGAGTAAATTTATACTAAATATAGATAAAGGTAAAACACAAACACTTTTTCTTTTTTCATGAATATCCATCTATATTTGTCGAAGCAAGTGATACCACATTTTCAACAAGACTGAGCACTGTTGGTGTACGTGTCACTTGCTGGTTACACTTATAAGACCAAAGGGAGTGGCCCCCTTACCATTCACATCAGCGTCATATCAGCTTTCTCTTTACTTCCCCTCACTCGCTCTCATCTTTCACCTGTTTTGGTCACATTCCCCTCATCTTTCATACCCATTTTTATTTACTCCCCCCGTCCCAAAATAAGTGTCCGGTTTGACTTTTCAGAGTCAAATTGGTTCAACTTTAACCTTAAATATATATATTTTTATTATATAATACTTGATGAATAATTATACCATTGAAAAATACACTTAAAACACAATCCATTTATATATTTTGCATCAAATATTATATAACACACACAAAAATAGTTATGGTCAAAGTTGAACCAGTTTGACTCTGAAAACTCAAACTGGACACTTATTTTGGAACGGAGGTAGTTTTATTTATTTAAATACTTATATTTATAAACTAAAAACGTAAAGTTGAACGTAAATATAAACGTACAGAATTAAAAACAATACATAGATAAATAAAAAATATAAACTAAAATTAAACATAACGAGACAAGTGAAATAAAAATACAAATTACGATACGGAAATTAAAAACACGTTAAACGGAAATAAATATGATTCGAGGTTTTAAACTGCCCTGTAATTGTTAATGGAATGTTCCTTATCAACAATGCTTCTCAACAATTCATCTCTAGCTGCCCTCAAGTTGTTTGCGTTACGCATATCTGCTTCAGTGGTCGTTAGGAGAGTATGAAACCGTAGCTGATAAGGGGCTGGTCCTGTAGCAGCGAATGCACCCTCGTCATATCCGTACCACGGCTACGCATTTGCTCAAGATAACGAGTCAACCCGGTTAATAAATTATTCGCCAGTGTGACCTCAGCTTCAAGTTCTCTTCGTAGTCGCCTAAGGATAGTTCGTCTCACTTCATTTGGTTCATTCGCCATTGTGAGATGATAGTTGAGAGAGTTGAAAGAAGTAGTGTGTGTGAGAGTAGTGTGTATTGAAAATTGAAAGTAGTGTGTGTGAGAAGATGTGTATAAAATGATGAATTTTTAGGGTATTTATAGTTGAAAAATGGGGTAGTGTAATTTTTTTTTTATTTTTTTTATACAAACTTAAACGTTCATTGAAGATCACTATGGTGACCGGCTCACCATAACACACCTTTTATACCACAAGTCGCGTGTGACATGTGGTTTTCGTTTCGGTCTTTGCGCGTGACGTGAGGCCTCACCATGTGGAAGTCACACCCACTCCAGTTAGCCTAATAACTAATCATTGATAACTAAAATGTTGATTGACTCACACACCCATTAAAATTACATTACGAGAAATTATGAAAGACAATGGGTATGTTTCACACAATGCGCCATAGCTAGAACTGGAGCTGAGGTTGGGTTGGGGCCGAAGTTGGAGCTTATATTATAAGGTGAATGGCATGTTATAGCTACGAACTTTCCCAAATGTTCACATGTCAGTTATGAACTTTTTAAAATACAACAATACCCATCAAACTTTCAAGTTTTGTTTCATTATCAGATACGAACTTTAAAAAAATACCACAATACCCATCAAACTTTCAAATTTTGTTTCATTATCAGATACGAACTTTAAAAAAATACCACAACGAGATGAGTTTTTTACACTGATAAAACAAAATTTGAAAGTTTGATGGGTATTGTTGTATTTTAAAAAGTTCATAACTGACATGTGAACATTTGAGAAAGTTCGTAGCTATAACATGCCATTAACCCTATATTATAAGGTGAATGCTGGAGTTTATATTTTTATAAAAATATTTGACAAGAGTTTGATAATGTAAAATTGCATAAAAATACATTAAACTGAATTTTGATATATTTCCGAATTTGGATGATAATTTATTATATTTTGAATTGTATTTAAGTAATTTGACTAACTATAAGCATTATATGTCTGTGTGACAAACAAAAAACTTATTTTAATAGCTCAAGCCCATTTAAGCTACTATAAGCCCCCACATCAAACACAACAAATGTTTAGATATGCTGCCTTTTTTAGAGGACGTAACAATTTTGTTGAAATGTCTTCTCCTTTAAAACCAACTGAGTTATATGCAAAGGTTGGTGTCTGATATCATCAAATGAGTACACATTTTGTATATCATTATTTCACGTTTAATGCTCTTAATCAAGGTTTTCAAGATCGGGATCCTACCCAGGATCGTTTTCGTCTTTGCAAGATCGTGATCGTAAGATCGGATCGGATCTTAAGATCCTACTATAATGTCATTTTCTTAATAGTTTTTGTAATATTATACAAAATTAGAAATTATTATATAACATAAACACAAAATTATATGAATTTTTCATAGAAATGTTGTCATAAATTATGATTATGGAATGTTTAAGAAGATTAACATGTTGTTTTTGTATTCTACAAAAAATAATCCAAAAATTTGCATTTTTTTAGTTTGTTATCCGAGAAAAGTAGGATCGGATCGGATTAGATCTTAAGATCCTATGATAAAGATCGGGATCCTATAAGATCTTAAGCTTGCAAAGATCCTATGTAGGATCCAAATAGCTTTCGCTTTGCAGTATCGTAAAATCGTAATATCCTAAGATCAGGATCGAAATCTTAACAACCATGCTCTTAATCATTGTATTTGCGTAAGATTTTGTACTTAATTGGTATCTATTTGTATTTTAGGTTTAAAAAGGAGCAATTGATGAAAAGACGCGGAAATGTGCAAGAATCAAGTGAAGACAAGAAATCGAAAGTTGAAATCAAGTATACGTTATGTCTTTCAAAGTTGTAGAATTTTGACCATAACTTCATCATTCAAGCTCCTTTTTTAGGTGATTCAAGTGGTCATGTCTTTCAAAGTTGTTGTAGAATTTTGACCATAACTTCATCATTCAAGCTCCTTTTTTAGGTGATTCAAGTGGTCACAGAAAGAGGGAAAAAGAAATACAACTTTCTTGTTTTGAGATAAGCTTGAAAATTAACCGAAATAATTAAAATTTGAGAGTTGATGTTAGAATATTAGTGTGTAGTAGTTAGTATATAAGTTTAGGGGGCTAGTTGTAGTTTAGCTCAAATTTAAAGAGGTTAGTCATGTATTAGGAAAATTCATAACCTTCTCGATTGTAGATTCCTTGTTAAAAAAGGATTAGGTTTCTCCCCCCTCATTCTCTATAAATAGGGATGAGGGGGTGAGGTTTTATTTGTACATTCTTTTCTTGCTCAGTTTAATAAACGTTTGAGTGAAAATATCTCGTGTGTGTATTGGTGCCACTCGGCATTAAGGGATCATAACCCTTTATCGAGGTCTTGTTGGAGTAGTTCTTGATTTGTGGTTCCGCTCTAGAAACCGGTTTGTTGGATTTCTCCCAACAATTGGTATCAGAGCCTTGTTCGAGAAGAACGAATCACACATTGTGGAGAGAGCCGAAACAAGAGAAACGACTGAACCAAGTTTGGTTCGTCGGTTTCTTCACAGTCGTAGGAGAATTGGTGGTGTGGGTTCGTTAACTATTGGATTTCTACGAAATTTAAACCGTAGGTTGAAGACACATAGATCTAGGATCTCACTGGAGGGATCTTGCATCGGAGCTTCGAGGAAAGAGATATAGGCTGTCAAATTTTCTGGTGTGGTTGTTGTGTTTTTTGTCATTTTTCGGTTATTGTTTGGCTATCGTTGTATAGATTACAAGGATCAAGGTTTCTAGGTTTACGAGTCAAGATTACTTGGGCAACAAGGTTCTTGAAGTTGTCATTCAAGGTGGTGGATCGATTCTCCTAGGGTTATAGGAGATCGTTTTCTTTTGTCACAAGGTTCTTGGAGTTTCGGTTTTAAGCTTCAAAGGTGACAAGGTTTTGTAAGAAGTTTCAACTTCAAGTTTTTGGTTTCTTGGAATTCAAGTTTTGGTGGTTCTTGGAAGACAAGTAAGGTTTAGATTTATCTTGAGATTCAAGAAAAGTGATTACTTGGAGTACAAGGTATATCAAGGTTGTAGACTTGAGGTGGAAAGATCGAAGCTTTAGGTTTTTCTGAAGGTTAGTAGATCAATTATTACAAGAAAGCGGATTTAGCACACGACTTGTGAGACTTTTTGGTAAAGTTGGTTAAAAAGCAACTTGACAAGTTTTGTAGCAAGGTTAAAGAAGAATGGCTAGTATGATTACTAGGTTAAACATCGAAAAGCTCGATGGGAATATTGTACAAAGACATGGAGATTCAAAACAAGTTTGGTTCAAAAAACTTGTTCTTGGTGTTAAAACAAGGGTCCATGGAGTACATGTTTAAAAACGTGTTTGGTTTGAGGTGGAACTTTAGAGAGCTCAGGAAAATCGTGAAGCTGAGGTAATTCAGGAAAGTAACGATCATGCTGCAGTGACTCAAAGAAAGTTGGAGGTTAAACAACTTGAAGGAAAGACAAACACAGATTGCTTGGTAAATAAGCAGGTACACCTTGGTGCAAAGGTTAGTGCAGACATTATGAAAACCGGAGTACCTGGTCAAGAGGGTAATGTTGTTAAAAGGTATAGAGGTGAATGTAATATGGCTGCTTCAGGAGTTGCTAGAGTAATAAAAGAAGATGTACATGAGTTGTTGATCCCAGCTACACACTTGATCGACTCCCTTAGTTTGTAAATGTTTGGTTATGCTAGATGAATTTACACACCTAGGTATAGAAACTGTGTTGAATTACTAAGGTTGATGCAAAATCTAAACAATAGTATTAAGAAGAACAGTTAACAAAATTGTAAACAAATCAACAACTTCAATATTATTAATACGAATACTCTTTAAGTATTAGGGTTTACAACCTTGAATTTATGAATAATATGTATCGAACTCTATGCCCTAGGACCTCCTTTTATAGGCTAAGGAGTCCTATTTGGCTTACAATAACTTTCTATACAAGATAAATCTTTAAAGAATCTTTTCTATAATTATCTAACCAACTATACAAGTTTATCTTATCAACAGTATTAACTAAATACTCTAGTAGTCTTAATTCTAACTCTAGCAGCAGTAATCCTTCAGTAGTTGAAACTCTGAACTAGCAGCATTAACATTAAGCCTGACAGCACTACTACTTAGTGTATATTATAGTGTATATTTCCTTGAAGTTCTCAGCAGTTATAATATACACTAGCAGTCTTAACCTTCATTAGCAGCAGCAACTCTATAACCAGCAGTAGAAACACACTTAGAGCTTTTTCATTGTAAAACCTGAGCAGTTGTAATTCCTTAGAGCAGTCTTAACCATTCAAGCAGCAACAACTCTTGGAAGCTTTAATTCCCAACAATCCTCCCCTAAACTTGATATTTTCATCTAAAATAATCAAGTTTCCTTCAAAGTATAAGCGTTCACCAGGAGGATCATTCCAAACACTATTCCCTCATTTTTTATAATCAGCCCCATAAATTTGTTTCTCAATTTTTTTGAGAAGCTGATATACCATTTCACTCCAATAATCAACTTGAAGTTTGACAGTACCATTGAGAATCATGTCAAGTGTACGTTTAGCTAAAGGATAATATTTTTTCATTAACATGTAGATTTGAAGTCCTCTCATCATCACAGTATGAACTACACATGACTGAAAAAGATTCCAAAGCAAAACTTTTTTGGAGTATTGATCATGCCAAACTCTATCTTCATGATAAGTTTCAAACATAACCTTCAAGTCACCCCAGAGAACTCTATCCAAAATATCTTCTAGTCTAAAATCTCCATACTTTTCTTTGACTAATGCCCATAAGGTCTCCAAATCTTCCCTGTCAAAGTTTCTGAGCATTTGTGCAAAAGTGACAAACCTTTGAGACTGTCCACCAACTCTGATTATCTCCCACCAAGCAGTCTTTCCACGATAACCAGTTTTCCAATCTATGATAGGTACTTTAGTCTTCAAAGGAACAACATCAACAATTTCTTCATCATGATCACTTGCAATTTCTATCAATTGTTGTAGATTAGCTGTTTCATTTGCATCACTTTCTTGTACTTGCTCTGTTTGCCCTTGTGTCTGCTCTGTTTGCTCATGTGTTTTCTGCTTCTTGCTACTTTCAGATACCAGTTCTTTTCCAGCTCTCTTTGAACCCCCTACCACCTCATCTTCATTCATGGCAATAAAAGTGTTAACCCTTCTAAAAACAATATCAAACTCTTCTTTAATTCTGTTATAGCTCATCCCTTTAAATTGAGCTTGTTTCCATCCACCCATATTTTTCAGATAGGTTATCATGATCTGCTTTTGTTGTGCCATGGTAGGTGGTTTATTCCTCTTTGCCTTAGATCTTTTCTTGGCAAACAACTTCTTCTGTTCAGCTAAAAACTTCATAAACAACTTAGACTTCTCCTCTAAAGATAGCTCCTCTTGCTCTTCTTGCCACATCCTTTGAGCTAACATGTGATCAGCTTCACATTTAGCTTAGATGTCATCCCATGAGTTGATCTCTGTAAGAGTAGCTTGTTCTTCTTCTTGAGCTTTTTGGAGTCTTAGTATTTCTTCTTCTTCCTCTTCTTGCTGAAGCTTTCTAGCAAACTCTGCATCTTTAGCAAGTTGTTGTTGTTGTCGTTTCAATGATAAGTGTTTCACCACAGGCTCCTCAACTTGCCTTGCCTTTGCCCTGTGGTGGTGGTTGTGATTGTGTTGTTTGTGTTGTTGTTGCAGATGGTTCTTTGATAGTCACACCTTTAGCTTTGGGTCTTGAACTTTCTTTGATTTGTGGAGGAATCTTCTTGAGATCAGTAAGAACCTTAGCTAAGATGGTTTCATCATTAAGTTCAGTTGTTTCAGCAACACTAGCAGTTGTTTCTTGAGCAGCAGCACTGTAATACTTGAAATTCCGATAATCTGCAAAATTACCAAATTGCCCCTGAAATCATAAAACCTAAATAAAACAATTATAAAATTCTGAAACGCATACAAACTTCTGAAAACGAACCATATGTGAAGCAAATAAATTTATGGGACAACACTATATTATTTTGAATGTCCAAAAAAAATTACATTGACACTCATTTAACATTTGTATATGTTCCAAAAATTAATGTGACACAGTAAAAAAAGTTATATATACCGAAAATGTATATATGTGTATTTATTTAATTAATTGTTTGATTTAAAAGTATTATATAAGAGATATATATTAAATAAATTAGGAAGGAGATCACAAAATTGAAAAATCTGATTTTGGGTCAATAACAAACCGATTTTCCAGCCCTTATCCCCCCCCCATGATCGGCCTAACCATTCTATATAATTGACTTTCCTTTGTTTTCTTTTTTTATTTACCGAGAATCCAAAAACAACCAAAATAATTCACCATCTCTTCATCCGAAATTATGGAACCCTAGGGATAATTTTCTGTTGTTCTTTGGCGTTAAAGGAAGCCAAAAAAAATAATGTTTGATTCGTGTTTGGCCTGGTTCGATCTTGGTGTATATTCTTTGTCGCAAATCACATCCGAAAGGTATAAACTCTAAATAATTCATTCGATCCTCCAAAAATTCATTTAGCATTTTTCTCATGTTCCTTATGTCGTATGTACTCTGTGAAAAATGGCTCCAAGGTTTTTAGATCGCTCGTGTGCTCGTGGAGAATTCTTTGGTGTCGAATTGCTTAATCAAGGGACAAAATCACCACGCTTAATCTACAAGTTATAAATTCGATTTGGTATTTTTCTCATGACCCTTACATCATGTAAGACTCATATAAAATGTGTAAATCGAATCATGCAAGGCCAATTGGTCGCTAGTATTTTTAATGTCTAAAACACACGTAAATTCTAAAATATTAGATACGAATTTTCTGGGTGTTATATTTATTTTATTTGGACCTCATATGAAGTATATGATCTGGGAAAAATGATGGAACGAGTTTTAGAGGCCTATATATGTCGTGGTAATTATGGGTATCAAAAACGTACGTAAATTCTAAAAAGAAGCTATGCGATTTTCTGGGCTGTGTATATAATTTTTATGGGTTCAATATGCATCTTATAATCTTGGAAAAATAGTGGTTTAAGTTTTAGAAGCTTAATCATGTCGTGGTGGATTTAATTGTAAACCGGATTTATGAAAAATATAGAAAAGAAATAAATAAAATGGAAACCCTAAAGAAATCGACCTAGGGTTAGGGTTGTGGCATGGAATCTGGTCATTAATATTTGTTTAAGGTTTTTGGGAATCATGATGCAATGATTGGAGAATTTATATTAGGGTTTGTAATTGTTTTGTGTATTAATGAATTAAAAATAAAAAGACAAGGGTGTGTTTTGTAATTTATAAAACTTGTGGGGTATTTTTAGAATATTATTTAGATCAGTACTAAAGTTTAAAAATTATAACATAAGGGTGTCATGTGTAAATTTGATATTTTAGAGATTTATTTTGGCTAATTAAATAAAATATTATTCGATTTACAATTAAATTAAATTGAGGGACTAAAACTGTAAATTCTGGAAACTTGAAGTTATTTTGAGTAAATAATAATGTTAAGAGTGTTTTGGGTAATTTTGAGTATTTATGGGGCTAATGTGTAATTATTATGGAATTATGATTTAATTTACAAGTTTTGTAAACTTAAGGGACAAATTGTGTAAATTCTGAAATCTGAGGGGATGAATAGTAATATATGTAAACTCTGATGTGACATTCTGAAATTTGGTAAAATAATATGCTTGTTTGATAAATATGGATATTAAAGGGATTAAAGCATGAATTATGTAATTATAAGGTTGTTTTGTAAATATTGTAACTAGAAGGGTATAAACTGTAAAATTATGAAACTAAAGGGATTATGATGTCATTCTGAATAAAGTGTGTAGTAAATCAGTAACGTGAAGTATTTTCATGTTATACCTCTGAAATTGATGAAATTACAATTAGAACCCTAAACTATGTGAAATTGTCATAATTAACCTTAGACTTCTGTAACTTGATAAAATATACTTAAGGTCCATAATAACTTTGAAATAAGGACTTAACCTAATCTGTAACATTAATGTCTTGTTAATTCTGGAAACCTGCTAACTATGGAAACTTACTAAATCTGGAAAGTTACTAAAAATAGAAATTACTAAAAATGGAAAGATAAACTAAAAGTAATAATCTGAATTAGAATCCGTAGTAATTCCGTCTTCTACTTCTTTAGGTGTGAAGAAGGAGAAGTCCTGATTTCTGTTCTGTGTCTGTTTTGCTTATTCTGCTTTGCTAATAAGGTACAGATATTCTGCCCTTTTTCAGTAAGGGTTTTTCATCCCCTTTTCTTTCAGTTTTTCATTTTCTTTATTAGGATCCCCTATACCATTGCTATGTTCCCTTCTGTTTGTGAATCTTTGTTGTAATCTGTTTGTCTTGAACCTTTTGTTTGAACCTCTGCTATGA
Organism: Artemisia tridentata subsp. tridentata; assembly: GCA_021014915.2. Classification (NCBI taxonomy): domain Eukaryota; kingdom Viridiplantae; phylum Streptophyta; class Magnoliopsida; order Asterales; family Asteraceae; genus Artemisia; species Artemisia tridentata. The sequence goes on along the minus strand of CP139508.1, from coordinate 94,380,154 downwards.
TTCTTTTATTCTGAACCTTTCTTGAGCCTTTGTGTTTTGATCTCTTGTTCTGAACCCTGAATTTGTGAATCTTGATTTAATCTGATCTGTGAACCTTGTTCTGAACCTTAACCTGATATATCTGTTGTAAACTTTGATTTGATTTTTGGTATAAACCTTAACCTGTTAAATCCTTATCTGAACCTAATTGATTTTGAACCTTTATTAAACTACATATGAAACTGTTTAAGAAAAGCTATTTTAAAAAGAAGCGATACCACTTGAAATGGAAGTTACTAAAAGTTTTGGAAGACCATTGTTATGAAAACTATTTTGTAAGATCATTTCAATGAAAACCATTATTAAAGGATTGATTTAAATGAACTTGTGACAGGAACTTCTGAAATGGATTATTGCTATAAACTTGTAATTATTAACCTTTGATGTACTCTTTTGGACTATTGGAAATAAACCTTTTAATCTGAACTTAAGCTTTGATATTAAACTTAATCTGATAAACTCTGATTCGAACCTTATTATCTTATTCTGAATTGTTGACATGACCCTTCTGCCATGAACCCTTAGATATGACTCTGTTTATTATATGACATCTGACCTTGACCACAGTCTGATATCCGAGCCAATCACTAGGCATGAGGGTTTCATGTCCATGTCATTGATGCACCGATGGCATGACTCTAGGGCAGGAGAGTGATGACCTGTCCCGTCCCTGATTTTATCTGTTATGTAGGAGAAGATTCTGGCCTACTGGGGCGCATGGATGCATCCTAGATCTGATCTGATTTATGTTATCTGTTATTATGTTATCTGTTATATATATCTCTGGTGACTGATGGTGTGTGCGATACACGTCTTTCACATATATCTGGGAGCTGATCACTCCGATTTGATACATGAGGTCACCCCTCATATTATCTGTTTACTTGAGAGGTATCCCCTCTAGATTACTTATGTGACTACACTGTTATGATATTATCTGTTATCTGGGCTCGTGATAGATTTATGTTCCCTTTATTCTTACACCTTATTTATTTCTTATTCTTATTTCGTTTCACTTATTCCATTTCTTATTCCTATTCTTTCATTTGACTTTATTTCTGTATGATCTGTATTTTCTGATTTCCTTTGTACTGCTATCCGTTATCGTTTCTGTTATCTATATATCTGTTCACTGAGCTTTTGAAGCTCAGCCGCATTTCTTTTCCTGCGGCAGGTTTTAGTAGGAAGCTGGGGATGAGTGAGAGTGTACCTTTGGACTTAGAAGGCTTGGTAGCTATTCTCGATTAGAATTGGATAGAAGATATTATGTTTTAGAATTAGTTTTGAAAGCTTCATTGTAACCTTGTGGATTCAGTATTTCATTTGTAATCCTTTGAGATTTTTGTATTACTGTAGATGTATGCTCTGTTTTGATCTGATATGAATCCATTATTGTGATATCTTTACCCTTGTCGGGTTGGGGTGTTACAAGCACTAACTTCTGAAACAGCAGTAGAAACTTCTGACTCAGCAGCTGAAACTTTTTCATTAGCAGCATTAACTTGCTCACTAGCAGTATTAACCTCATCATCAGCAGCTTTAAGATCAGCAACAACAAACTCATCACTCTCAACCTGCTCATCCATCTGAGTATCCTCCCCTGAACCCTTCCTATCACTCCTCCCCTGTTTGGAGGCATCCTCCCCCAAACTAGCATCTTCAGAAGAATCAACCCTTTGAGCAGTACCCACCTTGTGTAGTCTTTTAAACTTGTGTGTTCTTGACCTCTGCCTCCATTCAAGATACCTAACCCTTCTCTTCAATCTTTTAATTTCAATATCTTGAGAAGTTGTAGTCTGCTTGAGGTCAAAAACATCTTTTGTCAATTTGGTACACAATTCCATCAATTCCTTTAGTTCAAGACTACCCTCAGCACTTCGGAGTGTGTTACCTCTCCCGATTGGTGCATCATTGGGTGTGTTAGGTATAGCCTCAAACCCAGTTTGAGCATCCATGCCCCCATACAATCCGGTTGGCTGGGACCACTACCTGAGCTAGTTCCAGAGGAACTTGACTCATTAAGTGTTGCATTGGTTTGGGTCTTACTTATGTTACCACTGGCCTGCTCTGCATCTAAGCTAGCAACAGTAGTGGCAGCCCTTACCAATCTGTGACCCCTCTCCTTATGCACAGTCTCATCTGCAGCCATACTAGCACTAGCCTAAGGTAGCTGAGTGCCCTTTTGGGTGAACCTACGGGTATAGGTCTTTTTAGGTGATGATGTGGATGGTAAAATTATGGGTGTGTGATGGGTTTCAGTTGGGATTACTGAACCTTCACCCTGGTTTTGAGATTGGACAAGTGCCACCATATTAGGAAATAATGGTGTCACTTTCCCAGAAAAATCTTTACCCACCCTTCTCATGTTTGCAAACAGTTTCTTTGTGAGCAAGAGTGAATCAAATGTTCTTTTGTGAACCTTCTGTTGAGAAAGTTGTTGATCCAAAAATCATTGCAAAAATCTTGTATATAGAAAATAATTGCTTAATGTATCCAATTTCTTAACCAAACCTTCCAAAATTATTTTAGAAAAGTTAAACTTCTATCCTGTAGTTAGATATATTACAGCAGAAGCCATAATAGTGCCAAACTCATTCCAGCCAGTTGTTTTAGGGCTTAAACAATGTAAGAAGGTATGGATTAAAAATTTCCATTGAGGTGAGAAGAGTCCTTTGTAAAATTTTAAAAAGTCATTTTTCTTCTCATACCCCATGTTTTCAAGACCATCAAAAATTGCAGAGTTTAAGAGACACTTAACACCATTATCATCTGCTAGTTGAAGTGATTCTCTAACAGATGACTCAGTAATAAGTATTTCTTTGCCATCTACATTAGCCTTTAACTATACTTCTCCATTAATAGTTATGGCCTTAACAGTAGACCAAAACTGGGTAATGTGAGAAACGTATATAGTAGGATTCACAGTTAATGCAAACTTTATAGGGTTTGCATTCAAGTAATCAATGACTTATGTGAACCCTTCAGATTCTTTAGGTTTATCAAGAAAGGCAACCATGTTATGAATCTCAGCAAATTTGCGTGACGACATTTTGAGTTAGGATGTGTGATTTGGGGATTTTAAAGTTAGATGATAAAAATGTGTTAGGGTTTGTTATTAGAGAGAATTATGAGCGCGTGAAGCTGATTAAGTGATCCAATTGGGGATTTAAACCCTTAAGAGAAAAAGTTAAATAATCGTCCCTGCACTCTCAGACATAGCAGCATAAACCTAGCAGTAGTAAGTTATGCTTAGCAGCACTAACTTATACTCAGCAGCACTAAGTCAGTTTTTCACTCCAAACAACTGAATTACCAGCACTCCAACACTTTTCATTACTTATCCTGCAAAAATTAGTCCAAAAACACCCAAAACACAAACAAAAACACATTCTCTAATAATCACATACGCAATTATACTTAGCAGTTTTAAGTATAATAAGCAGTATAAACTAGCAGTTCTAAGTATAACTAGCAGTACTAATTATACTTAGCAACAGAAATAGTTATTGACATATATAGCAGTACTAATCCCTACAAAACATTACAAAAACACAAAGAGATAAGAATTTTCAAAGATTTAGCATTCCAATACTGGCAATCAAAAATTGAAATCTACCCACATCAAAAGCTTTTGTGAGCAAATCTGCAACATTTTTGTCAGTATGAATTTTAACTATTTGAATTAACTTCTTTTCATAACAATCTCTTATAAAATGATGTCTTATCTCTATATGCTTTGTTTTAGAATGAGAAACGGGATTTTTAATTATGCACATATTACTGCTATTATCAATAAATATTTTGGTATGCATAAAATTGTACCCATAATCCAGTAATTGATTTTGAATCCAGAGCACTTGTCCACAGCAACTTGAAGCAGCCACATACTCAGCTTCTGTTGTGGAATTAGCAACAACAGTTTGTTTCTTGCACTGCTATGAAATCAACCTGCATCCTAGAAATTGACAACCACCTGTTGTGGATTTCCTATCCAAGCTAGCTCCAGCATAATCACTATTAGTGTATGCTACCAAATCAAAAGGTGAATCTTTTGGATACCAAAGGCCCAATTTAAGTTGACATTTCAAGTATCTAAAAATTCTTTTCACAGCATTAAGATGTGAAACTTTTGGTGTAACTTGATATCTAGCACAGGCACACACTGCAAACAAAATGTCAGGTCTTGAAGTTGTAAGATACATCAATGAACCAATCATTGATCTATATAAGTGAACATCAACTTCTTCACCATCTTCATCTTTGAGCAGGGGCTTGGAAGTTTCCATTATTGTCTTTGCAGGTTTCACATCAGTAAACCCAAACTTCTTCAAAATTTCAGCTACATACTTATCTTGACTGATAAATATGCCATCCTTCTTCTGCTTGACTTGTAATCCTAAGAATAATGTGAGTTCACCCATAGAACTCATCTGAAACCTTTCATGCATAAGCTTCTCAAATTGAACACATAACTCCTTGTTTGTTGGTCCAAAGATAATATCATCAACATAAACTTGAACTAGCAAGATATCATCTTTGTGTCTTCTGATAAGCAAAGTCTTGTCAATCTTCCCTCTACAGAAACCATTGTTCAACAGGTATGTTGACAATGTATCATACAAAGCTCTAGGAGCTTGATGTAAACCATAAAGTGCTTTTTCCACCTTATATACCTTATCAGGATTGTCAGGATCTTCAAATCCAGGTGGTTGAGAGACATATACTTGTTCCTCAATTGTCCCATAAAGAAAATCACTCTTCACATCCATTTGATACACTACAAAGTCTTTATATGAAGCATAAGCCAAGAACAACCTTATAGCTTCAATTCTTGCAACTGGGGCAAATACTTCATCATAATCAATGCCTTCTTCTTGAGTGTATCCCTGAGCAACTAACCTTGCCTTGTTTCTAATCACAATGCCTATTTCATCCTTTTTGCATCTGAAAACCCATTTAGTACCAATTGCCCTCTTCCCATTTGGCAAATCTACCAAGGTCCAAACTTCTTGTAGCTTGAATTGTAGAAGCTCTTCTTGCATAGCCTCCACCCAGCTTGTATCCTGCAATGCTTTATGTGCATTCTTGGGTTCTACTTGTGATAGAAAACAAGCAAACAAACAGTTTTGAAGGTCTTTATGACTGTTTCTTTGATGAAGGGATCTTGCAAAGAAACCTTGTTCCTCCAAATTCTTTGTCATTCTTTTTGTCTGAACAGAAGACTGCACCCCTCCAATGATTTGTTCTTTAGGATGATCCTTGTAAATTTTGGTAGTTGGAATAGGACTAACAAGAATAGTATCATCCAAGTTATTTATGTCAGCCTCTGCACCAACTGTTTCATCATCTGTATCAGCATATATATTCTCCAAAGGAGACATGTTTGGATAAATTAGATATTTATCTTCATCAAAAGCAATGCCTTCCTTATCAACATTACTAGCAGTTTTATCATTGTTAGTGCTGTTAGTACTGATTTCATTACTAACAGCATTAACATCATTAGAACTGCCAATATTATCATCCTGAACATATTCATCAAACACATTTTCTTTGCTTTGAGGTTTATAAGTTTGCTTTTTCTCTTCATTTGAAGACATAACACCATCTTCTTTATCATCTTATGGATTTTCATCTGCTTGTGAACTCTTTGACTCTTGAGTTGGGATAAGTGGATCATCAGTCCATATGGGTAGCAAGAAGTAATTCTGTGCAGGTTCAGTCTCCTTACTAGCTTGTGTACCTGCATCAGTATTAGCTTTTGTACCTGCATACTCATTAGATTGTGTACCTGCAACAACTGGCTCATATTTCATTATTTTGGTTAGTGCATCAATATCAAACAGCTAGTCTGGTCCACTTCCTACAACATTAGGTGAATTCTCACTAAACCTAATATGTAAGTTCTCTTCCACAAACCTGGTTCTACTATTGAACACTCTAAAAGCTTTGTTGTTCATTGATTATCGAGTAAATTGCATAAATCGTCCCTAAAGTTTGGCCAAATTGCATATGTTTCGTCCCTAATGTTACGAAAGTGCAAGGATCGTCCCTGTGGGGAAAACTTTGGTGCAAGTATCGTCCTTTTTGGGAAAACTTTTGGTGCAAGTATCGTCCAGGGACGATACTTGCACCAAAAGTTTTCCCACAGGGACGATCCTTGCACTTTCGTAACATTAGGGACGAAACATGCAATTTGGCCAAACTTTAGGGACGATTTATGCAATTTACTCTTGAGTATCCAACAAAGAAACCTTCATCAGCCTTGCCATCAAACTTGCCAAAGTGATTTATGGTATTGAGGATAGTAACAGGACACCCAAATGGTCTTAAAAAGTCTAACATTGGTTTTCGACCATGTAAAAGTTCATAAGGGGTCTTGTTATGAGGCTTAACTACTAAACTTCTATTCTGCACATACCAACCAGTATTAACTGCTTTAGACCAAAAAGTAGTAGGTAACTTAGAATCAGCTAACATTGTTCTAGCAGCCTCAATTAATGTCATATTCCTCCTCTCAGCAACACCATTCTGTTGAGGAGTTCTAGCTACACTAAACTGTCTCTTAATACTTTTCATCTCACAAAACTGGTTCATATCTCTATTCTTGAACTCAGTTCCATTGTCACATCTTATTACCTTCACTTTATGATTAACTAGGTTTTCTATCCTGGTTATTAAAGACTTAAGAATGCCACTGGTTTCATCCTTAGTTGCTAAAAAGAAAACCCAAGTAAATCTACTAAAATCATCTATGACAACTAGGCAATACATCTTTTTCATTAAACTTCTCACAAATGTTGGTCCAAATAAATCCATGTGCAACAAATGTAAAGGCTGATTTATTGAGTTCACTGCCTTGGTCTTACAAGAAGCTCTGTGTTGCTTTCCCTTCTGACAAGCAACACAGATTTCAACATTTTCAAAAACTTTTGAAGGTAAACCTCTTACAAGGTTTCCCTTAATCAATTTATTCATTGTCTTGAAATTTAAATGACCAAGCCTTCTATGTCAAAGGTTAGATTCATCATATGTGGCCTTTCTAAAGAGAAAAGTCAAACATCCTTTGGGAACCATATTCTTTAAATCAACACTGTACATGTTGTCTTTTCTAGGAACTTTAAGTAAAACATGACTTTCATCAGTCAACTTAAAGTCAGGAGACAAGACAAAACATTCAGTATCAGTAAAAAGAACACTGTTCTTTTTGTCACACATTTGTGAGACACTAAAGAGGTTAAACTTAAGCTCTTTTACAAAGTACGCATTATCAAAATCTAATTTACCAGTTTTTATTGTACCTTTGCCTGTGATTTTTCCTCCTTTGGGATTACTCCCAAAAGTAACATATCCTCCATCAATTGCTTCAAAATCTGTGAGATAGGACATGTTTCCTGTCATGTGCCTTGAGCATCCACTGTCAAATACTCCTTTATCCTCTAATTCCACCTGTGGATTCCCCTGCACATAAAGTAAGAAAATCAGTTCATTTTGGGGACCCAAGCCATTACTGACTTGGATCTGCCTTGTGCATCAACATAATCGTACTTTTTTAAAACTATAGATGCACTGCTGTGTCTGGAGACATGATCTAAAACTTTAACTTTTTGTTTCCAGACCCAACAAGCTGAGGCCTTAACAGCATAAAAATGGTTTCCCAAAACAATATTAGTTATTGCTTTTGGCTTAGCAGTAGAAACTACTGCTTTTACCTTAGCAGTACTAAATGTTGTATTCTTTTGAATGGGCCTTTTTACAAATGAATGTGCTGTATTTGAAAAGTGTAACCTGGATTTAGCACCATTCACTGTTCTTTTGGTGGAAGCAGTATCAACTTGTCTAGCAGTATTAGTTAACATTGCTGGTTTAAAAACATTTTGCTTGACAGTATTAACTGATACATGCCTAGATTTTATTAACACTGCGCTTGGAACTATATTTCTCTTAGCATTTGGGTGAGTATTTTTAGAAAAAATTTGGTGATTCACCCTCCTAGCATAGTTCCAAACAGGTTTTTGATAGTAAAAACAATTATCCTGTGAATGTTCAAAACTACCACAGTGATAACAAGCCTTGTTAAACATTTTCCAATCACTTCCTAGTCTTTGAGATATCATGTTATTCCAATTCCTCTGATTCCCTCTAGGACTGTGTGTGTTGCTCTTAGGTTGCTCAGTGTAATCAACAATTTTCCTAGACAACTTATCACCAAACCTAGGTTTGACAAACCTAATCTTTTCTACACTAGGTTTGACTGTCTTACTTTCAAGTTTAGGTGTAGACTCAACCTGATCTTCATCATCATCAGACACCCAATCTTCAATGATAGGTGCATCATAATTTTCAACTTTAGGCATCTCCTTATTAGACTTACTATTCTTACCTACAGACTGTTGGGAATTAAATATTCTGAAGTTTAAGTATCGGGAAAATCTCTCAAGTGATTAAGTCTGGTAGCAGTAGAGTTAAGTCTGGTGAGTTCCAAAGTTAAGTCTGCTGGTTATCTGCTGGTTAAGTCTGGTCGTTGAAGTTAAGTCTGGTGGTTAAGTCAAGTGTTAATTCTGGTGACTAACAGAGTTAAGTCTGCTTGCTGAAGATATTAACTCTGGTTGACTGAAAGTCAATAATACACGGTAGATAATATCTTACCCCATGTGCTCAGTCCTTATCTTATACTCACAGAACAAGTTGTAAACTTAGATACATGTTGTATCTTAGTTACTGACATACATTAGCTATCAAGTAGCTCGATAAAGTTTGACAAGACTTAACATCATTGTAAAGATCTTCTTGGACTATAAAAGAAGATCTTAGTTTAGTTCTAGTTATCAAGTGACACAAGTAACTTCCAATATTGCAATAACTGTTAAGAACATAGAACAAACACAAACAATATCACAAGTCATAGAAACATAAGATTCAAGGTTGCAACCCTAGTGATAACTCAAGATCACTTGTATTATTATCTTAATAATATTGAATTGTTTGGTGATAAGCTTTCATTGTTCATTGTCATATAACAAACATAATTGTTCCATTTCCATAACCATTATAACCTTCTAAGTGTGATTAAGTAGATTCCGCATACTTAATCATATTCATTCAATATATCATATACACAAAGTACAAAAGGTTTAACCACCTTACAGTGTATCGAATCCTAACAAGTGGTATCAGAGCAAGGCTGATATTATTGATTTAGAATAAGAAGAAATAGAAATGGATGCACAAGATACTGCTACAAATGTTGCTGCAAAGTTGCCCATGATCAAACAGAATGAGTTTGAGTTATGGAGGTTGAGAATTGAGCAATATTTCATGGTTCAAGATTATGCTCTTTGGGATATCATTCTGTATGGTGATTCATTTACACTAGGTTATACAGATATTATTCTTGAAGGCAAAACTGAAAGGAGAAGGAATACTGGACCATCTAACAATGATGAAAAGATACAGAAGAGGAATGATCAAAAGGCAAGAAACTTATTGCTTATGACCATTCCTGGTGAACAAATGCTATCCTTAAGCAAGTATCCAGATGCAAAAACTCTTTTTGAAGAGATTTGTGTATGGTTTGGTGGTAATGAAACTACCAAGAAAACACAGAAGACATTGCTAAAACAACAATTTGAAAACTTTAGTTCAAATAGCAATGAATCACTTGATAAGCTGTTCTCAAGATTACATAAGCTTGTCAGTCAGTTAGCTGTGTTGGGTGTTGAGATAGCCAAGGAAGATCTCAACATGAAGTTTTTGAGAAGCCTATCTGATGAGTTCCATACTCATGTGGTTGTCTGGATGAACAAACCAGACATTGAAACCATGAAACTCAATGATTTGTTCAACAACTTCAAAATTGTTGAGCAAAGTCTAAAGAAGTATGGAATCTATAGTACTAGTTCTGGGAATGTGGCACTCTTGTCATCTCCTAGTATTAGTAAGTCAGATGAGGTAGATGAAGAAGTAAGTGTTTCTACTGCTATCTATGGTGGTCCTTCTACTAGTTCACAAAAGAATGCTGCTGGACTTGGAGATCCGGCATTCTATGTATTCATGTCTAGTCAAACTAGTGGTTCTCCTCTAACTCATGAAGATCTTGATCAGTTGGATGATAATGATTTGGAAGAGATGGACATCAAATGGCAGGTTGCTTTACTTAGCACGAGGGCTAAGAAGTTCTGGCAGAGAACTGGTAAGCAGATTACCATTGATGGTAATGAAACTGCTGGGTTTGATAAGAAGAAAGTAGAATGTTTCAACTGTCACAGGTTAGGACACTTTGCTAAAGAATGTAGAAACCCAAGGAAGCAGGATAATAGAAGCACATGGTATAGGCAAGAGAAGAAGAAGGAAGTCACAGTGGAAGAACCAAGGGCTATGCTAGCCATAGATGGGGTTAACTATGATTAGAGCTTCATGGCTGATGAAGTGGAAGCACCAACAAATGCTGCTCTGGTGGCCACTGAGACTGCTCTAATGGCCTTTTCTGATTCAGAGGTAAACTCCATAATTAAATGTACTGAATCATGCTATGCTCTTAAAGTTTATGAAGATCTTAAAAAGAGATTTGATGATCAACTAGAACAGTTATGTGATGCATTAGCCAACTTAGGTAATCATAAAAGAGGTATATCTGTTGTTGAAAAACAACTTGTACATTTTCAAGAAAATGAGTCTAAGTTTACTGATGACATGAATGCTCTCCAAAGAAAAATAGATTTTCAAGCTGAAATAATTTGTTCAGAAAGAGCATCATTAGCTAAAGCCCTAAATAACAGTGAAAATGTTAAGATAACAGTAGATGCTTTAGCTTATGCCTCAGAGGGAATTAATAAGATTTGGGAAGCTCAAGTAATCAATAAAGCTAAGTATGGTTTAGGATATAAATCTGTTCCTCCACCATACAGAGGTGTTCCTTCACCTCCAGGTATTGACCTAGCACACACAGGTTTTGCTGAGTTTCAAGAACCAATTATGGAATATGGTTCTAAGTCTACTGAGGGTTCTAAGGTAGAGAAAGAAAGTGAGAGTTTAAATAAAACTTCACTTCCTAAGGACAAAGTGTCCTTTGTTAAGAAAGGAGATGCTATAGTTGTTGAGGATTGTACAACTGATAGTGATAAAGATGAACAGGTTATGTCTAAACCTGAAAAAGTTAAGAAAGCAGGAACAAAGGTTCCTAAAGTTGTCAAAAAAGATACTGTTAGGCCTAAATCAAACATTAAACATGTTAGGCAACCAGTTAAATATTGTGAACAATATAGATCCACTAGCAAGCCCAGAGGTAACCAAAGAAATTGGAATAACCTCAAGTCTAACCAATTAGGTGATAACTTTGCTTTTTACAACAAAGCTTGTTATACATGTGGTAGTTTTGACCATCTTGCAGCTTTCTGCACCAAATGGGTATCTAGGTATGAAAACAATAGAGTGAACTACAAAAGGCAAACACCTAAATCTCATTTTCACTCTAGTTCTAATGTTAATAGAACAAAACCCAAAACAGTTTCTGTTAAGTCTGGCTTCAATAAAGTTAATTCTGCTAGACCATATATGACTGTTTACCCAAAATCAACAGCTAAGGGTGCAAAAACATCTTACAAACATGCACCAAAGACTGTTCAAAGGCCCATTCAAACAAAAGCAGTGGTCCAAAAACAAGTTTGGAAACAAAATGGGACAACTACAAAGCCAGCAGTTAATTCTGCTAAGCCAGCAGTTAATTCTGGTAGGCAAGTAGTTAAGTCTACTGCTTGGGCAAAGAGGGCAAATGCTGTTAAGGCCTCAGCATGTTGGGTTTGGAATTCAACTAAATCCAATATTGCATCAACTGTTCTACAAAGATTAAATTACATTGATGCAAGAGGCAGATCCAAGTCAGTAATGGCTTGGGTCCCCAAAAGAAACTAATACTTCTCATTTCGGTGCAGGAACATTCAATTGATCAACAAGAGGATCAAGGATACTCAGATAGTGGATGTTCAAGGCACATGACAGGCAACAAGTCCTATCTTTCTGATTTTCAAACATTAGATGGTGGCTATGTTACCTTTGGAGGAGGTGTTGGTGGCAAAATTTCTGGTAAAGGTACCATTAAAACTAGAAATTTAGATTTTGAAGATGTGTAATATGTACAAGAGCTAAATTATAATCTTTTTAGTGTCTCACAAATGTGTGACAAAAAGAACAAAGTTCTTTTCTGTGACACTGAATGTCTTGTACTTTCTCCTGATTTTAAGATGCCTAATGAAAGTCAAGTACTTCTTAAAATTCCTAGAAAGGGCAATATGTACAGTGTTGACATGAAGAACATTGTTCCTAAAAAGGATTTAACTTGTCTTGTTACAAAGGCCACATTGGATGAATCAACGAAATGGCATAGAAGGCTTGGTCATATTAATTTCAAAACCATAAATAAAATTGTTAAGAATGGTTTGGTAAGAGGTTTACCTCGCAAAAGATTTGAAAATGATCAAACATGCATTGCTTGTCTTAAAGGCAAACAACACAAAGCCACTTGTAAGCCTAAGATTTTTAACTCTATCAATCAATCATTGTTTATGCTTCATATGGACTTATTTGGACTTGTTTCAGTAAGTAGTATAATGCATAAGAGATATTGTCTTGTTATAATTGATGACTATACCAGATTTACATGGGTTTTCTTTTTAGGTTCTAAGGATAAAACTTCTAGCATTCTTAAGACATTCATTACACAGATAGAAAACCAAGTAGACAAGAAAGTGAAAGTCATTAGATGTGATAATGGGACAGAGTTTAAGAATAGAGTTATGGATGATTTCTGCAAACAAAAAGGTATTAGGAGAGAATTTAGTGTTGCTAGAACTCCACAACAGAATGGTGTTGTTGAGAGAAAGAATAAAACACTAATAGAAGCTGCTAGAACTATGTTAGCTGATTCTAAGCTACCTATAACTTTTTGGGCCGAAGCAGTTAACACTGCTTGCTATGTTCAAAATAGAGTTTTAGTTGTACAGCCTCACAATAAGACATCATATGAACTTTTTAGAGGTAGAACTCCTGCAATAGGATTTCTTAGACCTTTTGGATGTCATGTAACAATTCTCAATATCTTAGACCATCTTGGTAAGTTTAATGGTAAAGCAGATGAAGGTTTCTTAGTTGGATATTCTCTCAATAGCAAAGCTTTTAGAGTATACAACTCAAGAACTAGGATTGTAGAGGAAAACCTACATGTGGAGTTTTTGGAGAATAAATCCAATGTAGAAGGTCAAGGACCAACATGGCTATTTGATCTTGAAACTCTAACCAAATCAATGAATTATGTGCCTGTTGTTGCAAAAACTAATGATTTTTCAGGTTCACAAGCAACAGATGAGGCAAGGTTAGAAAAGGAGACAAATCAAGATCATATATGGATGCCAATCTGGTTAAGTACAAGTGTGGAATCAACTTCAACAATTGGTGAATCTTCTTATGGTAAAGCTAAAGAAGATGTTGAAGATGAAAGCAAAGAAGTTGGGGCAAAGGAACAAGAAAATAGTTCTGCTATCAATAATGCTGCTGAAACAGACTTAACTGAAGCAGCAGAATTAACAAAGGAAGCATAATTAACAGACGATGAGGTGGATTTGAGCAATCTCCCACCAAACTATCATGTTCCACTTACACCACACACCAGAATTCACAAAGTCCACTCCCTAGACAATGTGATAGGAGATGTACAATCAGGTGTGAAGACAAGACAACAACTGATGTCTTCAGACCAACAAAGGCTTCTTGATGCCCTTTATGCTTCAAAGCAGCATGAGTTTTCAAACTCTTGCTTGTTTGTATGTTTTCTCTCACAAGATGAACCAAAGAACATTCCGAAAGCCTTAGATGATTCAAGCTGGGTAGAAGCTATGCAAGAGGAGCTTCTTCAGTTCAAGATTCAGAAGGTATGGGTGCTAGTTGATTTACCTAAGGATGCAAAGGTAATTGGCACTAGATGGGTTTTCAAGAATAAAATGGATGAAAGGGGAATAGTGATTAGGAATAAGGCTAGATTAGTAGCCCAAGGGTACACACAACAAGAAGGGATAGACTATGATGAGGTTTTTGCTCTAGTAGCAAGACTTGAGGCAATTAGGCTTTTCTTAGCTTATGCTTTATTTTTAGGCTTCACAGTTTACCAAATGGATGTCAAGAGTGCATTTTTATATGGAACAATTGAAGAAGAGGTGTATGTCTCACAACCTCCAGGGTTCATTGATCTTGACCATCCAGACAAAGTGTACAGAGTTGTAAAAGCTCTTTATGGCCTTCATCAGGCACCTAGAGCTTGGTATGAAACACTGGCTTCCTATTTAAAAGAGAATGGATTTCAAAGAGGAAATATTGATCAGACACTTTTCATCAAACAACACAAGAAGGATCTTCTGTTAGTGCAGGTGTATGTGGATGACATTATCTTTGGATCTACAAAGAAGGAGATGTGTTTGGAGTTTGAGAAGCTTATGCATGATAAGTTTCAAATGAGTTCCATGGGGGAACTTACATTCTTTTTGGGTTTGCAAGTTAAACAGTCATATGAAGGCATATTTATTAGTCAAGATAAATATGTTGCTGAGATACTTAGGAAGTTCAACTTTGCTGATTCAAAAATGCCAAGTACACCAATGGATTCTGAGAAACAACTTCCAAAAGATTTAGATGGAGAAAATGTGGATGTACATACATACAGATCTATGATAGGATCTTTGATGTATCTCACATCATCAAGACCTGACATCATGTTCTCTGTTTGTGCTTGTGCAAGATTTCAAGTAATTGCAAAGGTTTCTCATTTAACAGCAGTCAAGAGGATTTTTAGATATCTCAAGGGTCAACCTAGGTTGGGTCTATGGTATTCAAGGGAATCACCTTTTGACTTGGTAGCATTTTTGGATAGTGATTATGCTGGTGCTAGCTTGGACAGAAAGTCAACAACTGGAGGATGTCAATTCCTTGGGTGTAGAATTATCTCATGGCAGTGTAAGAAGCAAACCATTGTGGCTACTTCAACAACTGAAGCTGAATATGTAGCTGCTGCAAGTTGCTGTGCTCAAGTCCTATGGCTTCAAAACCAACTTCTTGACTATGGGTACAAGTTCATGAACACTGTCATTTATATTGATAATAGTAGTACAATTTGTATTATTAAAAATACAGTACAACATTCTAAAACAAAACACATTGAAATTAGACATCACTTTATAAGAGACTGCAATGAGAAAAGATTAATTCAAGTTCTTAAAATTGCTTCAGAATTCAACTTTGCAGATCTGCTAACAAAAGCTTTTGATGTTGGAAGATTTCAGTACTTGGTAGCAAGTATTGGAATGCTTAATACTTAAATTTTTCAATCTATGTGTTTTTGTATACCAGTGTGGTTAATTCTGGTGATTACTAAGTTAATTCTGGTGGTTACCCAATTAAGTCTGGTATTTAAATTTTTGTTTGTGCTGTTGTCTTTGTAAATTTGTACTAGCTATTACTTTAAAATTATGTTATTTCATACAGTTAGTCATATGTTTATTCTAATATAAGACAAGTACTTTGTACATTGTTCTTTTGGTTTTAGACTAACAATTTCAAGTATGAACATTTGAGCACAAAGGAAGTTTTCAAGTGAAATGGAAGCAGCAGAATGTTATATCAGTTGCTTACATAACAGGTTTATGATGGACTGAGTTTGGGAATTCTTAACAAAGGTTTATACCTAAGTTCATTAATTCTTTAAAACTACCTTCTTGAAACCTTGTTATCATAAATTTCACATTGAATTGATGACTTAGTTGATCAGAAAGTAACTGATTCAACTCACTTTCTATCATTTTATACTTTTAAGTATAATGAGCAAGTCTAAGGACATCTGATAGAAAGAACAGCTAGTAAAAGTGAATCTAACACTTGTGTTAGAGGCAACAATTGCTATGAGCTGGAAACCCTGTCAAGAAAGCCTTTTGAATAGGTTTATCTTTACACATGCAGTTATTTATAACTGAAAACATTGGTTCTCACACAACCAGAGGTTGCTTTAAACCGAAATCTTGTTTAAGTGCCTGTTATACACTTAATCCCTTCAAAATGGTTGAAAGCAGTATGATTTTTCATAATAAAATCATATGCATACTGCTAAAAGTCAAAATTTTTCTTAAAAGGATTTTTGGAATAAAAATGACTCAGAAAACCATCAAATGATGGATTATGAGTTATTGCCTCATGAATCACCTCTCATAGGAGTTAACACACCTAGAAGTGATGAGGGCAGCAAATTAAACTCTTAAGGAATTGATGGCTACATGTACAACATTGTCTGATAACAAGTTCTAAGTGATAGCTCAGATAATGGAGAGCGAGATATTTTGGTACATTATGAGAGATCTTCCAAACAGGGGAGGATGAAATGTTATTTGCATCTCAAGGGAGGAAACATCTCAGGGGAGGAAATAAAGCCCAAGGAAGATTAACCAGTGAAAGAGAGGAAAAGACAAGAGCATACAAGATGATGACATGGAAGTTGAAAATGACAAGAATAGAGCTGATTCTGGAGTATTATATATATTCAGAAGGGATGAAGCATTCCAAAGGAGAAAGTTCTATCTAGGTCAAAGGAAGAGAGCTTTCAGTTTCAATTTCATTTCACTACGTTTGTTCATCACTTGCAAAGGCATGCTGATAGATGATTTCACTTGTTGAAACAAGCATCCAAGATACACAGCACCATTGCCTCTTATAATTCCTCCATCCAAGGAAATTGCACCATCTTTTAGGTCAATGAATGAAGCCTGAAGATGTGTAGTGATATTGTTGAAGTCAAAGATCAGAAAGCAGATGAGTTACTGAATTAGATATTAACCTTTCAGAATAGAAGAAAGTTCAGTCCAATGGTCTGACTATGAAGTGTTTGAAAGATCTTCACAATTCCTCATTTAATTCAGAAAACATGTTGAAATGGATTCACATGTTTAGGGGAGGATTGTTGGGAATTAAATATTCTGAAGTTTAAGTATCGGGAAAATCTCTCAAGTGATTAAGTCTGGTAGCAGTAGAGTTAAGTCTGGTGAGTTCCAAAGTTAAGTCTGCTGGTTAAGTCTGGTCGTTGAAGTTAAGTCTGGTGGTTAAGTCAAGTGTTAATTCTGGTGACTAACAGAGTTAAGTCTGCTTGCTGAAGATATTAACTCTGGTTGACTGAAAGTCAATAATACACGGTAGATAATATCTTACCCCATGTGCTCAGTCCTTATCTTATACTTACAGAACAAGTTGTAAACTTAGATACATGTTGTATCTTAGTTACTGACATACATTAGCTATCAAGTAGCTCGATAAAGTTTGACAAGACTTAACATCATTGTAAAGATCTTCTTGGACTATAAAAGAAGATCTTACTTTAGTTCTAGTTATCAAGTGACACAAGTAACTTCCAATATTGCAATAACTGTTAAGAACATAGAACAAACACAAACAATATCACAAGTCATAGAAACATAATATTCAAGGTTGCAACCCTAGTGATAACTCAAGATCACTTGTATTATTATCTTAATAATATTGAATTGTTTGGTGATAAGCTTTCATTGTTCATTGTCATATAACAAACATAATTGTTCCATTTCCATAACCATTATAACCTTCTAAGTGTGATTAAGTAGATTCCGCATACTTAATCATATTCATTCAATATATCATATACACAAAGTACAAAAGGTTTAACCACCTTACAGTGTATCGAATCCTAACACAGACTTATCATCGGACTCAATTAAACAAGACAATGCAGGTAAAGGAGGTGGAAATTTGCAGGTAATAGAAGGGGGAACTTCATTATAACCTATACCACTACCTTTCCTCATAAGTTGACACTCAATTATCTTATTTACACCTTCAGATGCAAACTCAAGCTTATTCACTTTACATTGATGTTTTTCTATTTCCTGATGAGCTGCATCCTTTTCTCTTTGAGCCTGTTCTAACCTCTTAGTAAGTTCTTGAATTTCATTCTCTTTAACATAAAGTTTTCTTTCCAAAACATTAACTTTCTCTACAAACTCAATCTCATTCTTCTTAAAAAATTCAAGTCTTTGCTCAACAGACTTTAAGCCTACTTTATAGCTTAAATTATCTAACTCTGACTTTTTTAAATCTTCTAATAATTTTTCATTCCTAGCCTTAAGTTCCTCAACAGTATCTAAACAAGATTTATAAGAACAACCAGAATCATTAGATATCTCAGAGTCAGAACTTGATGAAGAACAAGAATAGGCCATGAGTGCAAAGTTTGGTACTTCTGCTGCTTGGTCACTCCAATCATATCCACCCAAAACATCAAAAAACACCAAAGCTGTAGAATTTGTAGGTTCCACAGACACAGCTTTCCTTGAGCTTTCTTTATTCTTGTAATCTTGACTCCTTGGTGCCCTGCACTCTCTTGCAAAGTGTCTTTTCCTGTGACAGTTATAGCATTCTATCTTTGACTTATCAAACCCCATGTTGTCCTGCCCATTGACTTTGAGCTGCCTTCTTGTTTTCTTCAAGAATCTCCTTGCCCTCATTGTCAACATTGTCATCTGCCATTTCAAGTCCATCTCTTCAAGATCATTTGGATGAATCTGTTCTAAGTCCTCATGTACAATCTAAGAACTGTTAGTTTGACCAGCCAAGAAAGCACATATAACAGCATCACTCAAGTTATCACAATTTGTAGAACTAGCAGTATTAACTTGAGTATCAGCAGTACTAACTCCATGAGCAGTATTAACTGCTTCATTAGTACTACCAGAACTATTATTGGAGGAGGACACAAAAGCCAAGTTTTGTGTGCTTGAAGATAAGCTATGTGACCCTTTGACTTCAGCTTCATACACTTTTAGATTGTTGTACAGATCATCTATGCTCATTGTATCTAGATCATCCTTGTTTCTCCATACCACAGTATGTGTATGCCATTCTGGTGACAAGCTTCTTAGAAACTTCTGATTTATATCCTCTTGGGGAATTATTACTTACACAAGTGCTAATTGACTGACAAGTTTCTGAAGTCTCTCAAAGGTCTAATCAAGATTCTCATAACTTGGAGCAACAAAGTTCTCATATTGTTGCTTCAAAAGATTCTTCCTAGTCTTCTTAGTAGCAGCATTCCCTCCAAATCTCTTCTCAATAGCTGCTAACAAAGACTTAGCATCTTTGATAGGATTGAAAGTCAACTGATGTTCATTAGGAATGCCCATCATGAGAGTGCTTCTGGCTTTAACCTCCATTCTTCTTTGTGTCTTCTCTTCAGCAGTTTTAATAGGCACAACAATCTTAACACCAGCAGCAGACACTTTAGTTTTTGGTAAGGAATCACCATTCTCTATAACCTCCTATAGAGAATAATCAACCATCTAAATGTACTGCTCTATTCTCCTTCTCCATAGTTCATACTCACCAGACTTGAGCATTGGAACCTTTGATGCAGTAATCATATGTGTAGATTCTGAATCCATGTCTTCTGTAAGATCTGAACAACTTTGAGCTTAAATAGGTTCTTCTTTATCTCAGCTTCTAGATCACAAGCTCTGATACCACTTGTTGATCCCAGCTATACACTTGATTAAATCCTTTAGCTTGTAAAGGTTTAGTTATGCTAGATGAATTTACACAACTAGGTATAGAAACTGTGTTGAATTACTAAGGTTTATGCGGAATCTAAACAATAGTATTAAGAAGAACAGTTAACACAATTGTAAACAAATCAACAACTTCAATATTATTAATACGAATACTCTTTAAGTATTAGGGTTTACAACCTTGAAGTTATGAATAATATGTATCGAACTCTATGCCCTAGGACCTCCTTTTATAGGCTAAGGAGTCCTAGTCGGCTTACAATAACTTTCTATACAAGATAAATCTTTAAAGAATATTTTCTATAATTATCTAACCGACTATACATGTTTATCTTATCAGCAGTATTAACTAAATACTCTAGCAGTCTTAATTCTAACTCTAGCAACAGTAATCCTTCAGTAGTTGAAACTCTGAACTAGCAGCATTAACATTAAGCCTGGCAGCACTAACTACTTAGTGTATATTTCCTTGAAGTTCTCAGCAGTTATAATATACACTAGCAGTCTTAACCTTCATTAGCAGCAACAACTCTATAACCAGAAGTAGAAACACACTTAGAGCTTTTTCATTGTAAAACCTAAGCAGTTGTAATTACTTAGAGCAGTCTTAACCATTCAAGCAGCAGCAACTCTTGGAAGCTTTAATTCCCAACATGAGTCATTGACTTTCAGGGATGTTGTTGTTGCTTGTGAGATAATTTTCAAGTGGATGGTTGTAATGAAAGAAGATATGAATACTCGGTCTGGTATGTGTATGCTCAACAACAGTTTCAGACGAAGCAGTAACGACAACTTCATATATTACTGGAATTATGCACCAGGTTTGTTCATATATCTATTCCTCTATATAGATTATATGGGGTTTACTTACGAAAGTAAGGCTGAGATATGGGTTACCAAGGGTTTGCTGGATGAAGGAAAGGAAAATATACTTGGTATGGAGATCCGTAGGACTCAGAGTGGTAATACTCTGAGGGTGTCACGATTCAGGTTTTCCAACGGGATGTCGGTTCGGATATTGTTGGGGGGACACTCTACGCTGTCGTTAGAGGGTAATTTGTCAGAAGGGGCACCGTGGATCAATCACACCTCCACAGAAAGTGTCATGCCACCGGTGCCTCAATGACATGGCCATGGTACCTCCATGGCTAGGAATACGGATACAGAAGTTGGGCAACACGAGAGCAATCATGATCATAATCATATCAAATCAATCATATCAAATACTGAACTGAAGCATGTCATATCAAATCAATCATATCAAATACTGAGCTGAAGCATATCATATCAAATACTGAACTGAATCATATCAAACGAATAACCAACGAATATCGAAATGAGATAGCAAACCAAATATCAAAACGAATATCAAAACGGATATCAATTAGATAACAGAATGGATATCAATAGCAATAACGGATAACCATACCAATGGATGCCTTTACTGAAAAGGACGGAATATCTGTACCTCAAACAGCAGATGCAAAACACACCAGAAAATATAAGGATCAGAAGTTACTCATTCTTTAGTGAATCTACACGAATTTAATGATCGCGTATTACTTATAAACTCATTTCACAAGTTTAGTGCGTATAGTTATCCAGATTAAGGTTTCTTTCTATTTTTAGAAACTTTTCATTTTTAGTAACTTTCCATATTTAGTAACTTCCCATATTTAGTGACTTTCCAAATGTGGGTTTCCATAATTAGTAAGTTTTCATAAATAACCATATTAGGGTTTCCAAATACGTAATAGTTAGGTTTAGGGTTTAGGAACGTAAATAATTCCATTAAT
The DNA here is from genome assembly GCA_021014915.2 of Artemisia tridentata subsp. tridentata. Lineage (NCBI taxonomy): Eukaryota > Viridiplantae > Streptophyta > Magnoliopsida > Asterales > Asteraceae > Artemisia > Artemisia tridentata. Next base: position 94,358,703 of record CP139508.1, on the reverse strand, counting down.
TGCCAAATTAGGGTTTTCTTGGGCATTTAATTAGGTTCAATGAATGTCTTAATTACAATTAGGTTTTAGGGTCTTTAAATGACATTTTAGCAAGGTATAGGGTCTAACATGACAATAATCAAAGTATAGGGTTAAAAGTGACAACTTATCATAGTTTAGGGTTTAATGTGTAAATTAGTTTTTAGTAACTGATGCGTGGTTTTGCGACCTTACAATAGGTTTTACCTCTCGAGGGATCTCAAGAGGCTTACAACCCCACCAGGCAGTGTACCTGACCGATGTAGTATAGTGTAGTGGTAAGTACGGGGGATTGATCGTTCTCCACAGGGAATAGTGTCGTTAGGATTGAAAAACTACTCTAATAGGTCTAAGGGTGAGGGAAGATTCTTTTTGTATTTTTATATTTTTATGAAAGCAAGTAAAATCTCGGGTTTGAAGGAGTGGGCGGAATTAGTTGCTAGTCAACTAACCCAAATTACTACGAATGCAAATAAAATAAAATAACTGAAAATGAAAAGGTTGTGAAACTTATGTGGAGAGAAATGTGTTTACTTAGATTTCCTTACTCCCTAAGCTCCTACTTCACTCCTATCTCTTACCGGCTAGGAAGCTCCTAACATGGGATCACTAGAATTCGCTCATGCATTAAATACAACCATAAAAACCTTAGTACGCATTGGTTCATGTTTCTTAAGACGTTCAAGCAAGTTACCGAATAGGAAGTTAGCCAGTTTTCTTAAGCCTAACATCGATGAACAATCATCCAATACAATTAATAACACACTAATAACCAATAATCAATAGCTAGGTTTCATTAGATCTAAGCAAACACAAGATAAATCTAGCCTAGCATGTTAATCAAAAGACAAGAACAAGATGTAATCAAACAACACATAGACATATTGAATGATTAAATAATCACTTATCTTCAATTAAACATGGGAGATCCAAGGGTATGAAAACCCTTAAAAATGGCAGAAATTCGTCTTAGAGTTTCTCCTCCAAAGTTACACACAATAAGTTCCACACTAATGACAAAAAATTGCAAAACTATATATAGAGTTTAAGGGCTGACGGCGTCACGTTATAGATCCTGACGCCGTCACCTCGCCGCTTTTAGGGTTCCCGGATGGCCTTCCTGACACCGTCCCTCTTTAGTGCTCCAAAATCCACTCTGGCTTATCAAGGGGTGACGCCGTCAGAATTGAGCTTGACGTCGTCCCTCTTTAAATTAAACCGTGATGGCCTTGATCTCCTTAAAGCTTGACGCCGTCAGATTTTTCAAAGCAAAATTCTCTGGCTTATCATGAGTAATTTTCATATCCACCTTTTTTGCCAAGCCATGACGCCGTCAAGGGCAATCCCTGACGCCGTCAAAGGTATTTTCCAGCATAATTTTGAGACTTTGCCGTTTTCTTCACTTTTATGCTCCAAAAACGTCCAAAATGCTTCCTTTTCCAGATTTCTTCTCCAAAGTACCTAAAATGACAAAAGGAACGATTTAGGGCAATATTTGATCAAATAAATACGATTTAGGGCTTAAATGACCCCTTAAAAGCGGTACACTTTTCGCTTCATCAAATACCCTTACACTTGAGATATGCTTGTCCTCAAGCAAATGCGCTTTTATTCTAATCAAAATACAAGTTAGGGGTCATTTAACGCTAATATAAAAGTAATTACAACAAATAGTCGTTCCACTTTAATCATAATAAGCACGGAGATTACATACTAGCACCTCACAAGTAGTGTTTAGATACTCACATCTCTCAGGTGTCATCAAAATAAATCTCATAAATGAAAACGGATAATATCTCTCACTACCTGTCATAGCAAATAGATTACCATAGGCTTGGGAAAGGATCGAAAACCTTCTCCACTAGGCGTAAGCACCTAAGATAAACTATCAAAGAGGGCTTTTACATGGGTTATAACATGAGGTGTAGGGATATGATAAACACGGTTTTGTTGGATAAGGGATATTTTACTGGTGGCGAGTTAAAGATCTTGATCAATTACATGTACTATACAATGTTGCTAAGCCAAGACTCGACTCAATCTTAAGCTAAAAACAAAATAACAAAAACATAAAATGAAACGGGATGGTAGTCCGTATGTTTTTTCTACTTTTCTTTTTCTCATTTTTTTGTATTTTTTTTTTTCATACACTCTTGCCCTACCATCCAAAATAATACATCATAGGGGCGTTGCATTCCCCTTACACTTGAACTTTTACATAACTTTACAAATAACTATTCTAATGACTCGAATTAAGATAATCGAAACACTTGGAGTACTTTTAAAATATTTAGCACATATGGGGGTAATAAATGATGTTCTTCCCCATTACTCCATTACACTAGTACTTTACCCATGAGTCCCAATCGTCCCAAAACAATATGTACAAGGATATGACTCGACTTAGCAACCATGTAATCAATTAGATAATTAACTTGGGGTTTAAACAAATGTTGTCACAATAATGCACTAAAAATGAGTGCATACAAGGTAGGCTAAGGCGATTTGGGTGTACATTTAAGTGGGGTGTAACAAATTCTTCCTTTAAGTAGAATGCTTAAAGGTCGAAACGAAAAGATTGGCTCTGAGGGGTGTACTAGGGTATCATGTACTAAAAATGAGTACAACGCAAAGGGTGTGGGAAAATTACTTGACCAATGTAGCCAAAGTAATTATAACAAAAACACAGGTGTAGAACAATGGGTTAATCCTAATGCCTCTTATCATGTAGTAAATCTAACTACACGAATGTAGTCTCACTTGTGGCCTCGGAATGGTCCTAACGCAAGTTCTAGAATCTAAGTGCTACCGGTACACACATCATAGCATAAATGCTTTTCCTACCAATTCTAGGGGCGAACCTCACATATTTGGGGGTGGAAAATTTTTTGTGGTACGGTTTTTGTGCTAGTCATATAACTCCTATCCATGAGACGCTCATTAAGATCAAAGTTTCACTCCTATATGTTGTAAAAAAATTTAAATTTGGCACTAAAATTGCCCTAACAGGTATTTCTCTCAGTTTTATTACACATCTACTATTAAACAAACAAAAATCAAGCGCAATAGCATTCTCTAAAGTATCGTACTTTTACCCCCCCTTACACTTAAGATGAACATTGTCCCCAATGTTCAAATAACAAGATGTAAAAATATAAAGTAAAAGAATGAAATCAAATACTCCCCTGATTCGCTCGGTGGATAATGTGGTAACATGGTAAGATCTTCTTCCAAGAGAATGTAGAAGCTCCAAGACTAATGCATCGCCAAAAGCTTGATTCCACATACATCTCCTTGTCCAAAATCACCTGTTAAACCTGAGAAGACAAACACGAAAACCTACATAACATCGGCGGGATAAATTCTATATATATGGATATAATGCTTGTGGAATGATAATTTTGCAGATTCCTGGAGATTATAAGTTAGAGATTTAATAAAAACTTTTTATGAAAACTAAACTTTCAAAAATTTCAGAAAATTAAATCATGACGCCGTCAGGTTGTAAATCCTGACGCCGTCAGAAGTGATCTGACAGAATTCTCATGTTATGTTTCCGGAAAATTTCTGGAAAAACCTATACCTTACTTCCTGGAATTCCTGCAAAACATCATTATGACTCGATACAAGCATTTGACTCAAACAAATACTAATATGTATGTTAATTTAATATTATTACGATTCATGTTCATTTGTTCTAATAAACCGATTTAGATTTCCCTTACACTTAACTTTTGCAAAATACCTTTATATGTAGTTAAGACGAAGTTAAAAACAAAATAAAGCATTTTCACAATTTAGTTTTGAACATGAATCAATAATAATAAAAATTAAACACACATACGAAAACAAATAAAATCAAACAACCAAATAAATAAACACACAAAGAAAATAAAGCTTGGGTTGCCTCCCAAGAAGCGCTTTTCTTTATTAACAAGTCTTGTAGCTAGACTCAAAGTCCTTCTACCCTATGTAAGTGAGCTCGTCATCGAGGACGTCTTTAGGGTTAAGCTTGGATTGAAGTTTCCTATTGGTCCGCTTAGTACAATATATCTTTTCAAACTTCTCTCCATCCGGGTCATACAATGTCACCTTAATATGCCATGACCCATCTCCATCTTTGGGTGATTTGTCCCAATCCCACTTATGATCATCTTCCTCACAAGTCCACTTATTCATCCCTAGGTTAATTGGCAAAACTCCTAGGAAATCAATCATCTTCCTAAAAACTAGAGGGTCTTCAAATGGATCCAATTCGGTGTCCCTAGCCAAGAGTTGTTCTACCGCATGTGTTCGGTTCACAAAGTCCTCTTCTAGGTAAAATGGGCGTTGGGGTCCTATGAAGTCTCTATCGATCCAAGGTCCATATCTAGATGGTCTCCTATTTAATTCTAACCAATGGGGTGTTGGTTCCTCACTAGTATCATAGGCATGTTTCTTCACATCATAGACTGACCAAGTATCACCTTCTCCTACTGCTATCTTAGATTCCTTACAATCAATCATAGCACTAGCGGTCGCCAAAAATCCTCTACCTATCAACAAGGGACATGTAGGGTCGCTAACCATATCAAGGACGTGGAAATCGGCTAAAATGGTTAGTTTTCCAATGTGTACTAACACGTCTTTGACTACTCCAATCGGGTAAGCAACACTTCCATCCGCTAAGCCTATTATTACCTCGGTTTCTTCAAGTTTTCCTAGTTTTAAAGAGGTGTAGAGAGGTAACGGAAGTAGGTTAAGGCTTGATCCAAGATCGGCTAATGTGTCATAAGCCTCCGAATTACCGATCTTGCAAGGTAGAACAAATAAGCCCGGATCATCTAACTTCTTAGGTAGCTTGTTTTGAACGAAGGCGGTCCCTTTTTCGCCTAACTTGAGCTTCTTCTCATCCAACACATCAACAACCGGACTTTCAAGGTGGAGCTCCTTGAATTCATTGTCAAGGTTTTGAGTGGGAGGTGTTTCAACTATGTTGTTGACCAATTTGGATGTCATAACTTCTTGGTCATTTTGAACGACTTGGGTTTGTTTGAAACACGAGCTCATGGAATTGACCGAATAATATTGTGGACAAGAACTAGGAGACGAAACCGACGAGATGGCGTTGACGTTTAGTTTCGGGTTCTTGACTGTGTTGCTAGGGAGTGCTCCCATTTCTCGGTCATTGAGGGCTTTCAACAAAGTGTCAATCTTATTGGTCATCTCGCTTTGTTTTTGTTTGAAATCGGCTTCAAACTTGGCTAAACGAGCTTCTTGAGATGCCATAAACTGGGACATCAATCCTTCAAAGTTATTGGTACTACCATTGCTGGAAGGATTGTTGTTGAAAGTACGGTTCGAGGATGAACCGCTTGATTGAAAACGATTAGGTGGGTTGGAAGAATTGGTTTGTTGTGCGTTTTGGTTTTGTTTCCACCTAAGGTTTGGGTGATTTTTCCATGAGGGGTTGTATGAATCACCGTAGGGGTTTGGCTCGGGTTTGAAAGTGTACCACTTGTATCCCGCTCCGTCGGTACGCGAGGATGCGTAGTCCGCAAAAGCTTGTTCGGGGAGTTCCATGCAATCACGAGTGTCGTGGGGACCACTACATAATTCACATGAAGAAGTGATTTTGTTCATTTGGCTTGAAGGTTTAGGAGCCTCGTAGGATTTCATAAGAAACTTGACTTGGTCTTCAAGTTCTATGATCCTGCGGTCGGAAGTGCTTGAATTGTTCGAAGGCAAAGATATTGCCTTGACCGTTTTATTCAAATCACGGGGATCACTCCAACTTTCGTTGTCATAAAGAGCAAGATCTTCTAGGAGAGCCCATGATTGTTCCGCACTTAGATCACGTAGCTTACCACCGGCCGATTGGTCAATGGTTTGCCTCGTGGAGAGATTGATATGGTCATAGAAGATTTGGACTTTGAGCCAAAGTTCTATGCCATGGTGAGGGAATTTTTGGAGTAAGTCCTTGAATCGAGTCCATGCCTCGTAGAGGGTTTCGCCTTGACGTTGTTGGAACATCAAGATATCATTCCTTAGCTTGGTAGTTCTTCCTGGTGGGAAAAACTGAGCAAGGAAACGAGTGGTGAGATCATCCCAAGAGGTGATGGATCCTGCGGGTAGACGCTCTAGCCATTGACTAGCTTGGTCCCGCAGAGAGAATTGAAAGAGACGCAGTCGGGTCGTCTCTCGAGTGGCAACATCAAGGTCTATGGAATCAATGATTTTGAGAAAGTCCTTGAGATGTTGATTAGGATCTTCGGAACGAAGTCCATGGAATGCGCATCCGCTTTGCACCAACCGGATGGTGTCGGATCGCAAGGGAGTGACATTGGCTCCTTGAGTGAGCTCAATGGTGTTTCGATAGCCATGGTGGCTAGGACGGGAGTAGTCTCCTAAGGTACGGGCTCTAGGAGGTTGTGGTGGTGGGTTGTTGGGATCAAGGATATTACCACCTTCCATGATGTCGGATGGTAATGGTTACGAACAAAGAAACGAAGAAAAAAGATAGACTAAAGAAAACCTAGAAAAATAAAATAAAAATCTCACTAGAAAGGAATCTAGTGAGTAGACCTAATAAAATAAAAATTCATCCTAAACAATAACTATTCCCCGGCAGCGGCGCCAAAAACTTGATGCGTGGTTTTGCGACCTTACAACAGGTTTTACCTCTCGAGGGATCTCAAGAGGCTTACAACCCCACCAGGCAGTGTGCCTGACCGATGTAGTATAGTGTAGTGGTAAGTACGGGGGATTGATCGTTCTCCACAGGGAATAGTGTCGTTAGGATTGAAAAACTACTCTAATAGGTCTAAGGGTGAGAGAAGATTCTTTTTATGTTTTTATATTTTTTATGAAAGCAAGTAAAATCTCGGGTTTGAAGGAGTGGGCGGAATTAGTTGCTAGTCAACTAACCCAAGTAACTACGAATGCAAATAAAATAAAATAACTGAAAATGAAAAGGTTGTGAAACTTATGTGGAGAGAAATGTGTTTACTTAGATTTCCTTACTCCCTAACTATCTTTTACCGGTTGATTAGTGTGTATTAATCGCGTGGATGACGGGTGTATTCCTTAATACCAATCGTGGGGTGGCGTACGTACTTCCCCAACTCTATAAGCTCCTACTTCACTCCTATGTCGAGCCGGCTAAGAAGCTCCTAACATGGGATCATTAGAATTCGCTCATGCATTAAATACAACCATAAAAACCTTAGTACGCATTGGTTCATGTTTCTTAAGACGTTCAAGCAAGTTACCGAATAGGAAGTTAGCCAGTTTTCTTAAGCCTAACATCGATGAACAATCATCCAATACAATTAATAACACACTAATAACCAATAATCAATAGCTAGGTTTCATTAGATCTAAGCAAACACAAGATAAATCTAGCCTAGCATGTTAATCAAAAGACAAGAACAAGATGTAATCAAACAACACATAGACATATTGAATGATTAAATAATCACTTATCTTCAATTAAACATGGGAGATCCAAGGGTATGAAAACCCTTAAAAATGGCAGAAATTCGTCTTAGGGTTTCTCCTCCAAAGTTACACACAATAAGTTCCACACTAATGACAAAAAATTGCAAAACTATATATAGAGTTTAAGGGCTGACGGCGTCACGTTATAGATCCTGACGCCGTCACCTCGCCGCTTTTAGGGTTCCCGGATGGCCTTCCTGACGCCGTCCCTCTTTAGTGCTCCAAAATCCGCTCTGGCTTATCAAGGGGTGACGCCGTCAGAATTGAGCTTGACGCCGTCCCTCTTTAAATTAAACCGTGATGGCCTTGATCTCCTTAAAGCTTGACGCCGTCAGATTTTTCAAAGCAAAATTCTCTAGCTTATCATGAGTAATTTTCATATCCACCTTTTTTGCCAAGCCATGACGCCGTCAAGGGCAATCCCTGACGCCGTCAAAGGTATTTTCCAGCATAATTTTGAGACTTTGCCGTTTTCTTCACTTTTATGCTCCAAAAACGTCCAAAATGCTTCCTTTTCCAGATTTCTTCTCCAAAGTACCTAAAATGACAAAAGGAACGATTTAGGGCAATATTTGATCAAATAAATACGATTTAGGGCTTAAATGACCCCTTAAAAGCGATACACTTTTCGCTTCATCAGTAACAAATTTGGAAAAAAAAAAGGAGCACACTGATCATATTCAAAACCTTTAACCACGTAATAACCATGCATGCGTATAACTCTTATAGTTTCATGTATATATATTTAATATGTTTCAACCCGAAATCGACTCAACCTTATTAACAAACCTATACGTATATGAAATGCATATTACAAATTCCTTAAGCCACCGACCGATGTTTACGAAAAGGGTTTACTTAGGTTAAGTGATTAATACATATATTTTATAAGTGTTTCAAATCAATAATTAATCTAGTTAAGGTTTAATTGTTCCAAAACAGATTTTTGGGTTTATAATGCAAATCTGACTTAGTTTCTTACGATTTTTCAGGCCTGCCAATTAAGCTCCAAAAATTCGAAAATAATTATCTGTGATTCTCCTATTAGTTTAGTATCTTCATAAATTTTTATATATTTTATTACCAAGTACAAGTACTGTTTCAAAAATCATCTTTCCAGACCTACCCAGAAAGTTAACTGCACATACATACAGAAAGTTTGCCTTTAATTAACCCATTTCGACACTTCAGAAAAATCTACAAAAATTTCAGGAAGTCATACATATCCCAAAGATCACCCCTGAAAAAGGAGAGCTCTTAACTCCTTATGGTTTGAAAATTAAAAACCAAGAACATCGACTGATTTTCAGACTCAAATTCTCAGGTTTGACAACTTATGATCCAAAAATCAAAAAAACTACTCTCCCGATCTCCAATTACTACGAAATTTGATATACAAAAAGTAAACTTCATGAAATTAGTTTTAGACTCAATAAACATACAAAAATATGTTGGTATCATAAAGTTTCACCTCATTCAATTTGACCTAAATTCTGGACAGCATAGAATGTAAGACATAAAACGACCCACCTCTTTATCCCTTCTAAATCCGATTAATACACATCTTATATAGGTTCCATTAGACAATATCACATATGTTTATAACCCTTAAAGATCACACACTCATCACACGCACATAATACAACTCCATATTCAGTTTTAACGGAACACAAGGACAAAAAGCTCTCACATGAAATCATAAAACCGCCAAGCCCTAAACTCCCTCGTATGGCTTCATATTAGGTTTCCAGATTGTAAGGCTTATTAATTGTGCATTCAATGTTCTAATTAAGGTTGAAAGATCAGACTTAGGGTTGAACAAGATGGGTAGAATAGAACAGAAATCAACAGATCGTATACACAAGTTTTTAAACATGTTTAGATTATGATTTCATGTGACGTCAAATCTCTTATACATATATATTAATGGAACAGCAGGCATCAAGATGGTGTTATAACGAGCAGGTTCTGATTAGGTTTTCATGTCAAAAACGTATACATATAATATATATCGAACAAGAAAAACACAAGGACGATTGAAGATACCTCTAGGTCGGATTTAGGGACGAATCAAAGCACCAAAAACCCAAAACCCTTCGAACCCAAATCACCACACACGATTCACACCAGAGCTTGAACACCTCGAATCTGATCGCACCTTGCTACCACGATCACCACACCACGCTTACAACTAGCTATCACCTTCGTACCTTATGAGCTTGAGAGAAAATGAAGGTTGTCGATTCTTGGAGTAGTTTCTAGGGTTTTGTGTGTGAAAGAAATATGGTATACGGTTTGTGATCTGAATAACCGAATAGGATGGATATAAGTTTGGAAAGTGCCGAGATTTTTGGGAGAAATTAGGGGAGACTTATTCTTTTCCAATTTTTGAAATTTTATCATATCCATATTTGTGAATGTAGTGTACAAAGCTAAAATAAAAATTGGACTTCATCAGGACTTGATAGACGTGTGATGTCTTGTACAAGTATTTAATTAAAATGGGTGCCCAAGAGACCTATGAATCGTATAATGTGTACTTATAAATATTGGTGGTGTCGATTTCCATATGTTATTCGGATTTTTCACTTATAATGTTTATCGTTTGATAGTATTTAGTCTATAATAATTACTCATATTATGGGCTAACACCCTTGTGTGTTAGCCTAGTTATGAACCTATTTTGTGATTTGACTATGATTTAATCGTTTTAATGGAATCCGTTTTAGATAATTATTTAGTTTGTTTGATTATGCTTTCGTCTAAAACTAAAGTATTCTTTGCTTAGCTTCTCGTATATGCGTGATTAGAGGTAAAACAATACCCGAATTGGATAAAATCTTGTTAGACTATTAGGTGTGTGAACATCGAGCTTGCACATAGCTATTAGTTAACATCACAAGAACAAATGTCCATAAAAAAGTCACAAAGTGGCGTTCCTTAACATCAGATGAATATAATTTCGAAATGCCCTCAATAACAAAGTGGTGTTCCTTATATCAGATAAAAGAAAATAACGTAAGAAAAGTTACCAAAGCCAATATAAACCATCCTATTAGACGCTAATACATAACATAAACTACTGATAACAGATATAAACAACTTTTTTGTTTTTTGTAAAAATCGATATCAACCATACTTCATCATAATTTAATGCCTCCTCTTTGGCTCTTTGGTTCTTTGCCTAAGCTCTCTTTTTGATTTCCGCAGCAGCTTTGGATAACTACGCTTGTCAACTATTAACGAGTTGAGATGGTCGAAAGCCATTTGTGAGAAGAGAACGTTAGCGCCAAAACCTCTAACAAATAGTGTTATACTACCTAATAAAACACCCATGGTCTGGAAGAATATAATTACTTTGATCCACCATTCATACTTGGAGTCGTTTCCATACCAAAAATCTTTTTCAAAACGCAAAGAATTCAAGGTAACTAGTAGATGAATGGCAAATGCTATGGTTATAAATCCACAAGCCGCCATGCCTGGTGAATAACTAGTGTGGCAATAAGAAACTGAAGTGATTCAATTTCTCTGTAACTTATTGCAGAATTTTGTGTATTAGAAAATGCATCATTGACTCCTTATCTGGTGATTAGAAGTGGTAATATCGACCCATTTATATACAAATGGGTCAAATGGGTGGATAGGGTCAGACACATTGAAAGTCAACTTATATGTATTAAAACATTTGTACATAAAAAAAAAGTGGTCAATTATTATTGCAATAACATTGTTTTGTAAACATATTAAATTCATTATCCATTTAAAAACCTCAAAAAAATAGTGTTTGCATGTTACTCCAATGCCACTCGACTTGTTTTGACTTGTGCCAGAAAATACTAAGTTTGATCCTAACCCAAATTGACCTGTTGCACAACTCATGTGCCCCACCAAGACTTCTTTTCTTTTTAATCAACTTTCCGGGCCACAGTATAATAAAAATCTAAAAACACTTGGAACCACTGAACCTACGCCAACAACCAGAAAACTCAAAACTGAGACTACGCTACAATGACAGAAGTAACACTGTACAGTGGAGACTAGACTCTTTTTTTAAATAAATTTGTAAGTTTGAAAAACATAGTATTACATTAGTATTCATATTGGTCACATTTCTTTTCGGATCAGACCATTTAGGAGTGAACCTAATGAAATGGAATACTATGTTGAACAGGGAGGGCAGACAAGGTAACTGGTAACATAATGAAATGGATTCATATTCTTGGCTGTAATGTCATTTGTATATTTAGCATGATTGGGCACATAGATATTAACCAGTCCCTACTATGCTGAAAGATCACACATGCCCATATTCTACTGTTTCATCTAAAGGTAAGAAGATGGGTGGTCTGAATAACGGGTCATTTTATAGCACTAATAAAACGGGAACACTTGCCCATTTTAAAAGCCCATTTGACCCCTGTAGCTATAGTTGACACATTTCTAATCAAACACAAACCAAATCAGCCCATTCATAAGTACAGATTGAAATTGTCATCTACAGTTCTACAGCTCTGCTATGTATATCTGTGTAAAATCAAAGGGAAGGATTCACACTCTCTGTGAGAATGATAAGTTGCAGAGTGCAGAGTCAACTAGCTGCATATAGCTTGGTACAAGTGTATCCTGCTGAAACAGTGAGTTAAGAACTGACCGACCATGCGGAGCATCCGACCGCCTGCCATTTATAAATTATATCTTAGCCCGAAAAGTTATTGTAACACACATAAGGCATCGACATGAAACTGGCTTATGCTCTCTTTATCACAAAGAAGATGCACCACTTCCAATCTTAGGTTGTCCCAGAAAAAAATGCAGATAATGATCGGCATGACTAATTTTATGCCTAATCCACTCAATATATGAAAAGTGGGGTAAGATGTTTCCCTCTCCTCATAATAGCCTTTGATTACTCCAAGTGTTGTGATCTAATTATTAGGCATGAAATTAGGCATGCCAATCACTACTCTATTCTTTTTTAATAAGGTTGCGAACTTGGAATGCAAATATGCTTATCTTCCCAAATAGCAACTATTACAAGAAATAAGGAGCAATGATTTCAGTCCACAAGTTTTCTCAGAGGTGACAAAATGCGCATGTTAAATAACGGGTCAAAAATTTATAGTTTCGTAGCTTGGTTCATTGGTTCATCATGGGTAATTTCTTAATACGGGTCAGGCCACCGATGCAGCTATGATGAGCTTACTGAAGGTAGCATAGAAATGTTAAAGGTGATAACACCTGTTGGATATTGTAAAGGGGTGGTACTCTAGTATGTAATGTTCGGTAAAGAATCTAGATCAGTTTAACTATACACTGTACCATCATGCTGTATGCTGAGAGGGATCCAAATATACAATAGCTAATGATTAGCAATCAAATGCTGAAAATAATTTGGTGAACAATGCAATAAAATCCACCTCAAGATCGACATGATGATGACTTATTATGGACAGCAATAATCTTGTCAACGTTTTATTATATATGAACATAAGGTTTACAGACCAAATAGCTAATAATTAGAAACCGAATGCTACAAGCACAATACAAAATTTCATATAGAAATAACATTGTTATAACATCCATATCAGGATAAAGAATTCATATTATACTACCCAGCCTGCAAATTTTTTTCTGATTCCAAAACTCAAGAGCAGATGCAACAGCTCATTACAATCACTTGTGCAGTAAAACATAAAAACGTATGGTTACAAGGGATACCCTGTGAAAACACGAGTATGGGCCACCATTTTCTCCAAACACTCCAACTAAATCAATGTTGAGACCATTGTATACTCTTGATGTCAATCCCTTCTTTCACCATTTCATAAAGTGGGCTCATTTCCCTTAACTTCGCAACTTGATTAACCGTTAACTCAACCGCCTTATCAATCTCTTCCTCAGTGGTAAACCTCCCAATCCCGAACCTAATTGATGTATGAGCCATATCTTCATCCACACCCAATGCTCTCAAAACATAAGAAGGTTCCAAACTAGCACTTGTACACGCACTACCACTCGACACAGCAACCTCCTTCAATCCCATCAACAAACTCTCTCCTTCAACATATGCAAACGATAAGTTCAAATTCCCTGCATAACGTCTCTCAGTACTCCCGTTAACCACCACCCCATCAAGCTTAGCCGTAACGCCATTAAGCAGCCTATCTTTCAACTTAGTAACCCACTTCTCGTCATATTCCATTTCCTTCATTGCAATCTCACATGCAGCACCCATTCCAACAACCAACGGTGTCGGCACAGTCCCACTCCTAATCCCTCTTTCTTGACCACCACCATTCATTTGCGGCTCCACTCTAATCCGAGGCCTACGCCTCATATACAAAGCACCAACACCTTTCAGCCCGTAAACCTTATGCCCACTCAATGACATCAAGCTCACATTCCACTTATCCATATCAATCGGAATCTTCCCTAATGCCTGTGCAGCAGCATCTGTATGAAATGGAACATTAAACTCCTTACATATTTTTCCAATCTCCTCCATTGGTTGAATAACACCAATCTCATTATTAACAGCCATAACCGATACAAGCCCAGTATCACTCCTAATTGCAGCCCTCAACTCATTCAAATCAACCAAACCATCCGACCCAACCGGAAGATACGATATCTCATACTCCCTTTGCTGCAAATGCCGACACGAATCAAGTACACACTTATGCTCAGTCTGAGTAGTAATCACATGCTTCTTCTTCTCTTTGTAAAAATGCATCACACCTTTAACAGAAATGTTGTTACACTCAGTAGCACCCGACGTAAACACAATCTCTTTCGCAGACGCGTTGATTAGCTTAGCCACTTGTGCTCGGGCAACTTCAACCGCCTCGTCGGACTCCCAACCGTAGAGATGAGTACGCGAGTGCGGGTTTCCGTACTGCGAAACAAAGTACGGAAGCATCGCGTCAAGCACCCTAGGGTCAACAGGTGAGGTAGCTTGCATATCAAGGTATAAAGGTCTTCCAGATATCTTAACACCTTTCATCGATATTCCAGCAGTCTCATTGTAAGGTTCCGCCACAGCAGCGAGTCCTACACAGTACAATACATCGTCATTTTGTTATTAACTGGTAAATAGTATCTGAGCCATTTTAACTCAGCAAGTATAAGGGTGTCTGAAAATGCTTATTTTTTCTGCTTATCTGCTTATTTAGGGTGTTTAGTTCAAAACTACTTCTACTTATCAGCTTACTTTGAGGCAATATAAGCAGTTTTCAATAAGTGGTTCAGTACATGCTCACATCAGCATGCTTAATTAATGAACGAGATTAGAGATTTTCATACTTTTATGTTTTTCTCGAAAAACTATCTAAGGGGTGTTTATTTTTTATAGCTTATTTGATGTACTTATAAGCTTACTGAAAATTGAATAAGCTAATAAGCTCAATTTTGTGTAGCTTATGAGCTAATAAGCAGTTACCAATGAGCTAATTGGCTTATTAAATTTTCAATAGGCTTATAAGTACATCAAACAAGCTAAAAAAAACGCCCCTTTATTCAAGTCCTTAATTTTAGGCTTCAAAAATAAGCACCCTCTAAAACCCTAAAACAGTGATAAGAAAACCCTAATACGAAACACAGCATAATACGCCGTCGTTTTAATTATCATGTCATATTATTATCAGAAACATGTAATCCATAAACTATAATAAACGAAGTTTAATTAATGAATTACTCGTAATAAGATTTTGAAATACAGAAATGAATATGATTGTTTGTACCGGAAGAAAAAGGTCTAGTGGAAGGTGGTGAATTCACGCGCCGATAAGCGCGTACGGCTGTTCGAAGAGCAGATCTCATAATCGCCGATGATGATATGTGTTTTCTAAGCTGGGGTTTTGTTTTTCCGATGGTTGCGGAGGCAAATGGTGTCACGTATTGCCCTATAGTATTTGTTTAGGATAGTCTTTGATTTTACTTGGTTGATTCTTTTACGCCCTCTTTACCAAATTAGTTCACCGCTAAAAATAAGAGTGAAATGCAGAAATGGTCCCTGTGGTTTGCCCAAAATGCAGGTTTAGTCCATGTGGTTTTGAAAGTGCAGGCGGCCTCCTTGTGGTTTTGCCCCGATTGCAGGTTTGGTCCCTGTGGTTTGCTCAAAATTGCAAAAATGGTCCCTGTGGTTTGCTCAAAATTGCACGTCCAGGGACCAAAACGGAACCAAAGTTTCCCCACAGGGAGGCCGCCTGCACTTTCAAAACCACAGGGACTAAACCTGCATTTTGGGCAAACCACAGGGACCATTTCTGCATTTCACTCTAAAAATAATAAGAGCTAGTCCTAAAACAGTATTTTAATTTAACTTTTTTTAAAAAATAATAGAAAAATAATGCCTTTTTTTTTTAAAATGTCATGTATGAATGTGCGAATGTGTGAATCCATAAATATTTTGACAAGTGCCTAGACACTTTTATAAACAAATGTGCGAACGATGGATGTGCGAATGTGCGAACGACGGATATACGAATGTGCGAATTAGTGAAGTCGCACATTCGCACATGACCTTTTTGAGAAAGGGCATTATTTTTCTACTATTTCTTGAAAAAAATTAAATTAAAATACTATTTTGAGAATTCGCTCAAATAATAAATAGTGAAGTTTGATGGAATTTATTATATTACTCTTGTTTAAAATTGTTCTTACAAACTTTAGAAAAGAAATTAATTAATTAGTTTAAAATAAAATCGTCATTCTGATAAGAAAAAAATAAATAAATAAAAAATAAAAAATAAAAAAATAAATAAAAACTGCAATAATTAGGGTTATAATCGAGTCAAGCAGAGCTCGAGCTTGACAGGGCTTGAGATCGGCTCGAAAATTATATGGTAGACTTGAGTTTGGCTTGATAGCTCGACGAGTTTTAATCATTCAGGTTTGAGCTCGGCTCAAGTAAGGCCCGAGCTCGACTCGAAAAGCTCGAATTTATGTATAAACATTGTATTTGATAGCCATACTTATCAATAAATTCAAGAAAATACGCGATGAACACTCAAGAGCAAAGAAATTATACTAAATATACGGGAGCATTAGGGTTAAATAGTCATTCTACAACAAATATTTGATTATTATACCAATATTAACGCTAGCCTTTGAGTTGTTTATATAAATATGTATAATAAAAATATATATGTATATGAAGGCTCGAAAATCTCGGCTTGGCTTGTTATGTGTTTCGAGCTGGTTTATTAGGCTCAGGCTTGAGCTCGATAAAAGCTCGACTTGATCTAGTCAAGTTCAAGTTACTTGATAAAACCTTCGTTTGTTTGTAGCCCTAATAATAATTATGTTTTTCTTAAAGTGTGTATGTTTTGTTAATAGACAATTATTTTAGGACGGATGAAGTAACCTTTTTACTTTTTTATCTCTAGCTTTATCTACAATGATTTAGAGAAATACATATCCCCTGTACGTCTTCATACTTAACCATTTACATTTTATGTGTCAATTATGCATCGACTTATTTAAAAGACTCATTTTCTCATTCATCGATAAATGACTGACATATGACAGAAGAAGAAAAAGTGTTGGGAATTAAATATTCTGAAGATTAAGTATCAGAAAATTCTCTTAAGTGATTAATTCTGGTTGCAGTAATGTTAAGTCTGCTACCTGGTTAAGTCTGCCGGTTAAGTCTGGTCTTTGAATATTAAGTCTGGTGGTTAAGTCTATTGATTAATTCTGGTGAGTACCAAAATTAAGTCTGCTCTTCTTATGTTAAGTCTGCTTGCTGGATGGATAAGTATACGAAGATATTTGTACTAAAGTCAAGAATATACGGTAGATAATATTTTTGGACAAAGTGATCAGTAACAAGTTGTGTACATAGATACATGTTGTATCTAAGTTACTGACACACATAAGATAAGCTAGCAAGTGTTCAACAAGACTTAACAATATTGTAAAGATCTTTCTTGAAATATAAAAGAAATATCTTAGACTAGATATATGTTTAACTTTTGAAAGTGCTTAAAAATATATATGCTTAGAACAACAAAACTACAACAATATCAAAAGTCATAGAAACATAAGATTCAAGGTTTCGTAACCCTAGTGATAGTGAAGATCACTCGTATTATCTTGAATAATATTGAATCGTTTGGTGTTAACATTGCATGTTCATTGTTCATTACTAAAGCATAATTACTTTCCATTTCCATATCCAAATAACCTTCTAAGTGTGGTTAAGTAGATTCCGCATACTTAATCATATTAACTCAACATATCACATACACAAAGCAACAAAGGTTTAACCACCTTATAGTGTAACCATCATCCTCTCAATTGGTATCAGAGCAAGGCTGATATAGTTGATTTAGAAGAAGAAATGGACGTTGAATCTATTCAAACCAATGTTGCTGCAAAATTACCCATGCTCAAACAGAATGAGTTTGAGATGTGGAGGCTGAGGATAGAGCAATATTTCCAAGTGCAAGACTATGCACTTTGGGAAATCATTGAAGATGAAAACTCTTACCAGCCTACAACCACTACATCAACTGTGGACGGCAAAGTGGTTTCAACTCTGCAACAACACCCAACATCTGCAGAAGACAGAATAAAGAAGAAAAATGACTTAAAGGCAAGAAGCATGCTGATGATGACCATTCCCAATGATCAACTTTTAAACTTCAGCATGTTCAAAGATGCCAAGTCATTATTTGAAGCTATTGTTGCCAGATATGGTGGAAATGAAGCCACCAAGAAAACCCACAAGACACTGCTTAAGCAGCAGTTTGAAAACTTCTCCTCTACCAAAAATGAATCTCTTGACCATATGTGTAATACCCAAAAAATCTAAAGCGTACAAAAGACCAAATTGCCCTTGTAAGTTTAAAATTGATTAATAAGTTTATAAAGCACCAAATTACTCCCTAACCTTTGGAAATGAACAAGATATGTAGCCAAATAATTTTTACTACTACATTTAACATTTTATAATGTACAAAAAATTATATGAACACACAAATTACAAATGGGCCGATTTATATAGTATTTATGTATTATTATTATTATTTAAAACTGAATATAAACCAAATAAATACAAGATAAGCTCAAATAAATTAGGAAATCATCACAAATCAGTATTTGATCTCTTAAACACTTTCTTGGGCCGAAAATATTGCCTCTCCTCCTTATTTACACGGTTTGATATTTTTTTTCCTTTTTACATATACCGAAAACCCTAAATAAAACCCACAATACTCTCTCTCAATATCACGATTTTCTGGAGGCTTGTGGTTATTTTTCTGGTGTTTTTCATCATCTAAGGAGGCTTGGAAAAATAGGCTAGAGGTCGTGGGTTCATTCATTCGATCGCTAGAAGTTTTGTTGTCGATTTTCTTGGGCCGCAAGGTACAAATTCCAAATATCCCTTCCACACGTTCTAAATTTGATTTAGCATTTTTCTAGTGATCTATGGGTCGAATATAACCTAAGAAAAATAAGAAACATGAATCATGCAAGGTAAATAAGGCGTACGAATTTTTATGAGCTAAAACACACTTAATTTGTAAATCATGTTATATTAATTTTTTGAGGTGAACCCATAATTTTTACATGTTCTATGATGATAATATAAGGTAGGAAAAATAGCCTCTTGATTTTTAGAAGCCTAGATTAATTGATGCTAATTATTGTTTAGATCGGATTTAGTGAAAAAACATGGAAAAATAGGAAAAACCCTAGAACGAATTTAGGGTTAGTGTTTTTGGTATGAATCTGATTAATAAATGCATGTCATGATTGTTTAATGATTGGTTTAATGATTGGGATAAATTAGGTTTAGTTTTGGTATTTTAAAAGTGAACCGATTAGGGTTTTAAATATAAAGGGTGTGTTTTGTAATTAATGAGACTTGTAGGTTATTTTTGTAAGGTTATTTAGGTCAGTAATAATGTATAAAAAATATAACATAAGGGTCCTAAGTGTAAATATTGCAAGAAAAGAATTAATTTGTAATTATAGGGTACGATTTGTATTTATTTAAAATAGAGGGACTAAAAGTGTAAACTCTGGAAACTTGAAGTTTCTCTGTGTAAATAATAATATTAGGGGTGTAATGTGTAATTTTGGATATTTAAGGGGTGGTATGTAATTATTAATAAATTATGAGTTAAATTGTGATTTTTAGAAATTAAAGGGACTAATGTTGTAAATTATGAAACTTGGAGGGTAAATCATGCCATACATTAAAATAAGAGGTATATTCTGTAAATTAGTGAATGTAAGGGCTTGTTATGTAAATATGAGTATAATGAGGGTTAAATGGTAACTTAGGTAAGTATAGGGTTTATTTTGTAAATTAAATAATTAAAGGGTATAAAGCGTAAACTTGTGGAACTTAAAGGACTAAGAGTGTGATTATGAATACTTTATGTATTTAAATAAGTAACTTGAAATAGTTTCATTTAAAACCCTTAACCTTGGAATATGTACATTAGAATCCTAAAATATGAGAAGTTTGTCATATTAACCCTAAAATATTATAAGATGATCAATTCCATAATAATGCTATATGAATGAATTGACCTAAATTTATAATATTAAAATCCTTCTAATTATGGAGACTTGCTAAATAAGGAAACTTTCTTAAAATGGAAACATAACTAAGAATCCTTTGAACTTCTGTCTTCTACTCCTTAGGTTCGAGGAAGGAGTAACTTGATCTCTTTCAGCTTTTGTCTTTGTTCTTGCTTGCAAATAAGGTACAGATATTCTGCCCTTCTTGTAAGGTGCCTTCGTTCTCTTGATCTCTTGTTTTGATTCGTTTAGGATTCCCCAAGTCATTGCTATGTTTCCCTTGTTTTGTGAACCTTAGATTTGAACCTTTGCTTTGAACTCTTGTCTTGATCCTTGTTCTGAACCTTGCCTTGAACCCTGCTATGTTTCTTTTGATACTTGACATGACCTGTTCATCACCTGGTAACCTGAATGGTTAAGACCCTTGGATACTTGAAGGTTCATAGGATTTTATAACTGTTTTTCTTAGTTACATATGAAGAGGTTTTGAACATTTCTTTTAAAGACTTTTATTATGAAAACTGTTTTAACGATCGCTTTTATTAAAACCATTTTAAAAAGATTTCTTTTAACGAATTGTTATGAACCTTCTGGTATTTGACTTTTCTGATATTGACCTCCTGATAGTGAACCCCTGCATTGATCTCCTGCTATGAACCTTGATATGAACCTTGCCATACACCTTGCCTTGAACCTTGATATACTTGAGATTTCAGCGGGATGAGAAAACCCTTTTAATTATGAAAATGTTTTAAGCAAATCATTTTTATAACTATCTTATTGAAGACTATTTTAAAGACTATTTTATGAAGACCATTCTAAAAGACTATTTTTATGAAAAGGCCACTTTAAAAGATTATTTTATGGAAACTATTTTAAAAGGATTATTTTCAAATGAACTTTTAGATTGAACCTTTACTATGAACATTTGCTAGGATCTCTTGTCTTGACCATTTGACTTGAACCCTGATACATAGATATAAACCCTTGATATATGACTTAACTTGAACCCATTGGTAAAACTTGAACTTGAACTTGAAACATGAGACTTGAAACCTGATACTTGAATCACTTGATACTTGAACTTGACTTGTACACTTGACCTTGACCTTGACCCACAGTTTGAGACTACGAGCCATACTAGGCATGAGGGTTTCATGTCCTTGTCATTGATGCACCAATGACTTGACTTTTGGGTAGGAAAGTGATTACCTATCCCGTCCCTGCCATGACTTGATACTTGACTTGCGCGTAGATGAAGACATTGTGGCAGCCTACAGGGGCGCATGGATGCATCCTAGATTTGTACTTGACTTGATTTGACTTGATTACTTGAATTGTTTAGTGACATGATGGTTGTGTGCGATACACATCATTCACTCTTGGGAGCTTGCAACTCCAACCCTTGGAGGTATCCCCTCATATTATACTTGGCATACCGAGGTCACCCCTCCGTATACATGTATACTTGTTTACTTGACTTGATTTGATATGTTCTAGGTTCGTAGTGGATTTCTGTTTCTGTTACCCTATGACTTGATATTTGACTCGACTTGAATTGAACTTGGGCTGGTGGTGGGTTACGGTTTACTTTACACCTACCTATTGTAACCAATTCTTGATAACCTTTCTCATTTCTTTCCTAACTCTTGTTATACCTTGTATAATTTCCTTTACCTCACCATCCCTTTTCTACTGCTTTGTATCGTTATATCTGTTCACTGAGCTTTCGTAGCTCAGCCGCATTTCTTTTCCTGCGGCAGGTTTTAGTTTGGAAGCTGGGTATGAGTGGAGAGTACTTGGATTTAGAAGACCTTGATAGCTATTGAAGATGATTAGAAGAAATTTTAGTTAGTTTAGAAATTATTGTATTATAATCTTGTAGTTTCCTATCATCTTTGTAACCATTGAAATTTTATTGTATTATTAATGTCAAATGCTTGTGTTTGTTCTGATATGCAACCATTGTTGTGACATCTTTACCCTTGTCGGGTTGGGGTGTTACAATTATGGTATCAGAGAAACGGGCTGACGACTTGTAATACATTTACCCTTGACCTGTGCGTTTAGGACCACTAGGCTTCCACTGTAAGAACATAGGAGAATACCTTGAGAACTTGCTTTAGGATTTCTTGATATGAACTTAAGTTTTGACCAGTGAGGAATGGGTAGACTATAAGGCATTTAAGTATCATCGTTTCCGCATCACTCTGACTCGTGCTTTGACTATGACATTGATTTTGTTGACCTTTAAGACTGTAGAAGTATTAGGTGGATTAAGATAGATTGTTTTTCTTACGACTCGAGATAAAGTATGATCATCATGAAGGCATATTTATGTGGTGCTGGTATTATGACGCCTGATCAACGTGATAATACTTACACCATATAACGTGCCCTCATTGTGGCCATAGGATATCTTGGGAAGTACCTAAGAAGTTTAGAATTTGAATCTCCATTGGATTATCCGTGATTAGTGAGACTTTAGGTTCATCCTACCTGTTCGTATACTCTGCCATTGTTCATTAGATACCTGGAAAAGTTTGGACTCTCGTTTTGCGTTCTGTTGATTTCAGTTATAAATCTTGAACTCTTGTAGAGCTCGTTACTGTTGACACAGTTAAATTGATTTGAAATCTTGTTCGCATTCCGTATGAGTTTTCCGTTCTCTTTTCTTTCCGCTTCCTTGCAAATTTCGAGGACGAAATTTTTTTTTAGGGGGGAAGAAGTTGTAATACCTGAAATTTAGAAAGCATGTTAAATGACCAAAATGCCCCTGAAACTTTAAAAGTTAATTAAATCATATATAAAGTACCAAATTAATTCCGAATCTCTGGTAATGAGCTACATATGACATGAAATAATTTTAAGACAACATTTTAATATTTTTGCATGTCCTAAAATTATTTGTAAACAGAAAATATTAATTTTAGTATTTAATTATATTTATAAATCCATTTAAAACAAGATAAATACAAGTTAAATTAGGAAAATGATACCAAATCAAATCCTTTTTATTTTATTTGAGTTTAGCTAAATCTCCAGCCCATATTCCCCCTCCTAAGTCGGCCTCTTCTCATATATATCAAATCCCATTATTTTTTTTAAAAGAAACAAACCGATTAAAATAAATCCCTAAACATCGACAAACCAAAAATCCCTTTTGTCTCCATTCGACTTTCTGGACAAGAGCTAGTATTTTTCTGGTGTTCATCAAGGATTAAAGTAGCTAAGAAAAATAAGATTTGGGTTGGGGAAGGCTTGATTCGAGCATGGTCTCTTATTTTTGTCGAATTGTTCATACGGTAAGGTACAAATTCCAAATATCCCTTCCACACGTTCTAAATTTGATTTAGCATTTTTCTAGTGTTATTTGGATCACATATGACTCATAAAAATTGATAAAGTCGAATCATGCAAGCTTGAATGATCATACGAATTTTAGAGAGCTAAAACACACTTAAATTCCAAATATGAGTATACGATTTTTTTGGGGCTGGTTCATAATTTTTACATGTTCTATGATGATCATATAAGTCTCTAAAAATATCCATGTAATTTTTTGAAGCTTAGATTAATTGATCTTGAATTTAATTGTAATCGGATTTTAAGTAAAATAGAGGAAAATTAAGAAAAACCCTAAAAACGAATTAGGGTTGGGTTTTTCTAGTATGATCTGAGTAATAAATGCATGTCATGATTTTTTAATGATTGGTTTAATTATTGGGATAAATTAGGTTTAGTTTTGGTGATTTTAAGTGTAAACCGATTAGGGTTTTAAATATAAAGGGTGTGTTTTGTAATTAATGAAACTTGTAGGTTATTTTTGTAAGGTTATTTAGGTCAGTACTAATGTATAAAAAATATAACATAAGGGTCCTAAGTGTAAATATAGCAAGAAAAGAATTAATTTGTAATTATAGGGTACGATTTATATTTTTAGAAATTAAAGGGACTAATGTTGTAAATTATGAAACTTGGAGGGTAAATCATGCCATACATTAAAATAAGAGGTATATTCTGTAAATTAGTGAATGTAAGGGCTTGTTATGTAAATATGAGTATAATGAGGGTTAATTGGTAACTTATGTAAGTATAGGGTTTATTTTGTAAATTAAATAATTAAAGGGTATAAAGCGTAAACTTGTGGAATTTAAAGGACTAAGAGTGTGATTTTGAATACTTCATGTATTTAAATAAGTAACTTGTAATAATTTCATTTAAAACCCTTAACTTTGGAATATGTACATTAGAATCCTAAAATATGAGAAGTTGTCATAATTAACCCTAAAATATTATAAGATGATCAACGAAACCCTAATTCCATAATAATGCTATATGAATGAATTGACCTAAATTTATAATATTAAAATCCTTCTAATTATGGAGACTTGCTAAATAAGGAAACTTTCTTAAAATGGAAACATAACTGAGAATCCCTTGAACTTCTGTCTTCTACTCCTTAGGTTCGAGGAAGGAGTAACTTGACCTCTTTCAGCTTTTGTCTTTGTTCTTGCTTGCAAATAAGGTACAGATATTCTGCCCTTCTTGTAAGGTGCCTTCGTTATCTTGATTTCTTATTTTGATTCATTTAGGATTCCCCAAGCCATTGCTATGTTTCCCTTGTTTTGTGAACCTTAGATTTGAACCTTTGCTTTGAACTCTTGTCTTGATCCTTGTTCTGAACCTTGCCTTGAACCCTGCTATGTTTCTTTTGATACTTGACATGACCTGTTCATCATCTGGTAACCTGGATGATTAAGACCCTTGGATACTTGAAGGTTCATAGGATTTTATAACTGTTTTTTTTCTTAGTTACATATGAAGAGGTTTTGAACATTTCTTTTAAAGACTTTTATTATGAAAACTGTTTTAACGATCGCTTTTATTAAAACCATTTTAAAATGATTTCTTTTAACGAATTGTTATGAACCTTCTGGTATTTGACTTTTCTGATATTGACCTCCTGATAGTGAACCCCTGCATTGATCTCCTGCTATGAACCTTGATATGAACCTTGCCATACACCTTGCCTTGAACCTTGATATACTTGAGATTTCAGCGGGATGAGAAAACCCTTTTAATTATGAAAATGTTTTAAGCAAATCATTTTCATAACTATCTTATTGAAGACTATTTTAAAGACTATTTTATGAAGACCATTCTAAAAGACTATTTTTATGAAAAGGCCACTTTAAAAGATTATTTTATGGAAACTATTTTAAAAGGATTATTTTCAAATGAACTTTTAGATTGAACCTTTACTATGAACATTTGCTACGATCTCTTGTCTTGACCATTTGACTTGAACCCTGATACATAGATATAAACCCTTGATATATGACTTGACTTGAACCCATTGATAAAACTTGAACTTGAACTTGAAACATGAGACTTGAAACCTGATACTTGAACCACTTGATACTTGAACTTGACTTGCACACTTGACCTTGACCTTGACCCACAGTTTGAGACTACAAGCCATACTAGGCATGAGGGTTTCATGTCCTTGTCATTGATGCACCAATGACTTGACTTTTGGGTAGGAAAGTGATTACCTATCCCGTCCCTGCCATGACTTGATACTTGACTTGCGCGTAGATGAAGACATTGTGGCAGCCTACAGGGGCGCATGGATGCATCCTAGATTTGTACTTGACTTGACTTGACTTGATTACTTGAATTGTTTAGTGACATGATGGTTGTGTGCGATACACATCATTCACTCTTGGGAGCTTGCAACTCCAACCCTTGGAGGTATCCCCTCATATTATACTTGGCATACCGAGGTCACCCCTCCGTATACATGTATACTTGTTTACTTGACTTGATTTGATATGTTCTGGGTTCGTAGTGGATTCTGTTTCTGTTACCCTATGACTTGATATTTGACTCGACTTGAATTGAACTTGGGCTGGTGGTGGGTTACGGTTTACTTTACACCTACCTATTGTAACCAATTCTTGATAACCTTTCTCATTTCTTTCCTAACTCTTGTTATACCTTGTATTATTTCCTTTACCTCACCATCCCTTTTCTACTGCTTTGTATCGTTATATCTGTTCACTGAGATTTCGTAGCTCAGCCGCATTTCTTTTCCTGCGGCAGGTTTTAGTTTGGAAGCTGGGTATGAGTGGAGAGTACTTGGATTTAGAAGACCTTGATAGCTATTGAAGATGATTAGAAGAAATTTTAGTTAGTTTAGAAATTATTGTATTATAATCTTGTAGTTTCCTATCATCTTTGTAACCATTGAAATTTTATTGTATTATTAATGTCAAATGCTTGTGTTTGTTCTGATATGCCACCGTTGTTGTGATATCTTTACCCTTGCCGGGTTGGGGTGTTACAATTCCTAGAAAGGGCAATATGTACAGTGTTGATATGAAGAACATTGTTCCTAAAGAGGCACTTACTTGTTTACTTGCAAAAGCTACATTAGAGGAGTCACTGAAATGGCATAGGAGGCTTGGTCACATTAACTTCAAAACCATAAATCAGATTGTTAAGAATGGTTTGGTAAGAGGTTTACCTCAAAAATGATTTGAAAATGACCAAACATGCATTGCTTGTCTTAAAGGCAAACAACACACGGCCACTTGTAAGCCCAAGATTTTTAACTCTATCAATCAATCATTGTTTATGCTTCATATAGACTTATTTGGTCCTACAAATGTTAGAAGTATGCAGCATAAGAGATATTGTCTAGTTATTACTGATGACTATAGTAGATTTACATGGGTTTTCTTTTTAAGTTCTAAGGATGAGACACCTAGCATTCTTAAGACATTCATTACAGAGATAGAAAACCTAGTAGACAAGAAAGTAAAAGTCATTAGATGTGATAATGGGACAGAGTTTAAGAATAGAGTTATGGATGATTTCTGTAAAGAAAAAGGTATTAGGAGAGAATTTAGTGTTGCTAGAACTCCACAACAGAATGGTGTTGCTGAGAGGAAAAAATAGAACACTAATAGAAGCTGCTAGAACTATGTTAGCTGACTCTAAGTTGCCTATCACTTTTTGGGCTGAAGCATTCAACACTGCTTGCTATGTCCAGAATAGAGTTTTAGTTGTCAAGCCTCACAATAAGACATCATATGAACTTTTTAGAGGTAGAACTCCTGCAATAGGATTTCTTAGACCTTTTGGATGTCATGTGACAATTCTGAATACCTTAGACCATTTAGGAAAATTTGATGGTAAAGCAGATGAAGGATTCTTAGTTGGATATTCTCTCAATAGTAAAGCATTTAGAGTATACAAATTAAGAACTAAGAAAGTAGAGGAAAACCTGCATGTGGAATTTTTAGAGCATAAATCCAATGTAGAAGGTCAAGGACCGAAATGGCTATTTGATCTTGAGACTCTAACCCATTCAATGAATTGTGTGCCTATTGTTGTAGAAACTAATGAATTTTCAGGTTCAAAAGCTGATGAAACATCAGATGAGGCAAGGTTAGAAAAGGAGACAAATCAAGATTATGTGATGATGCCAATATGGTCAAGTACAAGTGTGGATTCAACTTCAATAAATGGTGAATCTTCTTCTAGTAAAGCTAAAGAAGATGTTGAAGATGAACACAAGAAAGATGGAACAAAGGAACAAGAAAATAGTTCTGCTGTTGATAATGCTGCTGAAACAGACTTAACTGAAGAAGCAGAATTAACAGAAGAAGCAGAATTAACAAAAGATGAGGTGGATTTGAGCAATCTCCCACCTGATTATCAAGTTCCTTCTACTCCACACACAAGGATTCACAAAGTCCACTCCCTGGAAAATGTGATTGGAGATGTACAATCAGGTGTGAAGACAAGACAACAACTGATGTCTTCAGACCAACAAGGGCTTCTTGATGCCCTTTATGCTTCAAAACAGCATGAGTTTTCAAACTCTTGCTTGTTTGTATGTTTTCTCTCACAAGATAAACCAAATAACATTCTTAAAGCCCTAGATGATTCAAGCTGGGTAGAGGCTATGCAAGAGGAGCTTGTTCAGTTCAAGATTCAGAAGGTATGGGTGCTAGTTGATTTACCTAAGGATGAAAAGGTAATTGGCACTAGACGGGTTTTCAAGAATAAAAGGGATGAAAGGGGAATAGTGATTAGGAATAAGGCTAGATTAGTAGCCCAAGGGTACACACAACAAGAAGGGATAGACTATGATGAGGTTTTTGCTCCAGTAGCAAGACTTGAGGCAATTAGGCTTTTCTTAGCTTATGCTTCATTTTTAGGCTTCACAGTTTATCAAATGGATGTCAAGAGTGCTTTTTTATATGGTACTATTGAAGAAGAGGTTTATGTCTCACAACCTCTTGGTTTCATTGATCCTGACAATCCAGACAAAGTGTACAAAGTTGTAAAAGCTCTATATGGCCTACATCAGGCACCAAGAGCTTGGTATGAAACATTGGCTTCCTATTTAAAAGAGAATGGATTTCAAAGAGGCAAGATTGATCAGACACTTTTCATCAAGAAGCAACAGAAGGATCTTTTGCTAGTTCAGGTGTATGTGGATGATATCATCTTTGGATCTACAAGGAAGGAGATGTGTTTGGAGTTTGAGAAGCTTATGCATGATAAGTTTAAGATGAGTTCCATGGGGGAACTTACATTCTTTTTGGGTTTGCAAGTTAAACAGTCATATGAAGGCATATTTATTAGTCAAGATAAATATGTTGCTGAGATACTTAGGAAGTTCAACTTTGCTGATTCAAAAATGGCAAGCACACCAATGGACTCTGAGAAGCCACTTCTTAAAGATTTAGATGGAGACAATGTAGATGTACACACTTACAGATCTATGATAGGTTCTTTGATGTATCTCACATCATCAAGACCTGACATCATGTTCTCTATTTGTGCTTGTGCAAGATTTCAAGTAACTCCAAAGGTTTCTCATTTAACAAGAGTCAAGAGAATTTTTAGATATCTCAAGGGTCAACCAAGGTTGGGTCTATGGTATTCTAGAGAGTCACCTTTTGACTTGGTAGCATTTTCAGATAGTGATTATGCTGGTGCTAGCTTGGACAAAAAGTCAACAACTGGAGGATGTCAATTCCTTGGGTGTAGACTTATCTCATGGCAGTGTAAGAAGCAAACAATTGTGGCTACTTCAACAACTAAAGCTGAATATGTAGCTGCTGCAAGTTGCTGTGCTCAAGTCCTATGGCTTCAAAACCAACTTCTTGACTATGGGTACAATTTCATGAACACTGTTATTCATATTGATAATAGTAGTACTATTTGCATTATTAAAAATCCAGTGCAACATTCTAAAACAAAACACATTGAAATTAGACATCACTTTATAAGAGACTGCAATGAGAAAAGATTAATTCAAGTTCTTAAAATTGCTTCAGAACACAACTTTGCAGATCTGCTAACAAAAGCTTTTGATGTTGGAAGGTTTCAGTACTTGGTAGCAAGTATTGGAATGCTTAATCCTCAATGATTTAAAACTATGTGTTTTTGTATATATGAAATGGATTTCTACTGCTAGTATTATCAATTAGTACAAATTTGAATTTTGTTATTCATACAGTTAGTCCTATGTTTATTCTAATACAAGACAAGTACTTTGTACATTGTTCTTTTGGTTTTAGACTAACAATTTCAGGTATGAACATGTGAACACAAAGGATGTTTCAAGTGAAATGTGTGAGCAGCAGAATGATAATACAGTTGCTGACATAATAGGTTCATGATAAAAAGAGTTTGGGAATTTACACCTCCTTAAAACTTCTTTCTTGAAATCTGATTGTGAAATTTCACATTGAATTGATGACTTAGTTGATCAGAAAGTAACTGATACAACTCACTTTCTATCATTTTATACTTTTAAGTATAATGAGCAAGTCTAAGAACATCTGATAGAAAGAACAGCTAGTAAAAGTGAATCTAACACTTGTGTTAGAGGTAACAATTGCTATGAGCTGGAAACCCTGTCAAGAAAGCCTTTTGGATAGGTTTATCTTTACACAGGCAGTTATTTATAACTGAAAACATTGGTTCTCACACAACCAGAGGTTGCTTTAAACTGAATTCTAGATTAAGTGTCTGTTATACACTTAATCCCTTCAAAATGGTTGAAAGTAGTATGATTTTTCAATAATAAAATCATGAACATACTGCTAAGTCAAAAGTTTCTTAAAAAGGATTTTCAAAGGGACTCAGTAAAACCATCCATTGATGGATAATGAGTCAATGCCCCATGAACCACCTCTCATAGGAGTTAACACACCTAGAAGTAATGAGGGCAACACTTAAACTCTTAAGGAATTGATGGCTACATGTACAACATTGTCTGATAACAAGTTCTAATTGATAGATCAGATGATGGGGAGAGAAATTTATTGGTACATTGTGAGAGATCTTCCAAACAGGGGAGGAAATAAACCTAAAGAAGGAAGATTAATGATTGCGTGGTTTTGTAACCTTACAACAGGTTTTACCTCTCGAGGGATCTCAAGAGGCTTACAACCCCACCAGGCAGTGTACCTGACCGATGTAGTATAGTGTAGTGGTAAGTACGGGGGATTGATCGTTCTCCACAGGGAATAGTGTTCGTTAGGTGTGAAAGGCTACTCTAATTAGGTCTAAGGGTTGAGGAAGATTCTTTTTTATGTTTTTATAATTTTATGAAAGCAAGTAAAATCTCGGGTTTGAAGGAGTGGGCGGAATTAGTTGCTAGTCAACTAACCCAAATTACTACGAATGCAAATAAAATAAAATAACTGAAAATAAAATGTGGTGAGAAACTTATGTGTAGAGAAATGTGTTTACTTAGATTTCCTTACTCCCTAACTATCTTTTACCGGTTAATTAGTGTGTATTAGTCGCGTGGATGACGGGTGTATTCCTTAATAACATTCGTGGGGTGGCGTACTTACTTCCCCAACTCTACAAGCTCCTACTTCACTCCTATGTCGAGCCGGCTAGGAAGCTCCTAACATGGGATCACTAGAATTCGCTTGTGCATTAAATACAACCATAAAAACCTTTAGTACGCGTTTGGTTCATGTTTCTTAAGACGTTCAAGCAAGTTACCGAATAGGAAGTTAGCCAGTTTTCTTAAGCCTAACATAGATAAACAATCATCCAATACAACTAACAACACACTAACAACCAATAATCAATAGCTAGGTTTCATTAGATCTAAGCAAACACAAGATAAATTTAGCCTAACATGTTAAACAAAAGACAAGAATAAGATAGAATCAAACAACACATAGACATATTGAATGATTAATTGATAACTTATCTTTCAATGAAACATGGAAGATCTCAAGGCAAAAAGCCCTGAAAAAGTAGCTAAAATCGTCTTAGGGTTTTCTCCCAAAATTCCACACACTAAGCTCTCCCTAATGACAAAAAATTAGAAAACTATATATAGATTTTTGGATCTGACGGCGTCACCTTATGGAGTGTGACGCCGTCACCTCGCCGCTTTTAGGGTTCCCGGATGACCTTCTTGACGCCGTCCCTCTTTAGCTCTTCAAAAATCCATTCTGGCTTATCAAGGCTTGACGCCGTCTAACCATGAACGTGACGCCGTCCCCTTATGATTTAAGCCGTGACGCCCTCGATCAAGTTAAAGCGTGACGCCGTCAGAATTCACATGCTATTTTCACTGGCCCGTCATGAGTAAATTTCACATCCAACTTTTCTTGCCAAGGCATGACGCCGTCCAGAGTAAAGTCTGACGCCGTCAAGAGTAACTTTTAGCCGATTCTTGAGACTTTGCCGTTTTCTTCACTTTAATGCTCCAAAAACGTCCAAAATGCCTCCTTTTCCAGATTTCTCCTCAAAAGTACCTAAAATGACAAAAGGAACGATTTAGGGCAATATTTGATCAAATAAATGCGATTTCGGGCTTAAATGACCCCTTAAAAGCGGTACACTTTTCGCCTCATCAAATACCCTTACACTTGAGATTTGCTTGTCCTCAAGCAAATGCGCTTTTATTCTAATCAAAATACAAGATAGGGGTCATTTAATGCAAACATAAAAGTAATTACAACAAATAAACGTTCCACTTCAATCATAATAAGCACGGAGATTACACACTAGCACCTCACAAGTAGTGTTTAGATACTCACATCTCTCAAGTGTCATCAAAATAAATCTCATAAATGAAAACGGATAATATCTCTCACTACCTGTCATAGCAAATAGATTACCATAGGCTTGGGAAAGGATCAAAAACCTCCTCCACTAGGCGTAAGCACCTAAGATAAACTATCAAAGAGGGCTTTTAATTGGGTTATAACGTTAGGTGTAGGGAAAAGGAAAACACGGTTTTGTTGGATAAAGGATATTTTACTGGTGGCGAGTTAAAGATCTTGATCAATTACATGTACTATACAATGTTGCTAAGCCAAGACTAGACTCGATCTTAAGCTAGAAACAAAATAACAAAATAACAAAAACATAAAATAAACATAAAATAAAACGGGATGGTAGTCCGTATGTTTTTTCTACTTTTCTTTTTCTCATTTTTTTGTATTTTTCTTGATTTTTTTCGATTTTTTTTTTTTTTTTTTTTTTTTTTTTTTTTTTTTTTTTTTTTTGATTATACACTTTTACCCTACCATCCAAAATAATACATCATAGGGGCATTGCATCCCCCTTACACTTGAATTTTTACATAACTTTACAAAAAACTATTCTAATGACTCGAATTAAGATAATTGAAAAACTTGGAGTACTTTTAAAATATTTAGCACATATGGGGGTAATAAATGATGTTCTTCCCCATTACTCCATTACACTAGTACTTTACCCATGAGTCCCAATCGTCCCAAAACAATATGTACAGGGATATGACTCGACTTAGCAACCATGTAATCAACTAGATAATTAACTTGGGTTTAAACAAATGTTGTCACAATAATGCACTAAAAATGAGTGCATACAAGGTAGGCTAAGGCGATTTGGGTGTACATTTAAGTGGGGTGTAACAAATTCTTCCTTTAAATAAAATGCTTAAAGGTCGAAACGAAAAGATAGGCTCTGAGGGGTGTACTAGGGGTATCGTGTACTAAAAATGAGTACAACGCAAAGGGTGTGGGAGAATTACTTGACCAATGTAGCCAACGTAATTATAACAAAAACACAGGTGTAAAACAATGGGTTAATCCTAATGCCTCTTATCATGTAGTAAATCTAACTACACGAATGTAGTCTCACTTGTGGCCTTGGAATGGTCCTAACGCAAGTTCTAGAATCTAAGTGCTACCGGTACACACATCATAGCATAAATGCTTTTCCTACCAATTCTAGGGGCGAACCTCACATATTTGGGGGTGGAAAATTTTTTAGTGGTACGGTTTTTGTGCTAGTCATATAACTCCTATCCATGAGACGCTCATTAAGATCAAAGTTTCACTCCTATATGTTGTAAAAATTTTTAAATTTGGCACTAAAATTACCCTAACAAGTATTTCTCTCAGTTTTATTACACATCTACCATTAAACAAACAAAAGTCAAGCGTAATTGTATTCTCTAAAATCGTACTTTTACCCTCCCCTTACACTTAAGATGAACATTGTCCCCAATGTTCAAATAACAAGATGTAAAAGAAAAAGTAAAAGAATGAAATCAAATACTCCCCTGATTCGCTCGGTGGATAATGAAATTACACGGTTAGATCTTCCTCCAAAGTAATGTAGAAGCTCCATGACTAATGCATCGCCACAAGCTTGATTCAAAACATTTCCTTGTCCAAAATAACCTGTTAAACCTGAGAAAACAAACACGAAAACCTGCATAACATCGGCGGGAAAAAATCTATATATTAGGATATAATGCTTGTGGAATGATAATTTTGCAGATTCCTGGAGATTATAAGTTGGAGATTTTAGTAAAAACTTTTTATGAAAACAAAACTTTCAAAAATTTCTGAAAATTAAATCTGACGCCGTCAGGTTATAACCCCTGACGCCGTTAGAAATGACCTGACAAAAAATTTCATTTTAAGTTTCCGGAAAATTTCTGGAAAAACCTTTACCTTACTTCCTGGAAATCCTGCAAAACCTCATTATGACTCGATACAAGCATTTGACTCAAACAAACACTAATATGTATGTTCATTTAGTATTATTATGATTCATGTTCATATGTGTTCTAATAAACCGATTTAGATTTCCCTTACACTTAACTTTTGCAAAATACCTTTATATGTAGTTAAGACGAAGTTAAAAACAACATAAAGCATTTTCACAATTTACTTTTGAACATGAATCAATACTAATAAAAATTAAACACACATACGGAAAATAAAATCAAACAAACAAATAAATAAACACACAAAGCAAATAAAACAATTAAAGCTTGGGTTGCCTCCCAAGAAGCGCTTTTCTTTATTAACGAGTCTTGTAGCTAGACTCAAAGTAAGGCTCATCTAGTGTCGCTTATGCTCACGTATCCGAGTGTGAGCCATCTAATTGTTGCCTCATCTCTCTTGTATTCATCATTCAGCTCCAAACATCCATGATAATATCTCTTATTTTTCTCATGTGGATATTTGAGCCCCTTCCTCTTATCATTCTCACTTAACAAGTCGATAGGCATAATTCTATTGCAAGATTCAATGGGGTAGTTCTTAAACCTAGGATGTGCTCGGGGCATTTGATAGACAAAATCTTCATCCCCATCCGAGAATGTAATTAACCCGTCCACAAGTTTTTCGTCAAGGTTGGTCAACCTTTTGAAGGGTTCTCCAAAAATGACTTGGGTTAATTTGTCATCGATAAATTCTCCTAAATTCTCCATAACCATAAAATCCACCAAATACACAAAACTTCCTACGAACACGTGTAGTGGCTTAATCCTAGCAACAATGTTATCTCCTTGATATTCAAGCTCATCTACCATGATTTTATTATAATTAGCGCGAGAGATAATGTTCATAGGCAAAGATGAGTTAAGATAAGCATAAAAGTCATGATAACCAATTTTACACGGGAATTGCATGTTAAAGAGGCTATCCTTTTCGATCTTAGTCCTAGGGTCAACATACTTAAAGGGATCAATTTCCTCTTTTCCCCATTCCTCGTTAACTACTTCTCCATTACCGATATCCTCATCGGAGTCTGAGTAGTAAAATGGACTAACATAGTCATTCTCATGGTCAGACTCCTCCATCTCAGAATTGTTACCAAAGTGGTGGTCGGGTGAAAGGTTGTTGTTTGCTACTATGGGGGCGGGAACGGGTAGTTGAAAATTTGCACGGCGAAAAACACGAATAACAGGGATCAAATGACCAATGTTACTCATGCGGTAAGTGGAAGGTATCACAAACAAAAGTACAAAGAAATAAGATAGACTAAAGAAAACCTAGAAAAATAAAATAAAAATCTCACTAGAAAGGAATCTAGTGAGTAGACCTAATAGAAATAAAAATTCAACCTAAACAATAACTATTCCCCGGCAACGGCGCCAAAAACTTGATTGCGTGGTTTTGTAACCTTACAACAGGTTTTACCTCTCGAGGGATCTCAAGAGGCTTACAACCCCACCAGGCAGTGTACCTGACCGATGTAGTATAGTGTAGTGGTAAGTACGGGGGATTGATCGTTCTCCACAGGGAATAGTGTTCGTTAGGTGTGAAAGGCTACTCTAATTAGGTCTAAGGGTTGAGGAAGATTCTTTTTTATGTTTTTATAATTTTATGAAAGCAAGTAAAATCTCGGGTTTGAAGGAGTGGGCGGAATTAGTTGCTAGTCAACTAACCCAAATTACTACGAATGCAAATAAAATAAAATAACTGAAAATAAAATGTGGTGAGAAACTTATGTGTAGAGAAATGTGTTTACTTAGATTTCCTTACTCCCTAACTATCTTTTACCGGTTAATTAGTGTGTATTAGTCGCGTGGATGACGGGTGTATTCCTTAATAACATTCGTGGGGTGGCGTACTTACTTCCCCAACTCTACAAGCTCCTACTTCACTCCTATGTCGAGCCGGCTAGGAAGCTCCTAACATGGGATCACTAGAATTCGCTTGTGCATTAAATACAACCATAAAAACCTTTAGTACGCGTTTGGTTCATGTTTCTTAAGACGTTCAAGCAAGTTACCGAATAGGAAGTTAGCCAGTTTTCTTAAGCCTAACATAGATAAACAATCATCCAATACAACTAACAACACACTAACAACCAATAATCAATAGCTAGGTTTCATTAGATCTAAGCAAACACAAGATAAATTTAGCCTAACATGTTAAACAAAAGACAAGAATAAGATAGAATCAAACAACACATAGACATATTGAATGATTAATTGATAACTTATCTTTCAATGAAACATGGAAGATCTCAAGGCAAAAAGCCCTGAAAAAGTAGCTAAAATCGTCTTAGGGTTTTCTCCCAAAATTCCACACACTAAGCTCTCCCTAATGACAAAAAATTAGAAAACTATATATAGATTTTTGGATCTGACGGCGTCACCTTATGGAGTGTGACGCCGTCACCTCGCCGCTTTTAGGGTTCCCGGATGACCTTCTTGACGCCGTCCCTCTTTAGCTCTTCAAAAATCCATTCTGGCTTATCAAGGCTTGACGCCGTCTAACCATGAACGTGACGCCGTCCCCTTATGATTTAAGCCGTGACGCCCTCGATTAAGTTAAAGCGTGACGCCGTCAGAATTCACATGCTATTTTCACTGGCCCGTCATGAGTAAATTTCACATCCAACTTTTCTTGCCAAGGCATGACGCCGTCCAGAGTAAAGTCTGACGCCGTCAAGAGTAACTTTTAGCCGATTCTTGAGACTTTGCCGTTTTCTTCACTTTAATGCTCCAAAAACGTCCAAAATGCCTCCTTTTCCAGATTTCTCCTCAAAAGTACCTAAAATGACAAAAGGAACGATTTAGGGCAATATTTGATCAAATAAATGCGATTTCGGGCTTAAATGACCCCTTAAAAGCGGTACACTTTTCGCCTCATCAATTAACCAATGAAAGGGAGGAAAAGACAAGAGCATACAAGATGATGACAAGCATACAAGATGATGACATAGAGGTTGAAAATGACAAGAATAGAGCTGATAATCTCTTCTTCATGAACAAGATTCTGGAGTATTATGTATATTCAGAAGGGATGAAGCATTCAAAAGGAGAAAGTTCTATCTAGGTCAAATGGAGAAAAGTTTCAATTTCAGTTTACTACGTTTGTTCATCACTTGCAAAGGCATGCTGATAGATGATTTCACTTGTTGAAACAAGCATCCAAGATACACAGCACTATTGCCTTTTATAATTCCTCCATCCAAGGAAATTGTACCATCTTTTAGGTCATGTTTGAAGCCTGAAGATGTGTATTGATATTGTTGAAGTCAAAGAACAGAAAGCAGATGAGTTACTGAGAAAGATATTCAATCTCACAGAACAGAAGAAAGCTCAGATCAAGGGTCTGACTATGAAGTGTTTGCAAGATCTTCACAATTCCTCATTTAATTCAGAAAACATGTTGAAAAGGGTTCACATGTTTTGGGGAGGATTGTTGGGAATTAAATATTCTGAAGATTAAGTATCGGGAAATTCTCTTAAGTGATTAATTCTGGTTGCAGTAATGTTAAGTCTGCTACCTGGTTAAGTCTGGTCTTTGAATATTAAGTCTGGTCTTTGAATATTAAGTCTGGTCTTTGAATATTAAGTCTGGTGGTTAAGTCTGGTGGTTAAGTCTAGTGATTAATTCTGGTGAGTACCAAAATTAAGTTTGCTCTTCTTATGTTAAGTCTGCTTGCTGGATGGATAAGTATACGAAGATATTTTGTACTAAAGTCAAGAATATACGGTAGATAATATCTTTGGAAAAAGTGATTAGTAACAAGTTGTGTACATAGATACATGTTGTATCTAAGTTACTGACACACATAAGATAAGCTAGCAAGTGTTCGACAAGACTTAACAATATTGTAAAGATCTTTCTTGAAATATAAAAGAAATATCTTAGACTAGATATATGTGTGACTTTTGAAAGTGCTTAAAAATATATATGCTTAGAACAACAAAACTACAACAATATCATAAGTCATAGAAACATAAGATTCAATGTTTTGTAACTCTAGTGATAGTGAAGATCACTCGTATTATCTTGAATAATATTGAATCGTTTGGTGTTAACATTGCATGTTCATTGTTCGTTACTAAAGCATAATTACTTTCCATTTCCATATCCAAATAACATTCTAAGTGTGGTTAAGTAGATTCCGCATACTTAATCATATTAACTCAACATATCACATACACAAAGCAACAAAGGTTTAACCACCTTATAGTGTATCGATCATCCTCTCAAAAGGTAGAACAATTTTTAAAAGAATATAACATGTCTCAATAATTTGGGTCCGATTTTTGTCTCTAAAAAAATATTAAAAGTTTAAGACACATATTGTAAGGTTAAGAACAACACCAAAACTGTATTATATAATTTATTTTTGATGTTGCCCTAAAATAATTATCTTCAGTAAAAAGCATATAGCTAAAAATAAAAGTTACTTTTAATTTATGATCTATTTATTCTTTTAAGTTTTGTGATAGTAAACTGAAATAAAAGTAATATGATAAACTTGATTAAGTTTCTTTGTCCAAATTTAGTAGAGGGTAGTTTTTAAGTTTTGTGGTGACCTTTCTAGGAAAACAAGTTGAACAAAAAAGAAAATTTTGGTATTATTATGCATACAATTATACAAATGCTATCAAGGAATTTCATAGCAAGTTTAATGTTATCCTCTGGGAAAATTTAAGTGCATGCGACATGATGTAATTTAGTATCGGAGATACGGGTGTTTATCGGTTGAGTTATCAGGTTATACGGTTTATTCGTTCAGTTAAAATATTTTTGGGTAAAATTGAACCGAATCGAATTCAAATTAAATTAAATTCAATACCGAATTTGAATTCGGTTCGGTTTTCGTAATGACCCAAATAACCCGAATTACAAAATTTGTATATTTTATTCATTTAAGTATAAAGCTTTTTTTTTTTTTTTTTTTTTTTTTTTTTTTTTTTTTTTTTTTTTTTTTTTTTATAATCAAAATAAGGGATTTTAAAGCTTAAAAGTTGTTATATTTATATTATGAAAAAGTTTTATTTACGTATAAAAGTAAATATATATATATTTATGTGAATTCGGTTTGGTTTACAATTTGGCAAAATCATATTCAAATCGAAAATTGAATATTTAATTCGATCCGGTTCGATTACAAATTTGATTTGGTTCAGTTTCGGTTCTCGTGGATATTAGCCAATTTAGTGAACATCCCTCATCAGAGATTCTCTAAGCTAAAGATAGACAATCCAAGTAGATAATTGGTCGGGCTTGAGCTCGATAAAAGTTCGACTCGATCTATTCAAGTTCAAGGGTGTGTTTGGTAAAAGTAGCAGTGAGCAGTAGCAGTGAGCTGTGGGCAGTGAGCGGTGAGCAGTAGCTGTGAGCAGTAGCCACAGCTCACAGCTTCTTAAAGAAGCATTAGAAAAATGAGCATTCCTAATTAATCGCAAAGCTCACCGCTCCTTTGCCAAATGAACAATAAAAATCAAAAAGCTCATTGCTCACCGCTCATCACCCCAAAAAGCTCCAAAAAATTCCGCTTCAAACATAGCCCAAGTCACTTGATAAAACCTTGTTTTGTTTGTAGCCCTAATAATTATGTTTTTCTTAAACTGTGTATGTTTTGTCAATAGACAATTATTTTAAGACGGATGAAGTATCCTTTTTACCTTTTTTTTATCTCTAGCTTTAACTACAACGAGTGGGACGACCCCCCACGTTGCGGGGGGAGGAGGGGGTGGGGGGTGTTCCCTAATTTTTTTTTGTTGGAAAAATTATTTCGTTAATAATTACGCAAATTTCATAATTTTTCGAAGCCGTTTGGTACGAAAAATTATAAAAAACAAAAACAAAGACAAATACATTGATTTCGAGAAAGTATTGCATATTTATATTCATTTTTGTTGAAAAAATTATTTCGTTAATAATGGCGCAAGTTTCATAATTTTTCGAGGCCGTTTGGTACCGAAAAAAAAATCATTTACTGTAGCTACAGTACTGTGGCAAAATAATAAAATACTACTCTTGGCAGACTTGTGTTTTAATATAGATATATAATGATTTAGAGAAATTACATATCCCTCTATACGTCTTTGTTGATACAAAAGTTGGGCGTTCCTTGATTCCGTACCAATTCGATCTTAATGCTTGAGACCTGCGCACTAAGAAAATAGAAAAACACCGTTAGGCTTATCGTGGGATTGTCTCCCACGATTATCCTCCGGCGTGAGAGTAAGTAATCGGTTTTAGGGTTTGTAGAAGAGTTAGGGTTTTGTGAATCGTACCTTTGTGAGGGTTGAGATGCCCTCTATATATGGACACGAAATCCTTATTGGTTTCGTGTTCCCCAATCTTCGGTGTATCCCGCGTAGGGCGGTTAGGCAATATATATCCCATAAATAAAAGATATATTATCGCAGCCATAAATAGCGTTGGGTTTGGGCCATCGTGAGCCCAAACCGTTATCGCAATAGCCCATATCGTGACGGGATTGAGTCCATTCGTGATGGACTTAAGTATGGGCCGGGTTCGTGACCCGAATACGGACTATACGTCATCATGTCCCCCCAGTCTAGTGTGCGCAATGCGTGGTTGCGGATACTAGACTAACAACTTAAAAAAAAATTCCTCAATGCGTAGCGGGGAAGCTTTAAGTATT
Organism: Artemisia tridentata subsp. tridentata; assembly: GCA_021014915.2. NCBI lineage: Eukaryota > Viridiplantae > Streptophyta > Magnoliopsida > Asterales > Asteraceae > Artemisia > Artemisia tridentata. Next base: position 94,317,951 of record CP139508.1, on the reverse strand, counting down.
TCCCGCCAAAAGTAGCGTGTTAATCCTAGTCCAAGTATCTTCTTCGAAAATCGTGTGTGGTGGGTGAAAAAGTGCTTTACCTTTTGGGTTCCCAACCGTACGATTAGAGCAAGTGGGGTACACATGTCGTACATCCACGAATATGTGTACCCTATATAAACTTTAGCCGTCATTTGACTGTGGTTACCACAGTAAAAAGAAACCATCATTTTTTTCGCCATTGTTAAACCTTCAAGAAACAAATCAACAAAAGCGAAGATAATAGCGAGTGCGCCGATAATAGGTATCATGGTTCTTCAATTATCTGAGATTAGTTCCGATATGTCTGAGGATGAACTTCGTCAGTTCACCTCAGACTATTATATCCCTCTCGCATTGCATCCGGTAGTTCCGGGCGCAAATGCATCGATAGCGAATTTCCCGCAAGGGAAGGTGGGGTTTATACGCGCTTTTTCGAGTTTGCGAACCAGTGTGTTCCCATTTCCCTGTTTTTGTGCGATATCTTAAACCATTATCGCTTGCACATCTCGCAACTGCACTGTATAGGTGTGGCGAAAGTTACTAATTTTGAGGTGAATTGTCGCCTGTTGGCGATTGAACCCACTGTGCATCTATTCCGCGCGTTTTACCACACGTCGTGGTTGAACGGGTGGGTCACTTTTGCTAAGCGCGCGGGGTCTCTGCAGTGTTATGCAAAGAAATTAGACGCACTAAGGGTATGGAGGGAATTTTTTTTCTGGATTGATAGTGCATTTTTTCCCTGGGCATTTGAGTTCTATACTCAAGAATCGTTGCCGAGAGATGAGCGCCCAGACCCCGGGTTGTATAACGTGGCGGATGCGAAGACGATAAACACCAATCGCATACCTATTGAACCATATCCAGAAGATTTTTTGGTGCACATGGGCATCAGTCACAACTACTTTGGTAGTCCGGAAGAGATGCCAACATTCTTGGATGAAGACGGCCGGGGTGGGTGCTTGTCTCTTCCTTCCCCCTCACTTGGTAGTTGTAAGCATTCTTTCCTTTGTAGTTTTACTAACACATTTGCTATTTGTTTGTTGCTTTGTTGCGCAGAGATGGACTTGTTTGATGTTGTTCGCTTGGCGAAGCCTACAAAGGTGATCGTAGGGGTGCGCCCCTTGAGAGATGAGGAGCAGCCATTGCTTCAGGCTACTGCTGGGCGCACAATGTTGATTACGCAGGAGGAAACAGAGGAGACAGAGGAGATAGGGGAGGCTCCCGCAGGTGTCACCATGGCAACTCCTCTGCGTAGCTTTCCCTCTGCTGAGACACAGATCCCTGTTGAGTTGGTGCATGTAGACTCATCAGGGAGTGCTATGGACGAGTCTGGAGATGAAGGCTTGGTGCGGAAGCGCAAGAGGGCGTCTGGTGATGATGGCTCAGGGACATCAAGTAAGCGCCCTGCGCTTGTTGTCGAGCGTCCCGCCGAAGAGGATGCGTCATCGCATAAGACTTCTCCCCCCACGTAAGCATTTGTGTCTTTAGGTCTTCAGTCCTTTATTACGCTATTAGTATTATAGAGTAACTTTGTATTTGCGTGTAGGGCTGAGGCTGTTGTTGATGATGATGCGCATGTGGAGAGTTCGCCCCCCAAGGCTGATGTTGGTGATTTTGGGCCTGAGAGTCCAGTGTTTGAAGAAAAATCTGCTGGAGATGCGTCAAGGAGTAACCTTCTTGAGGAGTTGGCATTGTCTGCTACGCACCAGGCTTCATTGGTGGCGCGGCTACAGGCTGAGTATGCTGGTGAGAGCAGCCTGGTTGCTCAAAAGGATAAGGAAATCGAGCTTCTAAGGGCGCAGTTGGCTGAGACGCAGGCTGAATCAAGAGCATCCGCTATGTATGACCAGAAGGTTGCTGATGAGAAGATGTTGCTCATGTCTGATCTGGCTAAAGAGCGCACTGGAGCAAAAGAGTACAAGGCCTCCTGCCTGTGGGCCATGAGATATATGGAGCTGAATAAGGGGAAGCTCATGTCTGATCTGGATGCGTTCCGCAAGGCTGTGGAGAGCTTGCTGGAGAATCAGGAGGGCAAACTGCGCAAACTCAGCATTGAGTATGATGAGGAGTTGTATCCTCATTTGATGTCGACTATAGTTGAGCGCAGGTGGCTTATCAGCCATGGTTTGCGTCTGGCCGCCATGACCACGCTGGAGTCTCGAGAGGTTAAGGAGTCCTTCGGGAATGTGGTTCAATGTGCCCTAGCACGTGGTAGGGCGGAGGCGGTAGAGGAACTGTGCGCATCCAAGGTTTTGGCGATGTCTCCTTCAGAAGTGCCTGGTTATAATGAGAATGCTTATGGCGAGCTTGTTTCTGCTATGGAGAAGTTAAAACTTTTTGAGCTTCCTCATATAGCGCAGCTGGAGCGGGACCAGGACTTCCCTATTAGTGTGATTATGGAGGGTTTGACTTTGCCTAGACATTCATCTGCGAATGCTGAGGAGCAGCTTGATTATTTTTTGAAGCCGGATGTGTCTCAGCTACAGGTGCCCATTTTTGCTCGCCCTCGTGACATCCTAAACCCTTTTGCTCTTGAGAAAGAGATTCCATTGAATACATCTTTGGAAGCTCACGAGATGAGACTTGCCAAGAAGAGGGGTCAGAAGGGGAAGGCTATCCTGTGTGGTCTTGGCGCAGCTCACATTCCTAGGTCTGATGGGTGCCTGTTAGCGTACCAACAGTAGCGCCTGGGGATGCTAAGTTGTTGCAGCTGCTTACAGATGCTGGTCGTGTAGCGCACCAGGCAGGTAGCTCAGGGCTAAGGCGTACTCGTAGCATGTCTTGGTAGTTTTGGTGTAGTGGTATTTTGTTATATGTCCACTTTTTCCTTGTACATATGCTTGTTGGATGTGTACTCTTGATGGACTTGTTATAATGAAGCGTTGATTTTGAATAATACCATTGTATGCATATTATATCAAATTTGGCTATGGTTTATAACGTTTGTACTTAGTTATTTTCGCATAAAAGATGTCTAAGAGTCAAATCGCTTGTATAAACACATTTGAAGAGGTTTTACAAGGATTCATAATCACTTACACTTATCTTGTATGAAAATTATGACATAGTCGTGTATGACATGGTTGTATATAACATAATTGTGTATGAAATTTATAAGTTGTTGTGTACCCATCATGGGGTGCACAAGTGTATGGATTGCAGCGTGCTACTAGGGCCATACTAAGGGGTTAGTTGTCTTAACTCCTGATTTGTTAAACGCGCACAGTATGCATTGATGTGTACCCGTCGTGGGGTACGCATGGAACTTACTCCAACGTCTTGAGAATAAGGTGTTTAACAAGGATGCGTGATCCGGTGTTGATGGGTTTGCAACCCTCTTACTCAACAAGTCATTTGTTAGTTTTACTCATCCTTTTACCATCGTGGGTTTTTAATTAGTGCATGCACGCCATGTAGGCAAAAGATAATATAATAAACAATATTGAGACATAAATTATATGTAAGCAATAAAGTAAAGTGTGTCACGGAGTTAGCTAGAAACCGCAACATTTTATTAATACTTGCAAGTTTTTGTAAAAAAGATAAAAAAAACATTTGTCTAAATGAAACAAAGAATGTAAATACATGGATATTTATTTGGCACTTACTAAAGTGCGTGTGTGTCCATGCATTGGGTCGTAACCTTTCCTAAAGATAGCATCTCTTGAGGTTGCAGATATTCCATGTGCGTTGTAGCTCACGGCCTTCCATGTCGCGCAGCTTGTACGCGCCTTGTCCTAGTGCTTCAACGACCTCATAGGGTCCTTCCCACTTTGGTCCAAGTTTACCTGTGTCTTCTGCGTGGCTTGCATCATTAGCGCGGTACACAAAGTCGCCAGGTCTGAATGAGGTGCTTCGAACTTTAGCATCGTAGTATCCCTTCATCTTTGACTTGGTTTTTTGCCTCCCGTATGGCTGCGCGCTCGCGCCTTTCCTCCAGTAGGTCCAAATCTATCCGTCGTTCGTCATCATTGGTCGCGACATTAACTTCCGCGGTGCGGATAGTTGGCATCCCAATTTCAGCTGGTATGACAGCTTCTGTCCCGTAGACAAGGGAAAAAGGAGTCTCTCCATTACTAACCTTGATTGTCGTGCGATGCGCCCATAAGACATGCGATAATTCGTCCACCCATCTTCCTTTGTGTTTGTCCAGGCGCGCTTTAATTCCTTCGCCTAAACTGCGATTTGCGCGCTCAACTAAGCCATTGGTTTGTGGGTGTTTTACTGATGCGAAGTGTTGTGTGATATGTAACTCTGCGCACCAGTCTTTGAATGGGTTATCGCGGAATTGTTTTCCATTGTCCGAAACAATCTCCCCAGGTAATCCAAAGCGGCATACAATATTTTCCCAAACAAAGCGTTTTACTTGATTACCTGTGATCGTTGCTACTGCCTTTGCTTCAATCCATTTAGTGAAGTAGTCTATTGCAACGATAAGGAATTTAAGTCCTCCTGCTGCGACAGGGAAGGGACCTGCGATGTCGATACCCCACTTATAGAATGGCCATGGAGAAGTGATAGGCGTTAGCTCTTGTTGTGGTCTGCGCGGTATGGGTCTATGAACTTGGCAGTCATTGCATTTCTTTATCACATCGCGCGCATCACGGTGCATAGTAGGCCAATAGTATCCTGAGCGCAATGCTCGCGCTACGACGGACCGTGGTCCTGAATGCATACTGCATGAACCAGCGTGGATCTCTCGGAGTACGTAATCTGCCTGAAGAGGTCCAACGCATCTAAGCCATGGTTGTAGGAATGAGCGTCGATATAGAATACCATCTCTAAGTTCGAACCTCTGAGCTGCGCGCCGTATGCGTCTAGCGTCCTTCTGCTCAGCGGGCAAGTTACCCTTGCTTATAAAGTTGATAATAGGAGTCATCCATGTAAGATTCTCTTCCTCTATTACCGTGGATATCTCCATCTCCGAGATGGATTTATTATTTAGGATCTCCACTAAAACTTGTTTTGACAGGTGCGCGAAGCTGGTGGATGCGATCTTACTGAGCGCATCCGCTTTTTTATTCTCGCCTCTGGGAACTTGCTTAATTGTATACCTGTCGAAGCCTTGTATTAGCGATTTGGTTTTGTCGAGGTATTGGACCATGTTATCCTCTTTAGCCACATACTCGCCCAACACATGGTTGGCTACCAATCGGGAGTCCACGTTTGCTTCTAGGTTACGTACACCCATTCGGTTTGCAATGCGTAATCCAGCGATTAGGGCTTCATATTCTGCCTCGTTGTTCGTGGCTGTGAATTCAAAACGCAGTGCGTAAGTGAATTCCATTCCTTCTGGATTAGTGAGGATGAGGCCAGCGCCCAATCCATCCACGCATGAAGATCCATCTGTGAACAAGACCCATGGTTCTTGTAATTCTACCTTGCTCGGTGGGGGTGCGTCATCGGTATCTGGTTTTTCGATGATGAAGTCTGCTAGTATTTGCCCTTTAACCGCAGTGCGTGGCCTGTAAGAGATGTTATACTCTCCTAATAGCACACTCCATTTTTGTAATCGGCCCGATGCGTCAGGTTTAGAGATAACTTGTTTGATAGGTTGGTCAGTAATTACTGCTATGGGGTGCGCTTGAAAGTATCGGCGCAGTCTTTTAGCAGCAAATACTAACGCCAAAACCAACTTCTCCATTGAGCTGTAGTTGATCTCTGTCTTTTTGAGTGCCTTACTTACAAAATACACTGGTGTTTGTACAGAATTCCTATCCGTCAGCAGCACTGCGCTGATCGCTCCCTGGGTGGCGGATAAGTAGATGATTAACTCCTCCCCTGGTCGGGGTGCGACTAGCTTAGGAAGCGCTGCTATATGTTGCTTAAGCTTGGTGAAAGCTTCTTCCGCTTCCGCAGTCCACCGGAAGTCTCCCTTTTTAGTGCACTTCTTGAGTGTTTTGAATAAGGGAAGTGACTTATCCGCTGATTTGGACAGGAATCTGTACAAACCGGCTAGCTTTCCATTTAGAGATTGAACTTCTTTCAACGTGCGCGGTGAAGGAAGTTGGAGGACAGCGTCTGTCTTTTCTGGGCAAGGCTTAATGCCATCTGGTTCTATCAGATATCCCAAGAACATTCCTTCTGTAGCACCGAAAGTGCACTTCTTGGGATTTAACTTCATGTTGATCGCCCGTAGCGTTCTAAATGTTTCTTCTATATCGCGCACCACTTCGTCCTCAGTATGGCTCTTTATGACAAGATCATCCACATATAAACTTCTAAGTTGTGGCCCACTTGCTTTTCGAATGCATTATCTACCAATCGCTGGTAGGTGGCGCCCGCGTTCTTCAGACCAAAAGGTATCTTTGTGTAACAGTAGACCCCTTGGCTTGTGTGGAAAGCTGTTTTTTCCTCGTCTTCCTTGGCCATTTTGATTTGGTGGTACCCTTTGTATGCGTCCAAGAAACACTTAAAGGGATATCCACACAACGATTCCACTTTCCAGTCAATCTCTGGTAGTGGGTAGCAGTCCTGTGGACATGCTTTATTAAGGTCAGTGAAGTCCACACACATTCGCCAACTACCATCGCTCTTTTTGACCATCACTGGGTTGGAGAGCCAATCGTGGTAATAGACTTCCCGTATGATGCCAGCGTCCACAAGTTTTTGTACTTCTTCTAGTATGGCTTTTGCGCGCTCTGGAGCCTGGCCGCGCTTTTTCTGCCTTACCGGTGAATATCCTTGTCGGATTTGTAACTTATGTTCTGCTATCGATCGTGGTACGCCAGTCATGTGTTTTGGTTCCCAGGAAAAGATATCCAGATTCCTCTGTAAGAGTGTGCACACAGCTGCTCTACCTTTGTCAGACAGCGATCCTCCGATTGATACTTCTTGCTCTGGGTAATCAGGGTGAATTGCGACCTTCAAATTTGGAACTTTAGCTGCGCTCTGTTCTGGGACGTGCGTCGTCTCACATGTAATCGTGTTACATTCTTCTGGTGGTGCAGCGTTGTTGTAAATGGTGACAATGCCACCTTCTACTGGGAATTTGAGCATCCCATGCGCTGTGGATGGTACCGCGCGCAACGCTGAGATTCCTGACCTTCCAATGATGCCATTGTATGGCGAAGGGGATTTGATCACCATAAAGTTCATCCAGGCTGTCGTGGAATGTTCTTTGTTACCGACAGCAACTAGTAAGCGCAGTTGCCCCATAGGCCATATCTTCTCTCCTGTAAAGCCAGTAAGTGGAGTCGTGGCTGGACTTAACTGTCTTTGTATTTCAGGACGCAATCTCTTAAAGAAATGTTCATACATTATATCCGCTGATGCGCCCCCATCGATATACATGCGGTGGATGTCGTGACCCCCCGCATTTATTTCAAAGGTAAGTGGTTCTGCCACTGCGTTGTCCGCAGTCAAGGTGGGGAAGGAAATTTTGCTTTCATGAGAGAATTTCTGGCTCACTTTTTGCCTAATCGTTCGCTGCCATGATTGTATCATGAAGATATTATCAGCTTTTTCCTTAGGCGCTTCCTTCTTGCCTCCGGTTCTCTGCTTGTCTTTCCCCTCCTTAATATTTTTAACGAGGTGGTCCAGCCTGCCTTCTTTCACTAGTTTCTCGATTAGTTGGTGTAACTGGACACATTCATTAGTGGTATGGCCCTTCTGTGCGTGATACTCGCAGTATCCATTCCCTACGCGCCGATCCTCAGGGGTGCGCATAGGTGGGGGTCTTGGAGAGTTCGCACCTTCCGTCGCGAATATCTCCTTTGGAGTTTTTGTTAATGGGGTGTACTTGTCGTTTCCCCTTCCGCTTCCTTGGTTGCGATAACTTTTGTTACGATTGCCACTCTGGTCATTGGATTGTCTCCTTGACTCTTCTTGTGACCTATGGTTCGAGTAGCCTTTCTTGCTATCCGCAGCGGCTGCTTCTCCTTGGACGAAGGACCTTGTGTGCTTCATGAGTTCGTCAAAAGTTAGGGGAACCTTATCATTTAACTTTTTTATCAAATCTGGGTTATTGATTGCATTCATAAAACCCGATATTTTTAGTATCTCTGGGCACGCTTTTACTTGCATGCATTCGTCCTTAAAGCGTTCCATGAAAGCGCTTGTGGATTCCCCTTGTCGCTGTTTAACCCTAGCGAGTTCGACAGGGTTTTTGGCGCACTTCTTCCTTTGAGTAAAGTTTAAACGAAACGCCTTGCGCAACTCTTCAAACCCACCGATGCTTCTGCGTGGAAGCTTACTAAACCAGTTGCGCGCGTTCCCTACTAATGTAGAGTTGAACATATGGCACCACACAGGTTGTGGCCAATTTTCGATAGTGGCTGCTGATTCGAAAATTTTTAGGTGATCATCAGGATCACCTGTCCCATCATATGTTTTGACGTTAGCAGGCATGCGCCTTTTCTTATTCTCTGAAAAATCGCTGATGCGCCTAGTAAACGCATCAACTTTTTGGCGACGCCAGGGAAGAGACATGTCTTCATCTTCCTGGTCGCGATGTTTCCCTCTTGATTTCCAGTGTCCAGTTTCTTTGTCCTCGTTGTCCGAGGAATCACTTGAAGATGAGCGTACTCTTTTGCGACGCTTGCGTCGACTATCATCAGAATCTGAGCTTGCTCCTCTGTGGCGCTTGCGCCGACTGTCCTCAGAATCAGAGCTTGATGGGCTTTCACTTGGGGAGCACCGTCGCCCGAGCCTATCCTGAATTCTGCGACTGCCAAGCCTAGCATGGACATTGGCACGCCGTTCCCCATCTTCATGCTCCTCCAAATGCTGAAAGTCGGCTGCTTCATCATCCACAACCTTTCTTCCAATCCTGGTAAACACTGGTTGTTTGCGGTTATCCTTCTCGCGTCTTTCCTTTCGGTAACGCGGTGGGGATTCTTCGTACTCAGGGTCGAAGTTGAGTCTGGCGTGCAGACTTTGGCTTGACCTCTTCTTTGCCTCCTCTTGCATGAGCGTAGCCAAGGCTTCGTAGTTTTGAGATACGAAGTCACTTGGCGCTAGTTCAGGCGTAACTCCTTCTAGCGTGATGGAGTCCGTTTCCAAGGCAAAATCCTTGCTTCGGATAGGTGCATTTGGTGGCTCAGAGAAGTTCACTTCTAGCATGGCAAGGGGAGTACGCTGTGGGTCTACCGCGCTAGTACTTGTTGTAGTAGCATTGGTAGTCATAGTGAGCGGTTCTACTGGAGTAAGGAGTAGATCTGAGTACGCTTCAAAGCTTCTAGGCACACTGGTTGTTCCAGAGGTCTGCTTGGAGGCCGCATCAGTTTGCTGTTTCTTCCCTAGTAAATCGTCATGCGTTTTCTTCGCATGCGGAGTCCGCTCCTTTCCGTGCATCGTCATTCTAGTTCTTAGCAAAGCTCTTAGTGTAGGGTCCCACGGATGGCGCCACTTGTTGATACAAAAGTTGGGCGTTCCTTGATTCCGTACATATTCGATCTTAATGCTTGAGACCTGCGCACTAAGAAAACAGAAAAACACCGTTAGGCTTATCGTGGGATTGTCTCCCACGATTATCCTCCGGCGTGAGAGTAAGTAATCGGTTTTAGGGTTTGTAGAAGAGTTAGGGTTTTGTGAATCGTACCTTTGTGAGGGTTGAGATGCCCTCTATATATGGACACGAAATCCTTATTGGTTTCGTGTTCCCCAATCTTCGGTGTATCCTGCGTAGGGCGGTTAGGCAATATATATCCCATAAATAAGAGATATATTATCGCAGCCATAAATAGCGTTGGGTTTGGGCCATTGTGAGCCCAAACCGTTATCGCAATAGCCCATATCGTGACGGGCTTGAGTCCATTCGTGATGGACTTAAGTATGGGCCGGGTTCGTGACCCGAATACGGACTATACGTCATCAGTCTTCATACTTACCCATTTACATTTTATGTGTCAATTATGCATCGACTTATTTAAAAGACTCATTTTCTCATTCATTGATAAATGACTGACATATGACAGTAGAAGGAAAAGTAGAACAATTTTTAAAAGAATATAACATGTCTCAATAATTTGGGTCCGATTTTTGTCTCTAAAAAAATTAAAAGTTTAAGACACATATTGTAAGGTTAAGAACAACACCAAAACTGTATTATATAATTTATTTTTGATGTTGCCCTAAAATAATTATCTTCAGTAAAAAGCATATAGCTAAAAATAAAAGTTACTTTTAATTTATGATCTATTTATTCTTTTAAGTTTTGTGATAGTAAACTGAAATAAAAGTAATATGATAAACTTGATTAAGTTTCTTTGTCCAAGGTGAACAAAAAATAAAACTTTGGAATTATTATGCATACAATTATACAAATGCTATTAAGGAATTTCATAGCAAGTTTAATGTTATCCTCTTGGAAAATTTAAGTGCATGCGACATGATGTAATTTAGTATTGGAGATATGGGTGTTTATCGGTTGGGTTATCGGGTTATACGGTTTATCGTTCGCCTAAAATACTTTTGGGTAAAATTGAACCGAATCGAATTCAAATTAAATTAAATTCAATACCGAATTTGAATTCGGTTCGGTTTTCGTAATGACCCAAATAACCCGAATTACAAAATTTGTATATTTTTTCATTTAAGTATACAATTTTTTTTTTTTTAATCAAAATAAAGTTTTTTCAAGCTTAAAAGTTGTTATATTTATATTACTAGTTATAATGCCCGCGCACGCGCGGGGTTTTTTCGGATTTTTTAAATAATGTATATTTATCTATAAAAAACAAACAAGCTAATATTTTCTTGTTATGGTTTTTTATTATTTTTGACAAACGTAATGAAATGTCATATATATATTTTTAAAAAGTGTTTTCTCAAAACTTTATAAACCAAGTTTACTTACCATTTGTTATTTTGGTTGTTGAATAAATATGCAACAATATACAATATATACCACTTACCACAAATTTCAACATAAATTGATTAATCTGTGTCATGTTTAAAGCTATTTGCTATAATGTTTCTACTTCCAAAGAATCTAATACGAAACGTGACAAATAGTTCGAGTGTCTCAAAACTGTACAAATAAAAGCAATCCAATATATTATTATCATAATGATTGTAACATTTATTCTAATGATCTTCATCCTCGACTTAGCCACTGGGTTGCTACTATAAAAGCTATACTCTAGTCTTGTGTACCCTTCTGGTTTCTTCATAAAATGCCAATAATTCTAAGTTGATTAGTGATCTTGTATCTTTGGGTTTTTTTTTCCAACAGTTATGATCCAAATAACATCCGAGTCAGAACATAAACCACACCATTTGTTGCAATTACTTTTAATAGGTAAATTGATTTTTAATTTACTGTTTGACGAAGTTGGTTAATTCTAGTCTCATTACTCGACCAAATGAGTTTTACTCAACCAAATGAGTTACACTTCATGCTATCATTGCCGCTATTCTTCACGTATTATAAAGCCTGTGCACGCATATGGTTTGGATTCGTAATGTCTTATATGCTAATTTATAAAAAAAAATTATGTCATTAACATAATAACATACATAAAGACAAAAATAGAAAAGTATAAACATGTAACTCATACACTCAACTAAACATGAAAACACATCTTTTAATTTTAAAAGTGAATTTAATTAGTGCTATCCGGATATAAAATTTTTGATTATTAGTTTATAGTATAGTTTCTTTCAAATTTAGTAATTAAAATCACCCACGCATAGCAGCTGCTTTTGCGCTTCCACAACAGTTGAATATATACAACATGAGTAAATTGCATTTTCGGTCCCTAAGGTTTGGCGAAATTGCAGGTTTGGTCCCTAACATTTCGAAAGTGCAACGGTGTTCCTCATTTTGAAGTTTTTGCTGCATGTTTGGTTCCTGATCAACATCAAATGACTAAATTACCCTCGCCTTCTTCTTTTTCTATTTTCTTTTCAGCTTTCTTACATAAATGGTCCCTGTGTTGTGCCAAGTTTTACAAACTTAGTCCCTTTTTATTTATTTATTTATTTATTGAGTTAATTACATAAATGGTCACTGTGGTTTGACCTTTTTTGCACTTTGAGTCACAAAACTTTTTTTTTACTGGTTCAGTCACTGTGATTTGCATATATTACCGGTCCAGTCCAATTTCGAATAAAATGACCAAAAAACCCTTGTCATCTTCTTTTTCAAATGAGTAATTACATAAATGGTCACTATGGTTTGTCTATTTTTTCACAGTTAGTCCTTTAGACTAACGGCCGTTAGTCCTTTATACGTTTTCGTCCGTATTTACACGTTTTCATCTGTATTTACACATTTTCGTCCGTTTTTACTCGTTTTCGTCTGTTTTTACTCGTTTTCGTCTGTATTTACACGTTTTCGTCCGTATTTACATGTTTTCATCCGTATTTACACGTTTTCGTCCGTTTTTAGAAGTTTTCATCCGTTTTTACACGTTTTCATCCGTTTTTACACGCTTTCATCCGTATTTACACGTTTTCGTCTGTATATACACGTTTTCGTCTGTATTTACTCATTTTCGTCCGTATTTACACGTTTTCGTCCGTATTTACATGTTTTCGTTCGTATTTACACCTTTTCGTCCGTTTTTACACGTTTTCGTTCGTTTTTTACACGTTTTCATCCGTATCTACACGTTTTCGTCCATTTTTACACGTTTTCGTCCATTTTTACACGTTTTCATCCGTTTTTATATGTTTTCGTCTGTATTTACACGTTTTCGTCCGTATTTACACATTTTCGTCTGTATTTACACGTTTTCATCCATTTTTACACGTTTTTTTTCCGTTTTTTACACGTTTTTGTCGGTATTTACACGTTTTCATCCGTTTTTTAACACGTTTTCGTCCATTTTTACACGTTTTCGTCTGTTTTTACATGTTTTCATCCGTTTTTTACACGTTTTCGTCCATTTTTACACGTTTTTACACATTTTCGTTCGTTTTTACACATTTTTGTCAGTATTTACACGTTTCATTCGTTTTTACACGTTTTCTTCGGGTTTTACACGTTTTTGTCAGTATTTACACGTTTTCATCCGTTTTTTACACGTTTTCGTTCGTTTTTACACGTTTTTGTCAGTATTTTCACGTTTTCATCCGTTTTTTACACGTTTTCGTCTGTTTTTACACGTTTTCGTCAGTATTTACATGTTTTCGTCCGTTTTTACATGTTTTTATTCGTATTTACATGTTTTCGTCCGTATTTACATGTTTTCATCTGTATTTACACGTTTTCATCCGTTTTTACACGTTTTCGTCTGTATTTGCACGTTTTCGTCCATTTTTACACGTTTTCATTCGTATTTACACCTTTTCATCTATTTTTTCAACATTTTGTTCATTTTTGCATGTTTTTACACATTTTCGTCCATTTTTACACGGTTATATATATATATATACGAAAACGTGTAAATACAGACGAAAACGTGTAAATACAGATGAAAATGTGTAAAAATGGAACAAAACGTGTAAATACAGACGAAAACGTGTAAATACTGACTAAAACGTGTAAAAACGGAAGAAAACATGTAAAAACGAATGAAAACGTGTAAATACTGACAAAAACGTGTAAAAATGGACGAAAACGTGTAAATACGGACAAAAACGTGTAAATATGGATGAAAACGTGTAAAAACGGACGAAAACGTGTAAATACAGACGAAAACGTGTAAAAATGGACGAAAACGTGTAAATACAAACGAAAACGTGTAGATACTGACAAAAACGTGTAAAAACTGACGAAAACGTGTAAAAACGTGTAAATACAGATGAAAACGTGTAAATACGGACGAAAATGTGTAAATACGGACGAAAACGTGTAAATACAGATGAAAACGTGTAAATACGGACGAAAACGTGTAAATACAGACAAAAACGTGTAAAAATGGACGAAAACGTGTAAATACAGACGAAAACGTGTAAATACGGACGAAAACGTGTAAATACGGATGAAAACGTGTAAAAACGGACGAAAACGTGTAAAAATGAATGAAAACGTGTAAAAACTGACAAAAACGTGTAAATACGGACGAAAACATGTAAATACGGATGAAAACGTGTAAATACGGACGAAAACGAGTAAAAACGGACGAAAACGTGCAAATACAGATGAAAACGTGTAAATACGGACGAAAACGTATAAAGGACTAACGGCCGTTAGTCTAAAGGACTAAATTTGAAAAAATAGACAAACCATAGTGACCATTTATTTAATTACTCATTTGAAAAAGAAGATGACAAGGGCTTTTTGGTCATTTTGTTTGAAATTGGACTGGATCCGTAATATATGCAAACCACAGTGACTGAATCAGTCAAAAAAAATGTTCAGTGACTGAAAGTGAAAAAATGGTCAAACCACAGTGACCATTTATGTAATTAACTCTTATTTATTTTTTAATTTATTTAATTTAGAAAAAAAATTTTAAAAAAAGAAATGATTTCACGAAAAAAAAAGTTAATTTCAAAAAAAAAAAAAAAAATTCTAAAAAAAAAATTCGGAAAAAAAATTTTAATTTTTCTAAAAAAATTAATTTTCCTAAAAAAATTAATTTCGAAAAAAAAATAATTTTTCTAAAAAAATTAATTTCGAAAAAAAAATTAATTTTTCTAAAAAAATTAATTTCGAAAAAAAAAATTAATTTTGAAAAAAAAATTAATTTTCCAAAAAAAATTTTCTAAAAAAAATAATTTCGAAAAAAAAAATTTCTAAAAAAATTAATTTCGAAAAAAAAAATATTTTTTCTAAAAAAGTGAATTTTGAAAAAAAATTAATTTTTCTAAAAAAAGTAATTTCAAAAAAAAATAATTTTGAATATTTTTGAAATTAAAAAAATAATATTAATATTGATAGATAAAAATTAAAAAAATAAATAAATTAATTAAAAAAAAAATCTGGACTAAATTTGTAAAACGTGGCACTACACAGGGACCATTTATGTAAGAAAGCTAAAAAGAAAATAGAAAAAGAAGAAGACGAGGGTAATTTAGTCATTTGATGTTGATCAGGGACCAAAGATGCAGTAAAAACTTCAAAATGAGGACCACCGTTGCACTTTCGAAAAGTTAAGGACCAAACCTGCAATTTAGCCAAACCTTATGGACCAAAAATGCAATTTACTCTATACAACATCGAATTCAAAGTTTGCATTTCTTCAAATCCCGCCAACATCTGACATAAGATATATAATAGAAAAAATTACACGGATGGTCCTTGTGGTTTACACGAATTTCAGGTTTGGGAGCTATTTCATTTTAATTACGCCACAGATACCTATTTTGGGAAACGTTGCACGCGTTTGGTCCCTAAGTTGGATGGACGTTATCTTTGACCGTTAAGTATTTAATTAATGTTTGCCCGTTAGTCCCTCCGTTAGTATTTTTTGCACCGTTAGTCCTTTCTTAAGTTGTCAACACAATACTGATCCAAACTCATATAAATCTCATACTTACCCAGATTTCTTTCTTGTTCAATCCGAATCCACAAACACAAACGAATCCACAAACACAATTCAAACCCATAAATCCACAAACACAATTCAAACCCAATTATGGTTTTCTTGATTTCTTTCTTGATCCCTCGTCAACAAATTTCAATTAATTTTCCGACAACAAAACTTGAAAAAACAAACATATCAATCAGTCCAAAAACTTTGGTCAAAAAAATCGGTCCAAAAACACAAACTAATAATTTACAAAAAATGTAACAATATCCCACAATTATACCAATTTCCTACTAAGAAACCACATCCCAAGTAACTTTTCTCATCTAACTATTAACATGTTCTAAAACTATACCATTGTTCAATCAACAGTGTTCTTGTATTTCCTAATCGATCTCGATTTCCAACAAATCGCCACCTTGAGCTAGCTGTCGACACCAACTAATTAAATTAGCCTTTTCAACCACCATCAGATCCAACTAGGTGTTGATGGTTTCAGGTCGCCAAAATGATGGTGGTGGTGGTAGAGATCCACCACAAACAACCACAACCCACATCACCACAAACCATCACCACAACCCACCACCACCAACCTTTGTAACCACCATCAGATCCACAATTGTATCCGCCCTACAACCAAACTCACCCATCTTCCTCAACACCCATAAACCCTCATCAACAAGCTTACCCTCTCTACACCAAAATAAATTAACAAACAAAGATCTCAGTGTGGTTATTTCATGGTGTATAATGATCTTTTTAGATTCATACAAATCGAAAAAACATAACATCATAGATCTTAACATGTTTAAACTAAAGAAAAACCAACAAAACCTACTCGAGACCTCTTTATAGAGATCTTGAAGATGATTCACATATGCTACGGTTCTTGTTGGTTAACAAATTCGAGTTGTGTTGATGGAGGTATAAGGATGATTTAATTTGTTGTGATTTTAAGATAAATGGAGGTTGCTCGTTTGTATGTGGAGGTATAAGGATGAAAACGAGGTCCTGTGATTGAGATGAAGTGTAGATCGTATGATTATAGGAGGAATAAGTTTGGATTTAGTTTGTGTGATTTGAAGGAGAAAAAGGGTCCAACGTGTGATTTTAATTAGAGTTATAAAGTGGTGTTAGGTGTGCGCAGAGAGAGGGGGAAGGAGGTGGTGGTGGTGGTACGATGGCAGCAGAAGTGGTGGGTGGAGGTAGAGAGGGGAGGGGAGGATTTGAGAGAGAGAGAAAGATTATAGTATTAGTGTTTGTGTATTTGTGTTTATGTATTTGTGTTTGTGTATTTGTGTAGTAGGACTAACGATGCAAAAAATAGGATTAACGATGCAAAAAATACTAACGGAGGGACTAACGGGCAAACATTAATTAAATACTTAACGGTCAAAGATAACGTCCATCCAACTTAGGGACCAAACACGTGCAACGTTTCCCAAAATAGGTATCTGTGGCGTAATTAAAATGAAATAGCTCCCAAACCTGAAATTCGTGTAAACCACAAGGACCATCCGTGTAATTTTTTCTATATAATAACTAATAAAAGTTAAATACAATAAGAAAAAGTCTAATTTTTTTTGGAAGGTGACTTTCATTTTTTGGTTGGAGTCACAACCTGCCACTTTGGCAGACCCTCATCCACCACATGCCCAGACTATGTTGTCTGAACCGGATCCACGCTGCGCGTAGTGGGACTACAAACGGCATCCGCCCGGAAACCGTACCGCCTCCACACGACTTCCTCGCTGGAGTAACGGCCGGATGAAAACCGGGGGCGGCTCGGATTTGAACCTGCGCAATATTGGCTTACAGGCTCTCCTCTTCATTGCCTAATACCAACAGAGCTTGTGGTCCACAAATGAGGACTTCCCTGTAAGTCACCCACCCGGTACTACTCTCACCCGTGGCTCGCTTAACTAACTAAGCTTCAACCATTAGACCACAAAGGTGTTAGTAAGAAAAAGTCTAATAGAGCCTTAATGAGCTACTCATTAATGTCATATTAGCAAGGTTATAAATAGAGTGAGACGTGGCGTGGCGTGGCGGCATAGTCACGCCAAACGCCTTATGAGCCTTTGTGAAGTCTTTGCGTTTCTTAAATCGTGCTTAAAGCGGCAAAAAGATATTTATAGATTTATGTATTTATAATTTTATATCATTTTTTAAGAGAAATTTCAAATACTAAAGCCCAAATCCCAAATAGTGAGGACCAAATACGAGGCCCAAGTAGGAATTATGTTTTGAAATTACGAGGCCCAAGAAGTAAATAGTCCAAATACTAGAAATTTAAATCCAAATCCGTAAATTTACTAAATGCTTCTAAAAATGGCGTCACGCCTTACCAAAATGTGCGCCTTTTCTCGCCTTATCCCACGCTACGCCTAGAGTCGCCGCCAAGGTCCATTTGGTGGCGGCGAGACTAAGCCTCGCGCCTTGGCGTGCCTTTTAGAACACTGCATATTATAGACATCACCAATTTCATATCACATTAGGTGTGTGCATTGCTTGGGTAATAACCGAATAAATCGAAAATTGAAACTGAACCGAATTTGCCAAAACTGAACCGAACCAAACTAAAAATTCGATTTTCGGTTTGGATATGTGATAAAGCGAAAAGTGTACCGCTTTTAGGGGGTCATTTAAGCCCTAAATCGTATTTATTTGATCAAATATTGCCCTAAATCGTTCCTTTTGTCATTTTAGGTACTTTGGAGAAGAAATCTGGAAAAGGAAGCATTTTGGACGTTTTTGGAGCATAAAAGTGAAGAAAACGACAAAGTCTCCAAAGCTGCTGGAAAAGTACATGTGACGGCGTCAAGGATTGCTCCTGACGGCGTCACGGCTTGGCAAAAGAGGTGGATATGACAAAATACACGTGACGCGCCAGAGAGTTTTACAATGGAAATCTGACGGCGTCACCCTTTAAGGTGATCAAGGTCGTCACGGTTTAAATTAAAGAGAGACGGCGTCAAGCATAATTTTAACGGCGTCAACCCTTGACGGGCCAGAGCGGATTTTGGAGGATTAAAGAGGGACGGCGTCAGGAAGACCATCCGGGAACCCTAGCCGCGGCGAGGTGACGGCGTCACCTCCTACAACGTGACGCCGTCAGCCCCTAAACTCTATATATAGTTTTGCAATTTTTAGTCATTAGTGTGCAACTTTGTGAGGAGAAACCCTAAGACGAATTTTCTGCCATTTTTAAGGGTTTTATACCCTTGGATCTCCCATGTTTAATTGAAGATAAGTAATCATTTAATCATTCAATATGTCTATGTGTTGTTTGATTATATCTTGTTCTTGTCTTTTAATTAATATGCTAGGCTAGATTTATCTTGTGTTTGCTTAGATCTAATGAAACCTAACTATTGATTATTGGTTGTTGGTGTGTTATCAATTGTATTGGATGATTGTTTATCGATGTTAGGCTTAAGAAAACTGGCTAACCTCCTATACGGTAATTTGCTTGAACGTCTTAAGAAACATGAACCAATGCGTACTAAAGTTTTTATGGTTGTATTTAATGCATGAGCGAATTCTAGTGATCCCATGTTAGGAGCTTCTTAGCCGGCTCGACATAGGAGTGAAGTAGGAGCTTATAGAGTTGGGGAAGTACGTACGCCACCCCACGATTGGTATTATGGAATACACCTGTCATCCACGCAATTAATACACACTAATCAACCGGTAAAAGATAGTTAGGGAGTAAGGAAATCTAAGTAAACATATTTATCTCCATATAAGTTTCACAACCTTTTCATTTTCAGTTATTTTATTTTATTTGCAATTGTAGTTATTTGGGTTAGTTGACTAGCAACTAATTTCGCCCACTCCTTCAAACCCGAGATTTTACTTGCTTTCCATAAAATATAAAAATACAAAAAGAATCTTCCCTCACCCTTAGACCTATTAGAGTAGTTTTTCAATCCTAACGACACTATTCCCCTAGAGAACGATCAATCCCCCGGTACTTGCCACTTCACTATACTACATCGGCCAGGTACATTGCCTGGTGGGGATTGCAAGCCTCTTGAGATCCCTCGAGAGGTAAAACCTGTTGTAAGGTCGCAAAACCACGCATCAAGTTTTTGGCGCCGCTGCTGGGGAATAGTTATTGTTTAGGTTGAATTTTTATTTTATTAGGTCTACTCACTAGATTCCTTTCTAGTGAGATTTTTATTTTATTTTTCTAGGTTTTCTTTAGTCTATCTTTTTTCTTCGTTTCTTTGTTCGTAACCATTACCATCCGACATCATGGAAGGTGGTAATATCCTCGATCCCAACAACCCACCACCACAACAAAACCCACCTCCTAGAGCCCGTACCTTAGGAGACTACTCCCGTCCTAGCCACCATGGCTATCGAAACACCATTGAGCTCACTCAAGGAGCCAATGTCACTCCCTTGCGATCCGACACCATCCGGTTGGTGCAAAGCGGATGCGCATTCCATGATATTCGTTCCGAAGATCCTAATCAACATCTCAAGGACTTTCTCAAAATCGTTGATTCCATAGACCTTGATGTTGCCACTCGAGAGACGACCCGACTGCGTCTCTTTCAATTCTCTCTGCGGGACCAAGCTAGTCAATGGCTAGAGCGTCTACCCGCAGGATCCATCACCTCTTGGGGTGATCTCACCACTCGTTCCCTTGCTCAGTTTTTCCCACCAGGAAGAACTACCAAGCTAAGGAATGATATCTTGATGTTTCAACAACGTCAAGGCGAAACCCTCTACGAGGCATGGACTCGATTCAAGGACTTACTCCAAAAAGTCCCTCACCATGGCATAGAACTTTGGCTCCAAGTCCAAATCTTCTATGACCATATCAATCTCTCCACGAGGCAAACCATTGACCAATTGGCCGGTGGTAAGCTACGTGATCTAAGTGCGGAACAATCATGGGCTCTCCTGGAAGATCTTGCTCTTTATGACAACGAAAGTTGGAGTGATCCCCGTGATTTGAATAAAACGGTCAAGGCAATATCTTTGCCTTCGAACAATTCAAGCACTTCCGACCGTAGGATCATAGAACTTGAAGACCAAGTCAAGTTTCTTATGAAATCCTACGAGGCACCTAAACCTTCAAGCCAAGTGAACAAAATCACTTCTTCATGTGAATTATGTAGTGGTCTCCACGACACTCGTGATTGCGTGGAACTCCCCGAACAAGCTTTTGCGGACTACGCATCCTCGCGTACCGACGGAGCGGGAGACAAGTGGTACACTTTCAAACCCGAGCCAAACCCCTACGGTGATTCATACAACCCCTCATGGAAAAATCACCCAAACCTTAGGTGGAAACAAAACCAAAACGCACAACAAACCAATTCTTCCAACCCACCTAATCGTTTCCAATCAAGCGGTTCACCCTCGAACCGTACTTTCAATAACAATCCTTCCAACAATTATGGTAGTACCAATAACTTTGAAGGATTGATGTCCCAATTTATGGCATCTCAAGAAGCTCGTTTGGCCAAGTTTGAAGCCGATTTCAAACAAAAACAAAGCGAGATGACCAATAAGATTGACACTTTGTTGAAAGCCCTCAATGACTGAGAAATGGGAGCACTCCCTAGCAACACAGTCAAGAACCCGAAACTAAACGTCAACGCCATTTCATCGGTTTCGTCTCCTAGTTCTTGTCCACAATATTATTCGGTCAATTCCATGAGCACGTGTTTCAAACAAACCCAAGTCGTTCAAAATGACCAAGAAGTTATGATATCCAACACTATATTGGTCAACAACATAGTTGAAACACCTCCCACTCAAAACCTTGACGAAGAATTCAAGGAGCTCCACCTTGAAAGTCCGGTTATTGATGTGTTGGATGAGAAGAAGCTCAAGTTAGGCGAAAAAGGGACCGCCTTTGTTCAAAACAAGCTACCTAAGAAATTAGATGATCCGGGCTTATTTGTTCTACCTTGCAAGATCGGTGATTCGGAGGCTTATGACACATTAGCCGCTCTTGGATCAAGCCTTAACCTACTTCCGTTACCTCTCTACACCTCTTTAAAGCTAGGAAAACTTGAAGAAACCGAGGTGATAATAGGCTTAGCAAATGGGAGTGTTGCTTACCCAGTTGGAGTAGTCAAAGACATGTTAGTACACATAGGAAAACTAACCATTTTAGCCGATTTCCACGTCCTTGATATGATTAGCGACCCTACATGCCCCTTGTTGATAGGTAGAGGATTTTTGGCAACCGCTAGTGCTATGATTGATTGTAAGGAATCTAAGATAGCGGTAAGAGAAGGTGATACTTGGTTAGTCTATGATGTGAAGAAACATGCTTATGATACTAGTGATGAACCAACACCCCATTGGTTAGAATTAAATAGGAGACCATCTAGATATGGACCTTGGATCGATAGAGACTTCATAGGACCCCAACGCCCATTTTACCTAGAAGAGGACTTTGTGAACCGAACACATACGGTAGAGCAACTCTTGGCTAGGGACACCGAATTGGATCCATTTGAAGACCCTCTAGTTTTTAGGAAGATGATTGATTTCCTAGGAGTTTTGCCAATTAACCTAGGGTTGAATAAGTGGACTTGTGAGGACGATGATCATAAGTGGGATTGGGACAAACCACCCAAAGATGGAGATGGGTCATGGCATATTAAGATGACATTGTATGACCCGGATGGAGACAAGTTTGAAAAGATATATTGTACTAAGCGGACCAATAGGAAACTTCAATCCAAGCTTAACCCTAAAGACGTCCTCGATGACGAACTCACTTACATAGGGTAGAAGGACTTTGAGTCTAGCTACAAGACTCGTTAATAAAGAAAAACGCTTCTTGGGAGGCAACCCAAGCTTTATTTGCTTTGTGTGTTTATTTATTTGTTTGTTTGATTTTATTTGCTTCCGTATGTATGTTTAATTTTTATTATTATTGATTCATGTTCAAAACTAAATTGTGAAAATGCTTTATCTTGTTTTTAACTTCGTCTTAACTACATATAAAGGTATTTTGCAAAAAGATAAGTGTAAGGGAAATCCAAATCGGTTTATTAGAACAAATGAACATGAATCATAACAATATTAAATTGACATACATATTAGTAATTGTTTGAGTCAAATGCTTGTATCGAGTCATAATGATGTTTTGCAGGAATTCCAGGAAGTAAGGTATAGGTTTTTCCAGAAATTTTCCGGAAACTTAACATGAGAATTCTGTCAGATCATTTCTGACGGCGTCAGGCATTACAACCTGACGGCGTCAGGTTTTAATTTTCTGAAATTTTTGAAAGTTTTGTTTTTCTACCGGAATCATAAAAAGTTTTTATTAAATCTCTAACTTATAAACTCCAGGAATCTGCAAAATAATCATTCCACAAGCATTATATCCCTTATATAGATTTATCCCGCCGATGTTATGCAGGTTTTCGTGTTTGTTTTCTCAGGTTTAACAGGTTATTTTGGACAAGGAGATGTATGTGGAATCTAGCTTTTGGCGATGCTTTAGTCTTGGAGCTTCTACATTCTCTTGGAAGAAGATCTAACCATGTTACATCTTTATCCACCAAACGAATCAGGGGAGTATTTGATTTCATTCTTTTACCATATTTACTTTTACATCTTGTTATTTGAACATTGGGGACAATGTTCATCTTAAGTGTAAGGGGGGGGGGGGGTAAAAGTACGATACTTTAGAGAATGCAATTACGCTTGATTTTTCGTTTGTTTAATGGTAGATGTGTAATAAAACTGAGAGAAATACCTGTTAGGGCAATTTTAGTGCCAAATTAATTTTTTTTTACAACATATAGGAGTGAAACTTTGATCTTAATGAGCGTCTCACGGATAGGAGTTATATGACTAGCACAAAACCGTACCACTAAAAAGTTTTCCACCTCCAAATATGTGAGGTTCGCCCCTAGAATTGGTAGGAAAAGCATTTATGCTATGATGTGTGTACCGGTAGCACTTAGATTTTAGAACTTGCGTTAGGACCATTCCGAGGCCACAAGTGAGACTACATTCGTGTAGTTAGATTTACTACATGATAAGAGGCATTAGGATTAACCCATTGTTTTACACCTGTGATTTTGTTATAATTACATTGGCTACATTGGTCAAGTAATTCTCCCACACCCTTTGCGTTGTACTCATTTTTAGTACACGATACCCCTAGTACACCCCTCAGAGCCTATCTTTTCGTTTCTAACTTTAAGAATTTTACTTAAAGGAAGAATTTGTTTACACCCCACTTAAATGTACACCCAAATCGCCTTAGCCTACCTTGTGTGCACTCATCTTTAGTGCATTATTGTTACAACATTTGTTTAAACCCCAAGTTAATTATCTAATTGATTAAATGGTTGCTAAGTCGAGTCATATCCTTGTACATATTGTTTTGGGACGATTGGGACTCATGGGTAAAGTACTAGTGTAATGGAGTAATGGGGAAGAACAACATTATTACCCCCATATGTGCTAAATATTTTAAAAGTACTCCAAGTGTTTCGATTATCTTAATTCGAGTCATTAGAATAGTTAATTGTAAAGTTATGTAAAAGTTCAAGTGTAAGGGGAGAACCGAGGCCCCTATGATGTATTATTTTGGATGGTAGGGCAAGAGTGTATGAAAAAAAAAAAAAAAATCGAAAAAAATCAAGAAAAATACAAAAAAAAAAAAATGAGAAAAAGAAAAGTAGAAAAAAACATACGGACTACCATCCCGTTTCATTTTATGTTTTTGTTATTTTGTTTTTAGCTTAAGTCGAGTCTAGTCTTGGCTTAGCAACGCCATATTGTACATGTAATTAATCAAGATCTTTAACTCGCCACCAGTAAAATATCCCTTATCCAACAAATCCGTGTTTATCATATCCCTACACCTAACGTTATAACCCGTTTAAAAGCCCTCTTTGATAGTTTATCTTAGGTGCTTACGCCTAGTGAAGGAGGTTTTTGATCATTTCCCAAGCCTATGGTAATCTATTTGCTATGACAGGTAGTGAGAGATATTATCCGTTTTCATTTATGAGATATACTTTTATGACACCTGAGAGATGTGAGTATCTAAACACTACTTGTGAGGTGCTAGTGTGTAATCTCCGTGCTTATTATGATTAAAGTGGAACGACTATTTGTTGTAATTACTTTTATATTAGCGTTAAATGACCCCTAACTTGTATTTTGATTAGAATAAAAGCGCATTTGCATGAGGACAAGCAAATCTCAAGTGTAAGGGTATTTGATGAAGCGAAAAGTGTACCGCTTTTAGGGGGTCATTTAAGCCCTAAATCGTATTTATTTGATCAAATATTGCCCTAAATCGTTCCTTTTGTCATTTTAGGTACTTTGGAGAAGAAATCTGGAAAATGAAGCATTTTGGACGTTTTTTGGAGCATAAAAGTGAAGAAAACGACAAAGTATCCAAAGCTGCTGGAAAAGCACATGTGACGGCGTCAAGGATTGCTCCTGACGGCGTCACGGCTTGGCAAAAGAGGTGGATATGACAAAATACACGTGACGCGCCAGAGAGTTTTACAATGGAAATCTGACGGCGTCACCCTTTAAGGTGATCAAGGTCGTCACGGTTTAAATTAAAGAGAGACGGCGTCAAGCATAATTTTAACGGCGTCAACCCTTGACGGGCCAGAGCGGATTTTGGAGGATTAAAGAGGGACGGCGTCAGGAAGACCATCCGGGAACCCTAGCCGCGGCGAGGTGACGGCGTCACCTCCTACAACGTGACGCCGTCAGCCCCTAAACTCTATATATAGTTTTGCAATTTTTAGTCATTAGTGTGCAACTTTGTGAGGAGAAACCCTAAGACGAATTTTCTGCCATTTTTAAGGGTTTTATACCCTTGGATCTCCCATGTTTAATTGAAGATAAGTAATCATTTAATCATTCAATATGTCTATGTGTTGTTTGATTATATCTTGTTCTTGTCTTTTAATTAACATGCTAGGTTAGATTTATCTTGTGTTTGCTTAGATCTAATGAAACCTAACTATTGATTATTGGTTGTTGGTGTGTTATCAATTGTATTGGATGATTGTTTATCGATGTTAGGCTTAAGAAAACTGGCTAACCTCCCATACGGTAATTTGCTTGAACGTCTTAAGAAACATGAACCAATGCGTACTAAGGTTTTTATGGTTGTATTTAATGCATGAGCGAATTCTAGTGATCCCATGTTAGGAGCTTCTTAGCCGGCTCGACATAGGAGTGAAGTAGGAGCTTATAGAGTTGGGGAAGTACGTACGCCACCCCACGATTGGTATTAAGGAATACACCCGTCATCCACGCAATTAATACACACTAATCAACCGGTAAAAGATAGTTAGGGAGTAAGGAAATCTAAGTAAACACATTTCTCTCCATATAAGTTTCACAACCTTTTCATTTTCAGTTATTTTATTTTATTTGCAATTGTAGTTATTTGGGTTTGTTGACTAGCAACTAATTCCGCCCACTCCTTCAAACCCGAGATTTTACTTGCTTTCCATAAAATATAAAAATACAAAAAGAATCTTCCCTCACCCTTAGACCTATTAGAGTAGTTTTTCAATCCTAACGACACTATTCCCCTAGAGAACGATCAATCCCCCGGTACTTGCCACTTCACTATACTACATCGGTCAGGTACACTGCCTGGTGGGGATTGCAAGCCTCTTGAGATCCCTCGAGAGGTAAAACCTGTTTTAAGGTCGCAAAACCACGCATCAATATGGTTTGGCAATTTGAACCGAAAACCGAATTTACATAAATATATAAAAAAAAATCATAATGGTGTAATTCGGGTTATTCGGTTCAACCCGTAAACCAAACCGAATTCAGATCCGGTTTTCGGTTCAGTTGAATTCTAGTTCGATTCGGTTCGATTTTTGGTTTGACCCAGGAAAAAAAATTAACTGAACTAACCGAACTGAATTAACCGAACAACCCGAACCGATGAATACCCCTGCACATACCTCCGGTCACTATCTTTCTTTCATGCTTTTCTTGGAGCATTTCCATAAGCATTTTCTCCTAAGCGTCATTGATCAAAGTGGGTTCAGCAAAATAGGCAAGCATATAAATGTAAACCTCTTGACTATGATAATCTTTATTGTTCAATCATTCAGCAACAGCTTGAGCAATGGATGCATCCTCATATGTAACTGAACCACTATAACCATATCCGTAAGTCTTGTATATTATATTGTTATAAGTATTGCAAATTATATATACTTAATAGGATAGCAAGCACTAAATTATAAAAATCGAAGAACAGCAGATAAATTTTACAAAGACTAAGGTGTCGTTTGTTTTTTCCCAATAAGCACTTTTTCCCTCTTTTAACTTCTTTTGTCTACGGGAGGGTAGAGGTTTATGTTTGTTTTTTTGCAGACATAAGTGATTCTTTCCTTTTCTAAATTTCAGAAATTATCTTTCACTTTTTACCCCTTCTTTTACAAACCCTACATCTTCTTCTCAATATCCGTTTTTGTACGTTTTATACGTTTTTTTACGTTTTCGTCTTTTTACATTTTCGTCAGTTTTTTTTTTACGTTTTAGTCCGATTTCAGCCTTTTTTAATGTTTTCGTCTTTTTTTTTTACATTTTCGACCCTTTTTTACGTTTTTTACGTTTTCGTCCGTTTCTTTATGTTTTCGACAATTCTTTTTTTATTTTTTGTCACTTTTTTTTTACGATTTTGTCTGTTTTTTTTACGTTTTCGTGCGTTTTCGTCCGTTTTCTTATGTTTTCGCCCCCTTTTTTTACGTTTTCGCCTGTTTTTTACGTTTTCGTCTGTTTTTTTACGTTCAGTCCATTTTCGTCCTTTTTTTTTTACGTTTTCGTCCGTTTCTTTACGTTTTCGACCGTTTTCAACGTTTTTGTCAGTTTTTAGTATCATTTGACAAAAGGGTTTATATTCTCGAATCACAAAACATAGTTAAAAAAAAGAAAAAAAAAAGAAATAAGTACTTCAATAGCATAAAAAACAAACAGTCTTCTACCATGCAGATGAAGACTTTAGATGTGCCTCTTCTTTTGCAGACATAGTTTGCAGATGAAGAGGTAAAAGCTCTGAAAAAATAAATGACACCTAAGTACAACATTAAACCTCCTTTTTAATTGATGAATGAATTTTGTTTTGGGTGTGATTTAGGGTTTTTGTGGGTTACATATTTTTCTGTGTGAGTCGATGCAATGTAAGAGACTATCACGGCCAGCTTTGTTCTTTTAATATGATGTGGTATCTTTTGTTTTGGGTTGGTGGTGGATAGTGGTGGTGGGCGATTAGTTAGGGTGGACATGATATTGAGAGAAAGAATGTGAAGTACATGTGTAGAATAAGCAATAAAGAATGAAAGCCTGGTTTTTTCAAAAATTTCAATTTAGGGCCCGTTTGGTTTGTTGCTAGGAATGACAATGGGTATCGGATTTAGTATGGGATAGAATGACAATGGATATGAAAAAGTGTATGATTACGATTGTTTATGTTTGGATGAGAAAATATGGTATGAAAAAGTGTAGAGATATTCAAGTTTTGTAGTGGAAAAAAGAGGGACCCACGGGAATTGATTTCATAGACACCAAATTGGTGTGTAATGAATCTATGACTATGATATACCTACTTGTTGGGAACACGTTTTATTTCAAGTCTTAGTCATGTTTTATTAATTGGTTGCTTAAATGTAATGGGCTATATGTTTAGAAAGAAAAGCCCATGGCACATTAGTAGCCCATGTGCCATGGGAATCAAATTAGGATCTAATTAGTATAATTCTAGTATATTCTTAGAATAGAATATGCTTAGGAATATCCTAAGCACATGACACCCTTATACGCCTATAAATAGAGGCTTAAGGTGATCATTTTATTTGTTGGTTATTGTTCTATTGTGCGGAAGCTCTGTCAACTTAACGTATGGAATATAATCATCCTTCTTCTCTTCTCTAATCCCTTCTCTTAATCTCTTGTTGTTACTTAATTACTTTGTTATCGTTGTTAGATCAATCGTAGTATAGTTGTAGTTGTGTTCGTGGTTTTTTGTAGACTAGATCTAGTGTTATATCGTTGTTAGGGACCATCAAGTGGTATCATACGCCATAGGATTTTTAAGAGTGTGTTATCGAGTAGATTAAATCGTTAATTAATCAGTTTTTGCGTTTGGTTTAAGTGATTTACGTGGTTTTGTGGTAAAAAACGTTCGATAATTTCATTTCAATATCTTATCGTTAAACTTGTTAAGTGAAAAGATAAAATAGTGGATTGAGATTAGATTTAACGTTAATTACTTGAGTGTTTGTTCTAGTTTAATTTCGTATAATCACTTGTTTCATTCGTTGCTAATCGTAAACTTTCACCAAACTTTTGGTTTTTCACGTTACGAGTCTTAAATTTCTTCATAATTTACGCTTTGTTTAACGTTTAAAACCAAAAACAATCGGGCTAATTACTGTTTGTTAAGTATTGACGTAATTTGGAAAAGTTGGTGGAAAAGAGGGTTTATCGAATTTGTGAAAAAGAGGGTTTATCTAAATTGTCTTCAAGGGTTTATCGCAATTCCAGCAGCCTCCGGATTTATCGAAATTGGAACTCAGTGTTTTCCTTACTTGTATAAGTTTGTGAAAATACTTCGACTTGGCGGTTATTCTCATATCTTGTATAAGATTTTGAGAAAGTGATTAAAATTGTAATTTAGATAAATCTATCGAAATTGCAAAATCTATCGCAATTCTGTTAACTTATCGAAATTGCCTTTTCTATCGCAATTAAGATAACTTATCGAAATTGTAAGATTTATCGCAATTAGAAAGTTTATCGCAATTATAAATTTTATCGCAATTGCAGGAATTATCGCAATTCTGACTCTTATCGCAATTGGTCTTCTTATCGCAATTGGTCTTCTTATCGCAAACAGGACTCTTATCGCAAATTGGACTCTTATCGAAATTATCAAAATTGAACAAAAACTTAACTTAACCAAACCAAATCTCATAACTCATAACACACATCTTAATTATCTACACGATCAACAACAACACAAGGATGTCTCAACCACCATACAATTACAACTTCTACAATCAACAACAGCCACAGTACCGTCAACAACAATTTCAGCAACAATATCCTCAGCAACAGTACCAACCATCATACCAACCACAGTATCAACAACATCAAATGTTCATGCATCAACATCAATTCCCTCAGCAGCAACAACTTCTTCCACAACCAATGCAGAACTACCAACCATCTTCCAGAGAACCACATTGGTTTACCAAAATGTGTGAAGCCATAAGTAGTCAGCAATCGAGGCATGAAGCAGGTTCTCAAGACACACCACCTATGCTCACACCTGGAAACTATGTGCAGTGGTCCAGTCGTTTTCTCCGTTTCATTGAACTAAGGAAACCTCACGGGAAATATATGAAGAAAGTCATCATTGATGGACTATATCCAGCACCTACAACAACCATTCCCAGTGATCCAACTCAAGTTCCTCCAAGAGAAGCGACAACAACCCCCACTCCTCTAGCTCAACTAACTGCAGAACAAGTCCTACAAAAAGAGGCCAATGAGCTAGCTATGTCTTATATACTCCAAGGGATTCCCAATCCTATCTTCAGGAGTATTGATGCCAAAAAGACAGCCAAGGACATGTGGGAGCACGTACATCTGCTTATGGAAGGTACTGAACTGAATCAAGAGGATCTGGAATCAAAGTTGTACATGGAATATACACACTTCATGATTGAACCTGAGGAATCCTTGGAATCATACTATCATAGTTTCACCAACATCATTAATGATCTGGATTGCCACAATATCATCTTACCAAAGATTGCTATCAACTCCAAGTTTTTGGGATGCCTTGGCCCAGATTGGCAGAAGTACGTCACATTCGTTCGTCAAGCTAAAAAGATCAATGACGTGTCTTATGGGTTGTTATATGATTACCTAAAACAACACCAATCTGAGGTTGATAAGGATCGAGTTGCACGTGGAGGATTCTCACCAGCACCTACTCCAAACTCACTTGCTCTCATGGCTCAGTCACATTTTGCACCAAATCAGGAGTTTGTTTCACCACCACCACCTCATTCAGGTTTTGCACCTCAATCGTCAAATCAAATTGTCCCTTATGAAGCACCTTCTTCATATCATGAGAATCAACTCGTCCAATATGACAACACTGATTACAACATGTACTCAAATGTTGAAACTGATGATGATGATGCCTTTCAATCTCTGAATGAAGGATTTGCACTGATCGCTCGTGCATTCAGCAAATTCTCTAACAAAACAAACAATCGTTTGAGATCTTCATCTAATACAAGAAATCAAGCAGTCGTCAATGATGGAAGAGTAGAGATTCAAAATAGGTCTTCAGGAAGGTTTGGGTCAGGAAACATGGGGAATTCAGGTGGTCAATGATTCAGCTCAGGAAGTGGTCAAAACAGTATGGGAAATTCTCAGAGAAGGAATCAGTTTGCTGACAAAGGGAAAGGGATTGCTAATACTTCCATCACTTGCTACAATTGTGGGGGTAATGGTCACATGGCAAACGCATGCCCCAAACCAAGAACAATGGGCAGTGCATACCATAAGGAAGCTCTTCTCCTCGCACTAAAAGATGAAAAGGCCAGTGGTGCTTTGGCAGAGAAAGAACACAACAACTTCATGGCAAACGCATTATCTGATGACGAAATGGAAGATCTCGAAGCAAATGATGATGTGATGTTAATGGCCAACATGCAGGAGATAAACATGAGTGAGACAGGCCCGGTTTACGACACCAATGGCTTATCTCAGGTATCTGATGCAGATTGTCTTGTTCATGAAATTACCTCACCATCTGTATCCGTATCTGCACAAGCAAATTTTGCTCAAAATGACTTATCATTTTCACCCCAAGACAATGATCAAATAAGCACAGTGGTTACCTTTGATGATGATGATCAAATTAACCCGGTGGTTTCATTTGATGATTCTCTTGGTGATGACAATCATGATCATCTTGAACAAAATGATCCTATGCAAGATTCGGATTCAGAACTCATGACCTTATTGCTTGCCACCCAATCACAATTGAATGCACATAAATCCCAGATGGACAAATGCAATGACATTAACAAAAGCTTAAAAGCCAAATTTGCACTGTTAACAAAGGACCTTGAGTGCTACAAGCAACAACTTTCAAATTTTGAAAAGCAGGAAAAACGTGAGAAAAGTTTTGAGTCTGCATTCCAAGAGTCATACGTAAAAGTACAAAATTTGGAACATCAAATTCGTGAATTGACCGTTTCCAAAAATGAAATAATTTCACAAAAGGAACAAGAAATATTTGGTTTTCAAAAACAGGTTGACATTCTCCAAACGGAAATTTCTAAAACCAAAACAGAATTGTCAACTTGTCAAGCAAATTTTTCTGAACACAAAGAAGCTTCAAGGAAACGTGTCGATTCATATCTTGAAGAAATTGTGACATTGGAAGGCAAACTTAAGGATTTTCAAAACGTTGTTTATAAAGCGGGTAATTCTGTAATAGCTCTTCGAAATCTAACTGTCAAACCAAATCCTCGCGGATATGGATTTGCAATCGGATGTGATCAACCTCGTTTTTTAAACAAAGCACTCGAGGCACACCCTAAGTTGTACAGTGCCGAATTGTTGTTTGATGATACTTTTCAACGTGTGGTTGTTTATAGTACTGAAGAGGAAGAAGAACATGATATCGAGTGTCGATCAAAGATGAGTCATGTAAAATATAACAAACCATATGATTATTCAAAAGTACCTCATATTAAAGAATCTTTTGTACCTCAAAAAGAGAAATCTTTACAACCGGGTTCTTTAAATGAAATAAATACTTCAGCTGAAGTTGCTCCAGTTACCACTGTTGCCCAAATCAACGGTCCATTACCAAGTCAAGGTGATAATGAACAAATGCCAAAAGAATGTCGGATTCTTAAATATTTCAAAACATTTATGGAGGACATTCAACTTTTGGACAACGCAATTGAAAGAAATTCTGAAATCAAAATCTCCACTTTTCTCTCTCCTTATGAGAAAGAAAAGCGAGAAGTTTTTCAAAAACAATTCTTGCCACTTGTTAATCACCTGCGACTTTGTGCAACTCAGTGGGAACAGGAACTCCAGTTAGAAGTTGTATCAATGATGAGTATTTTCAATGCAAAAGATGTCAAAATTGCAAAACAAAAAGGTCAAAAGAAAGCTTTAGAAAAAGATGTTGATCGACTCTTGATGAATGTTCTCAGTTATGATGTGATATCTGTGATAATGAATTCGATTTATTTGTCATGTCATGAATTGCTTGTTGATGATCACTGTGATGAACTTGAGACAATGAGAATTGAGAATGAAAATCCGAGAAAAGAAAATGAGAGACTCAGACAAATCAATGCTGATGTGGAAACCAAAGTTTTTAAACTTAACAAAAAACTGGAATGGTGTCAGGCTCAAAGTGCTGAGTTTGAGTTGGAATTGCAAAAACAACAAGCATCTTTTCAAAACAGTCATACTTCCGAATTTCAAAACGAAATTGATGGTTTACGACATCAAAAGTTTGAATATGAAAAGGAAATAGATGAACTTTGCAAAAACAGGAATGAAACCGTCCGGTTAAACAGAATCCTGGATTCAAAAACTCAAGAACTAAACCACGTCATTATTTATTTGAAAGAGAAACTCAGAACTCTTGACAAAGGGAAAGCTGTATCAAATAATGTGATAGCACCAGGAATGTACAAAGTAGACAAGGCACCTAAGAAAGCATCATCTCAACCTACTAATGTGAATACTTTAACTTCCACAGGATTAGGCACCACATCTAAGGCTAGCAGCTCAAAGACCACCAAGAGTCAAAAGAAAAGACAAAAGAAGATTAGAGTTTGGCAACCTAAGAGTGGATTATCTAAGAATGCAGAAGTAGAAGTTAATGATAGTAGTTTGAATAAGACACATGTTACGTCTAGTTTGGAATCTAGCTTGTCTAAGTCTCATTCTGAATCTGATGTAATGCATGTTGAATCTTTGAATGTTACTAATGATATTATGGTTGATGCTTCTTGTGTAGTCTGTCACACTAGTATGTTATCTGGAAATCATCAGAAATGCATTGCTAAGACCCTTTTGTCACGAAAAAAGAAACATACTTCTGGCATTTCCCATAGGCACAAAACAGCTGCTAAGTCTATTTTAGGAAAACCGCCTCAAGTAGTTTCTAAGACCACCATTGACAAGCCCGTAGTTTCCCCTAAGAAAATCCATTCACCTAGCACATTCACTAAGAAGAAAGTACAAACTAGTTGGGCGTGGCAACGTTGGTTGCAATATAAACCTAGTTTTACCTGGGTTCCAAAGATGTTGAAAACTTGTATTACTAACCCAACTGGATCCACTGGTTCCAACTCTCCTGTGTCCTCTTCTTATGATGCAGGTAATTCAAATTGTGCTATGGATTGTTGATAGCGGGTGTTCCCGGCACATGACAGGGAATTTAAAGCTTCTAGTAAACTTCGTTGCGAAGTTCATAGGCACTGTCAGGTTCGAGAATGATCATTACGCAGCTATCATGGGTTACGGTGATTATGTCAATGGGAATATCGAGATTAGCCGTGTCTACTATGTCGAGGGCCTTGGTCACAATTTGTTCTCTGTCGGACAATTTTGTGATGGTGATCTAGAAGTGGCATTTAGGGAGAAAACTTGTTTTATTCGGGATCTTGAAGGGAATGACCTCATGAAAGGGAAACGTAGCACCAGTCTGTATACTATTTCCTTCGAAGGCATGACAGCTTCCTCTCCAATATGCTTACTATCCAAGGCACATCCCACAAAAGCTTGGCTATGGCACAAACGGATGTCTCACCTGAACTTCAAAACTATGACCGAGCTTGCTCGCAAAAAGTTGGTAGACGGTCTTCCAAAATTCAGATACGCCAAAGATCATCTGTGTCCCGCTTGTGAGCAAGGAAAAAGTACTCGTGCTCACTTTCCGCCTAAACCCGAGCACAGTACTGATCACGTACTTCAACTGTTGCATATGGATTTGTGTGGCCCTATGCGTGTTCAAAC
Source organism: Artemisia tridentata subsp. tridentata (assembly GCA_021014915.2). Taxonomy (NCBI): domain Eukaryota; kingdom Viridiplantae; phylum Streptophyta; class Magnoliopsida; order Asterales; family Asteraceae; genus Artemisia; species Artemisia tridentata. The sequence continues at coordinate 94,283,503 of CP139508.1, read as the reverse complement.
TATTAATGGGAAGCGGTACATACTGGTAATAGTCGATGATTATTCGAGATGGACTTGGACTTATTTTCTTCGCAGTAAAGATCAAGCACCGTCAATGATCATCACCTTTCTCACAAAGATTCAAGTTCAGCTCCGGAACACAGTCAGAAAAATTCGAACAGATAATGGAACAAAATTCAAGAATCAGACTCTTCGGGAGTATTATGAGAAAGTGGGTATTGAACATCAAACGTCCATCGCTCGCAGCCCCGAACAGAACGGTGTGGTCGAAAGGCGCAACCGTACTCTAGTGGAAGCAGCCAGAACAATGTTAATCAATGCTCAGTTACCAGATTACCTTTGGGCCGAAGCCGTTTCAACTGCCTGCTACACCCAAAATAGATGCATGATCACCAAAAGGTACACCAAGACACCATATGAACTAGTTTACCGCAGAAAACCGAATATCAATTACTTTCATGTCTTTGGAGCTCTCTGTTATCCAAAGAATGATCGTGATGACCTTGGTAAACTCAAAGCCAAAGCGGACATCGGAATTTTTGTTGGGTATTGTGAAAATTCGAAAGGATTCAGAATTTGGAATCGTCGCACCAGGGAGATTCAGGAGACTATCCATGCTAATTTCGATGAGCTCACAGAGATGGCTTCTGAGCAAAACAGCTTAGAACCCGCAACCAACCGTCTCAACTTTCCTGATCCTTCAGCTGCAACCTTCTCTCTAAACCGCAAAGATCTAGAAGAATTGTTTGCTCCATTGTTTGATGACACTATGGTTAGTCGTGCTCCTGATGTATCCTCAAACTCCGCTGCACAACCACTCGTTGATAATCAATGATGAAGCGAAAAGTGTACCGCTTTTAGGGGGTCATTTAAGCCCTAAATTGTATTTATTTGATCAAATATTGCCCTAAATCGTTCCTTTTGTCATTTTAGGTACTTTGGAGAAGAAATCTGGAAAAGGAAGCATTTTGGACGTTTTTGGAGCATAAAAGTGAAGAAAACGGAAAAGTCTCAAAATTGGCTGCAAAAGTACCTTTGACGGCGTCAAGGATTGCTCCTGACGGCGTCATGGCTTGGCAAAAGAGGTGGACATGAAAAATACACATGATAAGCCAGAGAATTTTACAATGAATTTCTGACGGCGTCACCCTTTAAAGTGATCAAGGCCATCACGGTTTAACTTAACGAGAGACGGCGTCAAGCCCATTTCTGACGGCGTCAAGCCTTGATAAGCCAGAGCGGATTTTGGAGCACTAAAGAGGGACGGCGTCAAGAAGGCCATCCGGGAACCCTAGACACGGCGAGGTGACGGCGTCAAGATCTACAACGTGACGCCGTCAGATACTAAGTTCTATATATAGTTTTGCAATTTTATGTCATTAGTGTGCAACTTTGTGAGGAGAAACCCTAAGACGAATTTCTGCCATTTTTAAGGGTTTTCATACCCTTGGATCTCCCATGTTTAATTGAAGATAAGCTTTCATTTAATCAATCAATATGTCTATGTGTTGTTTGATTATATCTTGTTCTTGTCTTTTAATTAACATGCTAGGCTAGATTTATCTTGTGTTTGCTTAGATCTAATGAAACCTAACTATTGATTATTAGTTATTAGTGTGTTATTAATTGTATTGGATGATTGTTTATCGATGTTAGGCTTAAGAAAACTGGCTAACTTCCTATTCGGTAACTTGCTTGAACGTCTTAAGAAACATGAACCAATGCGTACAAGGTTTTTATGGTTGTATTTAATGCATGAGCGAATTCTAGTGATCCCATGTTAGGAGCTTCTTAGCCGGCTCGACATAGGAGTGAAGTAGGAGCTTGTAGAGTTGGGGAAGTACGTACGCCACCCCACGATTGGTATTAAGGAATACACCCGTCATCCACGCAATTAATACACACTAATCAACCGGTAAAAGATAGTTAGGGAGTAAGGAAATCTAAGTAAACACATTTCTCTCCATATAAGTTTCACGACCTTTTCATTTTCAGTTATTTTATTTTATTTGCATTTGTAGTTATTTGGGTTAGTTGACTAGCAACTAATTCCGCCCACTCCTTCAAAACCGAGATTTTACTTGCTTTCATAAAAACATAAAAATACAAAAAGAATCTTCCCTCACCCTTAGACCTATTAGAGTAGTTTTTCAATCCTAACGACACTATTCCCTGTGGAGAACGATCAATCCCCCGTACTTACCACTACACTATACTACATCGGTCAGGTACACTGCCTGGTGGGGTTGTAAGCCTCTTGAGATCCCTCGAGAGGTAAAACCTGTTGTAAGGTCGCAAAACCACGCATCAAGTTTTTGGCGCCGTTGCCGGGGAATAGTTATTGTTTAGGTTGAATTTTTATTTTATTAGGTCTACTCACTAGATTCCTTTCTAGTGAGATTTTTATTTTATTTTTCTAGGTTTTCTTTAGTCTATCTTTTTTTCTTCGTTTCTTTGTTCGTAACCATTACCATCCGACATCATGGAAGGTGGTAATATCCTTGATCCCAACAACCCACCACCACAACAACACCCACCTCCTAGAGCCCGTACCTTAGGAGACTACTCCCGTCCTAGCCACCATGGCTATCAAAACACCATTGAGCTCACTCAAGGAGCCAATGTCACTCCCTTGCGATCCGACACCATCCAGTTGGTGCAAAGCGGATGCGCATTCCATGGACTTCGTTCCGAAGATCCTAATCAACATCTCAAGGACTTTCTCAAAATCGTTGATTCTATAGACCTTGATGTTGCCACTCGTGAGACGACCCGACTGCGTCTCTTTCAATTCTCTCTGCGGGACCAAGCTAGTCAATGGCTAGAGCGTCTACCCGCAGGATCCATCACCTCTTGGGATGATCTCACCACTTGTTTCCTTGCTCAGTTTTTCCCACCAGGAAGAACTACCAAGCTAAGGAATGATATCTTGATGTTCCAACAACGTCAAGGCGAAACCCTCTACGAGGCATGGACTCGATTCAAGGACTTACTACAAAAAGTCCCTCACCATGGCATAGAACTTTGGCTCCAAGTCCAAATCTTCTATGACCATATCAATCTTTCCACGAGGCAAACCATTGACCAATCGGCTGGTGGTAAGCTACGTGATCTAAGTGCGGAACAATCATGGGCTCTCCTAGAAGATCTTGCTCTTTATGACAACAAAAGTTGGAATGATCCCCGTGATTTGAATAAAACGGTCAAGGCAATATCTTTGCCTTCAAACAGTTCAAGCACTTCCGACCGTAGGATCATAGAACTTGAAGACCAAGTCAAGTTTCTTATGAAATCCTACGAGGCTCCTAAACCTTTAAGCCAAGTGAACAAAATCACTTCTTTATGTGAATTATGTAGTGGTCCCCACGACACTCGTGATTGCATGGAACTCCCCGAACAAGCTTTTGCGGACTACGCATCCTCGCATACCGACGGAGCGGGAGATAAGTGGTACACTTTCAAACCCGAGCCAAACCCCTACGGTGATTCATACAACCCCTCATGGAAAAATCACCCAAACCTTAGGTGGAAACAAATCCAAAACGCACAACAAACCAATTCTTCCAACCCACCTAATCATTTCCAATCAAGCGGTTCCAACTCGAACCGTACTTTCAACAACAATCCTTCCAGCAATGGTAGTACCAATAACTTTGAAGGATTGATGTCCCAATTTATGGCATCTCAAGAAGCTCGTTTGGCCAAGTTTGAAGCCGATTTCAAACAAAAACAAAGCGAGATGACCAATAAGATTGACACTTTGTTGAAAGCCCTCAATGATCGAGAAATGGGAGCACTCCCTAACAACACAGTCAAGAACCCGAAACTAAACATCAATGCCATCTCGTCAGTTATGTCTCTTAGTTCTTGTCCACAATATTATTCGGTCAATTCCATGAGCACGTGTTTCAAACAAACCCAAGTCGTTCAAAATGACCAAGAAGTTACGATATCCAAATTGGTCAACAACATAGTTGAAACACCACCCACTCAAAACCTTGACAATGAATTCAAGGAGCTCCACCTTGAAAGTCCGGTTATTGATGTGTTAGATGAGAAGAAGCTCAAGTTAGGCGAAAAAGGGACCGCCTTTGTTCAAAACATGCTGCCTAAGAAGTTAGATGATCCGGGCTTATTTGTTCTACCTTGCAAGATCGGTAATTTGGAGGCTTATGACACATTAGCCGATCTTGGATCAAGCCTTAACCTACTTCCATTACCTCTCTACACCTCTCTAAAACTAGGAAAACTTGAAGAAACCGAGGTGATAATAGGCTTAGCGGATGGAAGTGTTGCTTACCCGGTTGGAGTAGTCAAGGACGTGTTAGTACACAAAGGAAAACTAACCATTTTAGCCGATTTCCACGTCCTTGATATGGTTAGCGACCCTACATGCCCCTTGTTGATAGGTAGAGGATTTTTGGCGACCGCTAGTGCTATGATTGATTGTAAGGAATCTAAGATAGCGGTAGGAGAAGGTGATACTTGGTCAGTCTATGATCTGAAGAAACATGCCTATGATACTAGTGAGGAACCAACACCCCATTGGTTAGAGTTAAATAGGAGACCATCTAGATATGGACCTTGGATCGATAGAGACTTCATAGGACCCCAACGCCCATTTTACCTAGAAGAGGACTTTGTGAACCGAACACATGCGGTAGAACAACTCTTGGCTAGGGACACTGAATTGGATCCATTTGAAGACCCTCTAGTTTTTAGGAAGATGATTGATTTCCTAGGAGTTTTGCCAATTAACCTAGGGATGAATAAGTGGACTTGTGAGGAAGATGATCATAAGTGGGATTGGGACAAACCACCCAAAGATGGAGATGGGTCATGGCATATTAAGATGACATTGTATGACCTGGATGGAGAGAAGTTTGAAAAGATATATTGTAGTAAGCGGACCAATAGGAAACTTCAATCCAAACTTAACCCTAAAGACGTCCTCGATGACGAGCTCACTTACATAGGGTAGAAGGACTTTGAGTCTAGCTACAAGACTCGTTAATAAAGAAAAGCGCTTCTTGGGAGGCAACCCAAGCTTTATTTGCTTTGTGTGTTTATTTATTTGTTTGTGTGATTTTATTTGCTTCCGTATGTGTGTTTAATTTTTATTATTATTGATTCATGCTCAAAACTAAATTGTGAAAATGCTTTATCTTGTTTTTAACTTCGTATTAACTACATATAAAGGTATTTTGCAAAAGATAAGTGTAAGGGAAATCCAAATCGGTTTATTAGAACAAATGAACATGAATCGTAATAATATTAAATTAACATACATATTAGTAATTGTTTGAGTCAAATGCTTGTATCGAGTCATAATGATATTTTGCAGGAATTCCAGGAAGTAAGGTATAGGTTTTTCTAAAAATTTTCCGGAAATTTAACATGAGAATTCTGTCAGATCACTTCTGACGGCGTCAGGCTTTACAACCTGACGGCGTCAGATTTTAATTTTCTGAAATTTTTGAAAGTTTTATTTTCATAAAAAGTTTTTATTAAATCTCTAACTTATAAACTCCAGGAATCTGCAAAATTATCATTCCACAAGCATTATATCCTTATATATAGAATTTATCCCGCCGATGTTATGCAGGTTTTCGTGTTTGTTTTCTCAGGTTTAACAGGTTATTTTGGACAAGGAGATGTATGAATCAAGCTTTTGGCGATGCATTAGTCTTGAAGCTTCTACATTCCCTTGGAAGAAGATCTAACCATGTTACTTCTTTATCCACCGAACGAATCAGGGGAGTATTTGATTTCATTCTTTTACCTTATTACTTTTACATCTAGTTATTTGAACATTGGGGACAATGTTCATCTTAAGTGTAAGGGGGGGTAAAGTACGATACTTTAGAAAATACAATTGCACTTGATTTTTGTTTGTTTAATGGTAGATGTGTAATAAAACTGAGATAAACACCTGTTAGGGCAATTTTAGTGCCAAATTTAAATTTTTTTACAACATATAGGAGTGAAACTTTGATCTTAATGAGCGTCTCATGGATAGGAGTTATATGACTAGCACAAAAACCGTACCACTAAAAAATTTTCCACCCCCAAATATGTGAGGTTCGCCCCTAGAATTGGTAGGAAAAGCATTTATGCTATGATGTGTGTACCGGTAGCACTTAGATTCTAGAACTTGCGTTAGGACCATTCCGAGGCCACAAGTGAGACTACATTCGTGTAGTTAGATTTACTACATGATAAGAGGCATTAGGATTAACCCATTGTTTTACACCTGTGTTTTTGTTATAATTACTTTGGCTACATTGGCCAAGTAATTCTCCCACACCCTTTGCGTTGTACTCATTTTTAGTACACGATACCCCTAGTACACCCCTCAGAGCCTATCTTTTTGTTTCGACCTTTAAGCATTTTACTTAAAGGAAAAATTTGTTTACACCCCACTTAAATGTACACCCAAATCGCCTTAGCCTACCTTGTATGCACTCATTTTTAGTGCATTATTGTGACAACATTTGTTTAAACCCTTAGTTAATTATCTAATTGATTGCATGGTTGCTAAGTCGAGTCATATCTTTGTACATATTGTTTTGGGACGATTGGGACTTATGGGTAAAGTACTAATGTAATGGAGTAATGGGGAAGAACAACATTATTACCCCCATATGTGCTAAATATTTTTAAAAAGTACTCCAAGTGTTTCGATTATCTTAATTCGAGTCATTAGAATAGTTAATTGTAAAGTTATGTAAAAGTTCAAGTGTAAGGGGAATGCAACGCCCCTATGATGTATTATTTTGGATGGTAGGGCAAGAGTGTATGAAAAAGAAAAAAAAATCGAAAAAATCAAGAAAAATACAAAAAAAATGAGAAAAAGAAAAGTAGAAAAAACATACGGACTACCATCCCGTTTCATTTTATGTTTATTTTATGTTTGTGTTATTTTTTTTTAGCTTAAGTCGAGTCTAGTCTTGGCTTAGCAACGCCATATTGTACATGTAATTAATCAAGATCTTTAACTCGCCACCAGTAAAATATCCCTTATCCAACAAATCCGTGTTTATCATATCCCTACACCTCACGTTATAACCCATGTAAAAGCCCTCTTTGATAGTTTATCTTAGGTGCTTACGCCTAGTGGAGAAGGTTTTCGATCCTTTCCCAAGCCTATGGTAATCTATTTGCTATGACAGGTAGTGAGAGATATTATCCGTTTTCATTTATGAGATTTATTTTGATGACACCTGAGAGATGTGAGTATCTAAACACTACTTGTGAGGTGCTAGTTTGTAATCTCCGTGCTTATTATGATTAAAGTGGAACGATTATTTATTGTAATTACTTTTATATTAGCTTTAAATGACCCCTAACTTGTATTTTGATTAGAATAAAAGCGCATTTGCTTGAGGACAAGCAAATCTCAAGTGTAAGGGTATTTGATGAAGCGAAAAGTGTACCGCTTTTAGAGGGTCATTTAAGCCCTAAATCGTATTTATTTGATCAAATATTGCCCTAAATCGTTCCTTTTGTCATTTTAGGTACTTTGGAGAAGAAATCTGGAAAAGGAAGCATTTTGGACGTTTTTGGAGCATAAAAGTGAAGAAAACGGCAAAGTCTCAAAATTGGCTGCAAAAGTACCTTTGATGGCGTCAAGGATTGCTCCTGACGGCGTCATGGCTTGGCAAAAGAGGTGGACATGAAAAATACACATGATAAGCCAGAGAATTTTACAATGAATTTCTGACGGCGTCACCCTTTAAAGTGATCAAGGCCATCACGGTTTAACTTAACGAGAGACGGCGTCAAGCCCATTTCTGACGGCGTCAAGCCTTGATAAGCCAGAGCGGATTTTGGAGCACTAAAGAGGGACGGCGTCAAGAAGGCCATCCGGGAACCCTAGACACGGCGAGGTGACGGCGTCAAGATCTACAACGTGACGCCGTCAGATACTAAGTTCTATATATAGTTTTGCAATTTTATGTCATTAGTGTGCAACTTTGTGAGGAGAAACCCTAAGACGAATTTCTGCCATTTTTAAGGGTTTTCATACCCTTGGATCTCCCATGTTTAATTGAAGATAAGCTTTCATTTAATCAATCAATATGTCTATGTGTTGTTTGATTATATCTTGTTCTTGTCTTTTAATTAACATGCTAGGCTAGATTTATCTTGTGTTTGCTTAGATCTAATGAAACCTAACTATTGATTATTAGTTATTAGTGTGTTATTAATTGTATTGGATGATTGTTTATCGATGTTAGGCTTAAGAAAACTGGCTAACTTCCTATTCGGTAACTTGCTTGAACGTCTTAAGAAACATGAACCAATGCGTACTAGGTTTTTATGGTTGTATTTAATGCATGAGCGAATTCTAGTGATCCCATGTTAGGAGCTTCTTAGCCGGCTCGACATAGGAGTGAAGTAGGAGCTTGTAGAGTTGGGGAAGTACGTACGCCACCCCATGATTGGTATTAAGGAATACACCCGTCATCCACGCAATTAATACACACTAATCAACCGGTAAAAGATAGTTAGGGAGTAAGGAAATCTAAGTAAACACATTTCTCTCCATATAAGTTTCACGACCTTTTCATTTTCAGTTATTTTATTTTATTTGCATTTGTAGTTATTTGGGTTAGTTGACTAGCAACTAATTCCGCCCACTCCTTCAAAACCGAGATTTTACTTGCTTTCATAAAAACATAAAAATACAAAAAGAATCTTCCCTCACCCTTAGACCTATTAGAGTAGTTTTTCAATCCTAACGACACTATTCCCTGTGGAGAACGATCAATCCCCCGTACTTACCACTACACTATACTACATCGGTCAGGTACACTGCCTGGTGGGGTTGTAAGCCTCTTGAGATCCCTCGAGAGGTAAAACCTGTTGTAAGGTCGCAAAACCACGCATCAATCAAGTACCTGATACACCAGCAACTTCCTCAACAACCGTTGCCGAAGATGCACCTCAACCAGAACCATCATCATCAATCGATCAAACACCTTCTACTTCTGGGAATGCAGCTGAAGGACCCCCCCCCCCCCACCATTCTTTTGAAATACCCATACTAGCAGATTATGACGGGAATGCATTCTTTAATCCATTTGCGCCGGCTCCAACCATTCCTGATGTTGCAGAGTCTTCCTCACGCAATTTGGAACCGTCAAATCTGCACCATACCTATCAACATTACCCATCAACACATAAATGGACAAAGGATCATCCCCTTGTAAACATAATTGGCAATCCAGAAAACCCTGTAATGACTGGACAACGACTCCATACAGACGGTGAAACATGCATTTATGCACTCACCGTTTGTCAGTTCGAACCCAAAAACATTAAAGAAGCCCTTTCCTACGACAACTGGATTGAATCTATGCAAGAAGAATTGGATCAATTCAAGAGGTTGGAAGTATGGGAATTGGTAGAAAGACTGATTGGGGTTTACGTTGTTGGTTTGAAGTGGATCTGGAAAAATAAGCTAGATGCGGATGGTACAGTGATTCGTAACAAGTCCCGCTTGGTCGCCAAAGGGTTCAGTCAGGAAGAAGGAATTGACTTCGAAGAATCATTTGCACCAGTGGCTCGTCTTGAGGCTGTTAGGATGTTCCTGGCGTACGCTGCTCATAAAAATATCATGGTCTACCAAATGGATGTGAAGACGGCATTTCTCAACGGCCAACTCCGGGAAGAGGTGTACGTTTCGCAACCAAAGGGTTTCGTCGATCCAGAGCATCCAAACCACGTATACAGGCTCAAGAAAGCCCTCTACGGCCTTAAACAAGCCCCGAGAGCATGGTACGATAAACTGTTTGCATTCTTATTAGCCAATAATTTTACTAAAGGATCGGTGGACCCGACTTTATTTATACAAAAACACGGGGAGGACATTCTCATCGTACAAATTTATGTAGATGATATCATTTTCGGATCAACTCATAAAAAGTACTCAAATGCTTTTGCAAGACTTATGAAACAAAACTTTGAGATGTCCATGATGGGTGAACTAAAGTTCTTCTTAGGACTGCAGGTTCATCAATCACCTCGTGGTATATTTTTAAGTCAGTCCAAATATGCACAGGAAATATTGAAAAAGCATGGCATGAATACTTGTGACACCTATAACACCCCTATGTCTTCCTCATCCTCAAAGCTAGATGCTGACATACATGGCACACCCATTGATCCTACGAAATATCGTAGTATGATTGGGTCTCTCATGTATCTCACCGCTAGCCGGCCGGATGTTGTATTTGCCACGTACCTATGTTCACGCTACCAGTCTCGACCTACTGAACGTCATTTGTCTGCTGTTAAGCGGATACTTCGATATATCAAGGGAACCATTCACTTGGGGATCTGGTATCCGAAGGATTCCGGGTTTGAACTTGTTGCTTTTTCAGACGCTGACCATGCAGGTTGTTTAGACACGCGAAAAAGTACGTCTGGGGGAGTACAGTTTTTAGGTGACAAGCTCGTCTCTTGGCAGTCAAAGAAACAAGACTATACATCACTGTCGTCTACAGAATCAGAATACGTCGCCATGTCTGCCTGCTGCGCTCAAGTCATTTGGATGCGATCTCAGTTGATGGACTACGGATACGTGTTTAACAAGATTCCGATGTACTGTGACTCCAAGAGTGCCATCGCTATTTCATGCAACACGGTTCAACACTGCAAATCGAAGCATATTGCTCTCCGATATCACTTTATCAAGGAGCATGTGAAAATGGGTACAGTTGAATTATATTTTGTGGGTACTGAACACCAATTGGCAGATTTGTTCACCAAAGCCTTGCCTCATGCAAGATTTGTGGAACTAGTTCACCAAATTGGTATGCGATGTTTGACTCCTGATGATTTGGAAAACTTTCTCAAAAACAATTAATCAGAATCAAATATCAAATCTATCTTTGTAAATATATTTGATAAAAACACAAAAAGATTTTTCATTTTTTTTATTATTATTAAAAAAAATAAAAATAAATAAATAAATATATATGCAAGTACAAAACCTTTCGTCAACACTTTGTTCATTTTTAAACCGTCAACAATTATTTTTGAACAAGTGTTGAGGGGGAGACACAAAATTTTAATTTTTTTTTAAACTTTGTACTTGCATAATTTCTTCAATGTTGTTGCTTCAAATGAAAAGGGTGATAATATTTTTAAGATTTAGACTTGTGTGTGCAAATATTGCTAAGTTTTGTAACTTAGAGTTAGTGGTTTAGATCTATATCATTATGTTAAGGGACTAAAAGCGTGAACATACCAAAGTTAAAATAAATTTAACAAAAAAGGGAAAACGACATTAACTGCGGTACATTCATATCGTCTGACATTTTCACCCACCAACATAAATACATACAACCACCAAGATCTACGGCTGACTTTAAATCTGCACATCCATTCAAGTTTTTTCGATTTTGTGAGTGTTTTAACATTTAATGTATGATTATAAACAATGGTTTTTGTAAGATACTATCCATTGTAATAAACCTCGTTGATTAATAATAATCTGGTGTTACCGTTTAATAAAACCCATTTTTACGGGGAAATTTAAAATTTTCTCTTATTACTATTCTTACCACGTCACGATATCACAATAATTACCGAATGATGACACGTACTTCGAGACACGATTATACACGAACCACCATTTTCACTAAACTGGAACCTCAATAATCATGATAAGTACTAATAAAGTTGCTACCTTAAACTTATTTAAATTTTCCTAATTACAAGTAATTATTACTAATTACTTCCACTAAATATTTCCTAAGCTACAAATCAAAAGGGCTGCCAAATCACCTCAGCCCATCAACAGCCCATCACCATCCCACGTTGCACAGGCCCAACTCCCCAATCCCATTGCACTCTTCCTATTTCCTTTGTGTATTCGACATTTCCCACCTCTACAAAACAGCCCTGGTTCTTTCAATTCTTAAACACAACATGCCACTATTTTTACATACCCTCATTCATCACCCACTAGACTATTCGTATGCCAACTTTCAGGAATATATGTCGAGCTTTGGTTAGAGATTAAGGGCCAAAGTGTTTGTTCCATTTAACACCACTCGATATATATAAAAACCTCAAAACTTAACCGTTTTGACCCGCGCTTTTTCCTACGCCTTCCTAATGATATTATTAGCATATTATGACGTTAAGAAGGCCATGAGGACTGCAGCATGTGTTTGTGACTCGCTAAACCCATTTGTCACTTATTTAAAATACAAGCCGAGCACATATATATCACAAAAACAAAAGATAGGATTTTCCCACATTCTCATATCTATCCAAAGATCTCATATTGTCAGTAAACAAGCATAGGTGTCCTCCCATCCACAGTAGCCATCAATGATTGAAATGAAAGTCAATAAGTCAAGAAACGTGTGAAATTTTATCTCTATATATCCTACCATACATTTGGCAGCCTACACTACTCATCTCACCCTTCTTCCACTCTCACTAATAAACTTAAAAACCCAGAAACGTGTATCTCTTCTTGGGGAGCAATCGGATAAGAAGAGACAATACGTAAAGACGTATTGTAGTTCCTAGCGAGGGGACTGTTTTACTCTTGTGCTTCATTCAACTTCCACAGATCCTTCACCACCTTTGAAAGGTGTGGTACGTGTCTATATACCCATTCTATCTCAGTCACACGTTAATATTTTGATTCATGCATATCTCACTTTGCATTCGAACGTATCATATTTCTTTTGTAGCATAGTCACGTTAAAATAAATGAAAGGATTACATGTGTTAAATAAACTCACTCCCTAGTGCACGTTAAAATAGCATACCATGCATCATTGATTTTATTTTGCATTCAACGCATGAATATGTTCATATATATATATATATATATATCAACTCTCACGTACATTAACATGGTGTAACCCACCAAGCATATGTCGAACTCACTCATGGAAAGCGTTAGAAGGAACCTCACACACCACACTCACGTTTAAGGATTCATATCATGCATCATTCGAACGTATATAAACTCTAAATCACACGTTAAGACTTAAACTGAAAAACACTAGATATATTCTAAGTGTTTTGTACATATAAAACAGCCCCACGCCGCCTAGTAAATGGCACCATAACTCACGATTCGACTTAACAACCATACCTTATTTTTACACGAACTCATAGACAACGTTCCTAGTTACATTTTTCATAAAGACAACTTGTAAAAATAACCACGTATCGACTCTCAAAACTGGCCAAAGTAAAACGCAAGAGTCATTTTTGAAACTGCCAAAAACTTGCGACATGGGCTGTTAAGCCCATTAACCAGTTTATAAGCTGATGAGTTAAGCTGACTTTTGGAGCTTTTTAATTAATATGAAAATAAGATGATAAAAATAAGCTTTTTGATATGCCCAACTCACCTCAAACCTTACGGATTAAAAAGGGTTAATGAGCTATGAATATGGCTCGTTAAGGACTCATTTAGATAAAAAAATAAGCTACTGACCGAATAAGCTATTAAAATAAGCTTCATTAATCTTAAATAAATCTCATAAAAACTCGCCATCCTACATTTTTGACATTTTTGGACTAAAAACGTAACGCGAACTCACTTAGAGGGACTAAAACTGTCAAACCATGAAACGCAAGGACTGAGACTGTGAAAACAGAATGTTTAGAGTATAAATGGACGTATTATTGGATGCCAAGCCTCATTTGTATTCTTGGACAAATATTGGACTATTTATGGACTATAGACTTAATGAAGGACTAACGGTGTGACGAAATCGCAGTTAGGGTGAAAGTATAAAATCTGGAAAAGGACAAGGACCTACTGAATACACTTGACATTCTTATTTCATTTTCCATTCTTCATCATTCCATCACTTCATATGCATTTTTATACATTTTAGTTATGTATTATTTAATTTTCGTTATTTATTAGAAATTTAACGACTTCACTTGCATATCATTTCATCATATTTTGAGGAAGTAATATTTTGAGTCAATTGACATAAGAGTCAAGATAATAGTATATTTAAGCATATCACACTCATATCATCCAATCGTTATACGATTTCTCACTTTCACACTCATTGTTAGTAGTAAGTCAGAATCTTAGACTTCCCTCATATTCAGGTCTCGTATTGAGGACGTTTCCGTGATCGTTTCCATAAGTCTTACTTGATCTTATAATTCCATCTTGTCAGATACACTCCAGGTGAGTCGTGGCCCCTACTTTTAATACTTGTTTTTAATAACTCTTTTGGGGGAGATACATGCTTCAACTGTTTTAAGTTTACTTTTATACTTTGAAAACTCTCATGATTTACTCAAAATCATCAACTATGCTTTACATGTTTTGAATCACCCTTTGGAAGGGATATATGCTCGTTATACTTGCAAATTGCTTGCTTAGCTGAAACACTGTGTTTGAGAGATAACATTTTCAAGCTACTTGTTGTAACATGATACTGAGACTCATTATATGCATTCATTTAGTAATTGAAGGTACAGTTAACTTTACTATGATATTTATACATTTCACTGGAAATAATTGCCAAGACTAAAGTACGCATATTCTATGAACCCCTGAAACCTATATTGCCTAATTTTACTATATTGCCATAAAGTCCCTCGATCATGAGCCATTAATCACTACGGTGAGCGCGAATATAGTGAACAGCTTCGAAACCTGTTAGAGGCTGACGACCTATCCCACTAAATACTTTGACGGAATGCCTTTATGGTTAGTCGTATTTAGTCGCGATGCACTATATTTGAGAAAAATAGGAATTGGCAAATCACCTATTACATGAGGGCAAAACCCATCAGTAACCTGATGTGGACACCGCCGTTTTACGGTACTTTGTTAACGTTTTGCGTGTCATGAGGCTTAGGGCAATATAACTTTATAAATATATATGTCTTCAACATATATATTTGGATACAGCTGTATTTAGTAAACCACCACTCCACACTGATAGACTTCAGACTTTACACTATTGTTTACACTATGTGTTTGGATTATGTATCCTGTACTTGGAACTTAACTGTTATCATATGTGACTTAGTTGTGTCTTCTAATAAAGACAGCTCAATGCTTGGTATATCGTTACTTTTAAAAGTTGACCCATTATTTCATTTCGAGCGTATAACGACGTAGCTCATTTTCATTTAAAACTTGAAACTTATGATCATCTGAGTTCATATATGATTTACTTGTGGATTTTTACCCAACGTAACTTACTATTTACTTCAGGAGGTACTAGTATTTATTTCAACTACCACTATACACCACTGGAATTTATGGAAATAAGCTGTTTTCTCATTAAACTCTACGAACTCACCAACCTTTGTGTTGACATTTTAAGCGTGTTATCTCAGGTAATTAACGGAGCAGGACAAGGCACGGAGCGGGCATTATATACTCTGATAAACTACATGGTGTAAAATCAAATATGTCATTCTTTTCGATCCTTACCGTAACACCCTAATTACTTTTCCGCTGCCACAAAACAAATTAGGGGGTGTTACAAACAATGGTTTTGAAGGATTTTTCAATCCAACGGTTAAAATTGTCAATATTAATTGTTTTTAATCTAGGGTTTGCGCTAAATTGTAGAAATTAGATTCTGAGTGTTTATGTGGTATTTGTTTGGTGTGTTAGTGTCGGAATAGTGTCCTTAACATAATGCATGTGCCCAATTGTTCCCAGAAACATAAACTTTAAATGTTCTTAGTTTAGGGTTTAAGCGTACGATTTGGGGAAAACTGATTGAGAGTGTTGTAGTTAAATTAATTCACTGATATGTTGTTCTTATGCCTCAAATTGAATGTTTGTACCCTTAATTTTCACCCAGAAACATCACAAGTGTGAAAATTGATCAGTAGGGTTTAAGAAGAACGTATGAACACGTGCAGTTTGAATCTTGAGTTTTTGTGGATAAAAGTTGTTATAACTTGGTCAGATAACTCATAAACATCATTGAAAACGATTGGAACAAATGTTTGATTAAAAAGTGAACAAATTTTTCGTCTACAGTTGTTATCGAAATCCTTTGTATAAGGGTTTATCGAAATTGCCAATAATTATCGCAAATGTGATTTTTATCGCAAATGTGATTTTTAATCACAAATGTGATTTTTATCGCAAATGTGATTCTTATCGCAAATGTGATTCTTATCGCAAATGTGATTTTTATCGCAAATGTGATTCTTATCGCAAATGCCATACTTATCGCAAATGCAATATTTATCGCAAATGCAATACTTATCGCAATTGTGATTTTTATAGAAATTGAACAAATTCCTTAGACTCCTCAAGGTCTATCGAAATTGCACAAATTCTATAGAAATTGGCAAAATTGATATAATTTGATAACTACTATAATAAAATCAATCTAAGCTACAAAAGGATCACATGTGTAACATCAAGCTTAAATAATTGCTAACTATCATGTATGCCGCATATTTGTGCTTGATTGATATTTCAGCATTCTCCAATGATTGCACCTCAACAACAACCACTCCCAATGCTCACAAGAGTTGAAGTTCTTCCTCAAGGATACAAGGCAGATTTTGGGAACAACAACGCGAGGGTAGATTTTGAGAAAATAAAGTGTCCTGAACCTAGCTGTGTGATTGCTGTGGAAGTACTCAAGGAACACGAATGCCGAAACTTACTGGACAGTTCTGACAACATTCCGGAATTATATATTCATCAGTTGTGGAACACTTTGGAGTTAGACACAAAACAGAGATACTTCAAATGCACACTGGACCGCAAGAAACTCAAAATCACACCTGATCACCTTCGCAGAGCACTAGGCTTACCCGAACCACCAGAACCAGCTAACAAATACTGGCCCACACCATCAGAAGATGAAGTCCTTAAGTTCCTCGTTGACATTGGGTATGATGTCCAACCAGATACTCCTTTGACCAAGATCTCACACGTCAACGCAAAGAACATCCCTCAACCCTGGAGAGCCATTTACTACATAGTGGTTCGTTCTGTCTCAGGGAGGGACAGTGGTCATGAACATCTACGGATATCTCACCTACAACTTTTCTGGGGATTAGTGAATCAGAAGAAGATTGACTATGCGGAGCTCATCTGGGAAGACATGACATTTCAAATGCAGAAGTCATTCACCAAAGTTCCCTTTGTCCGGTACACCAAAGTGCTCATCAGTCTATTGCTTGATGAGAACAAAGACATCTCTCCTCGTGCTGGAGATTTAGAGATGCATTTGTACAGAATGGATAAAACTGTCAACTCTGTCTATTTTCCCAAAGAGAGCTCACACAAGCAAGGGGCTAGACTGCCAGAGTCTCTAATGACAGAAAATGTAAAGAAAACTAAAGCCTACAAAGACTATGAAAGAGCACTCAGACTTGGTCGCATAGGATTCTTGAAGCTGGGTAAAGAAGGAACTGGATCTACCAAGACCCGTTCAACAGGAAGTAGCAAAGCTGGGAGTGCTTCAAGTGCTTCAAAACAACCAAGAAAACCACACCCTAGAACTCTCAAAAGACGAATCAATGCTACTCCCAAACCCAAAGTAGAAGAAGGTGGGATTCATGATGAAGAAGAAACTGAATCAGATAAGTCAGAATCAGAAGAAGAAGTAACTGTTCAAATGAATGAGGAAGATGTTGACATGGAAGTTGACATTGCTACAACAATAGCAATGGAAGCTAGCAAGAAGTCACTCAAAGAAGATGACGCCAGAAGGGCCAATCTAAGGGTTGAAGAAATGAGGAAGATGGAAATGGCAAAGGGAGCTGGAGGATCCGGAAACGTTCAAGAAGCAGCTCCGACTCATCCTGATCCGGTTAATCAACCCGGAGGGTCTGAAGTGGCTACAACTATTACTCCTCAGCCCGATACGGTTAATCAACCCGAGAGGCCTGAGTCACATTCAGAGGACATTCCTCCACTTTTCAATCCTGTTAATCAACCCGGTAATGAAAGAGAACCATTAACAGACGAGGAAATTAAGGATGACATGTTCGATGAAGGTAATCAGCAGCAGCTTAATCTTGATGCGCCTGTTGATTGGGATACATCAGAGGAAGAGGAAATTATTGGGGACAAGACTACTAAAGCTGCACTTGAACTAGAAATTGAACACAAGGCAGAACAAGAAAAGAGGAAGGAGGCAGAAAGGTTACAGAAGGAAGAAGAAGAAGCAGAAAAGGAAGATGAAAACTATATTCAAACACCTCCTCTCACTCCATCACAGCTACAAATCGTCGTCTACAAGCCTCAATCTGAGGAACAACCAAAGGAGTCAACACCTTCTCCCTCATCATCAAAGGAATCAACACCTCCAGTCTCTCCTCCAAAAGATTCACCTCCTCCAGAATCTTCGTCACAACAATCACCACCACCCCAATCATCAAAAGCAACAACAGAAGAAACTCTAAGGACAATCATGAAAGGCAAGTATATAAAGAGAGTTGCTAGGATTACACGTGTAGAAGTCTTATCTCCTGCAAGAAAGAAATTAAAGAACGCTGCCAAACTTGCTCAAGCAAAACGTGACATCAAACTAACCGACCAAGTAACAGAGTTGCAGAACACGGTCAAAGATTTGTCTGAGCAGGTACAACAGTTGCAGGAGACAAAGCAGAAAATGGATGAGTTGTTAGATGTTGATGTAAAAGATCGGATGCTCAAAGCAGCTAAAGTCAACACAAGGCATTATGTCAAAAAGTTTCTTCTCGATCTTCAGAAAGATATCACAGAGTACATCGACACTCAACTTAAAGAAAAAGTTAAAGACCTCACTGGATCAACAATCCAACAGAAGAACCTTCTTGACTACTCCATTGAAGAACTCCAAATAGCCCTTCTCACCAAAATCACTACAAAACTCTCACCATCCAACACAGAATTGGCTATCTTTGAAGCTATTAAGGCTAATATGGAATCTTGCAAAGAAGCAGCCGATCGTGGAAAACGTCCCAGAGACGAAGAAGACCAAGATCCAGACTCCAAATCAAAGTAACACAAGAGTGAAGGCGGGTCTGGAATTCAGCTTAAACAGCCAACCGGACCGTCCACCACAACCACATCTCAACCAACAAAAGCTCCAGAATCTGGTCCCACTACTACTGAGCATCATTTTGAGTACTTTACCAACGATGGAATGGACTTTCAACAGCAAGATGATCAACCTCAGTCACCACCCAAGTCCAAGACTACGAAAAGCAAGAAATCTTCCAAAGAACCTTCTGTAGTCACATGGCTCGATGATGATGACACACAAGGCAATGACTGGTTTGATCAATTGGCTAGTGCTCAAATCCAAGAAGACGAAGCTTCTAAGATAGAAGACAGTACGTTTGAGATCACACAACAAATCAAACATACTCTAAATATCAAGAAGATGACCAAGAGAGAACTTCGTCGGATTAAAAATGATGCCTTTACTCTTCTCAAAGACAAATCTGCAAGCGCAGCTGAGCTAGAATATCACCTTGAAAACATTGCCCGAGCAATGTCAAGTGAGTTTGACTGGACTAATCCAGACATACTTAGGGTCGGTGGCCAAGACAGCAAAAATCGTCCTTACATCACAGACTGGACCAAACCACTTCCCGTGATACAAAAACATCATTCATCAGAACTCCCTTACCAATTCTTTTTCAACAACGATTTCGAACTACTCAGGCATGGATCTACAAGCAAAACCAAGTATGCTACCTCTATAACCTTCACTCCAGCAGCAAGTTATCCACAACCAGCCATTGAGGAAACTGCCATTCACCAACACCTTTTCATCAAACAACAAGTGAATTATGATCGTGATGCTGAACTGGGGATCTATCACTGGTTCGACAAACGGAAGACATGGTATAAGAGTAAACTCACCGAGAAATCTCACGATAAGGTATACAGTGTCCTCAGGATTGTGGCAGTGGTTAGTGTCAGAGGAGTGAAGAAGTATGACTACACATTCCTATCTGAGATCAACGTCAGAAGACATGACAATAAAATCTACTCGTTCTCCGAAGCAGACTTCCCAGACCTAAGTCTCAATGACATTGAAGATATGTACCTCATCAAAGTACAAGGAAAGCTACATCATCTCACTACAGATCTTCAATATGCTTTCAGTACGGCTATCTGCCATTTCATCAGAAGAACGATCATCAAAGAACAAGTAGAAGATCTTCAGCTAGGAGTGGAGAGTTATCATAAGAAGGTGAATCTCGTTGAGCCGGTACTACATCTTGAAAACATCAACCATGAAGCTCAATACACCATGAAGAGCACGCCAATCTTCGGTTTCATCTACAGGAGTGCAATGACAATAAACTGCTTCATGTCATTTCACGAGATTCACAAGTTCTGCAACGACACATTGAAAAACGTCCGTGACGGGTTGGTTCATAGAGTTCGTGATCAAGAATTGGGGAAGACAAAGAGATGGAACAGTGATCATCTGAGGCAAGTAAAGCAGTTCATCTGGAAGATCGAGAGAAGATTATACCACAGAGATCAGATGCGAAGATTGGAAACCTATGTTGGAGGTCGTCCACCATTCCTGATCAGAACGTATCAAAGGATGGATCCGGTATTCACAACATTTGGGAAAGGAGGTTAATGTAAGAATTTGATTTCATAATTCATTATTCTTATTTGATATTCTTGCCTATATGATTGTAAAATAATGGCTTGTGTACACATAACAGTGCACAACCCGTACCTGTAAAGAAAGGACCCTGAGGTACGCTTCAGTGCCTCAATCCTAATCACAGGAGCGAAAGCTTCTTTCTTATGAGTAGAATTAAACCAGAATTTTTCTAATTTTTTCAAAATTCTGCTCATAAGGACAAGTATTCTCTCATTAAGGGGGAGTATTTGAAAAATAATCTTTGTTCTAAAGACAAAACGTTCTTGAATATTCTTCCTACAAAACTCAAATGGCATACTTTTATCAAAACGTTTGTCAAAAACATCATAAGTATGCTATTTTTGAGGGGGAGAATAACGACATGATCAAAAATATGGTAACTTGCAAGATGGAATCTCATGTGAGCTAGGCTCAGAATTGACCCTCGAATTGACGATAACTAAAGTCAGTAGTCGAAAAGATATATCCGGGACGGGTAATAATTTCAAGCCAGTTTAACTGGTGATGTAAGCGTGTCTCGCAAAGGATATGTCTGAGTAGAATGTACCGATTTCGAGCGATTTTCCTTGAATGTGATCTGGACGGGTAATAATTTCAAGCCAGTTCATCTGGTGATGTAAGCGTGTCTCGCGATGATCATGTTCATTGAAAATCAATCAATTCAAAAAGTGCCAACTCTACCCGGCATGTGCAAATTTACTTTAACTATATATGAGCACATGTTAAGGGGGAGTCTTTCTGAAAATCACAAAACTCTCAAAGTGTTAACAAAATATGTTTTTATAATCATAAACACTATGAGAGATTTTCAAAAGGTTTGGTTTATGGCATCAATAGGATAGTCGTGGAGTTATAAGGTGACTAAGGTTAGAAATAACCGTCCTATGATCCGCCAGATCCGGAGGGATCTACCCAAGGACAATACCAATAGTTTAGAACTAGAAAGTCCTAGGTATGATTAAAAAGGAGATATAAAATGAAAGGAGAAAGAAGGGTTGAAGAATTAAAAAGAAAAGTAAAGAAAAATGGTGAAAAGAAATAGCCCTCCATTTATTCAACCTTAGGGCAGACACTGGGTTCAATTCATAATCTACTGGTTGATGGGCATCACCGGTATTGAAGACAAAAGACGTCATGGACCCAGTGACGCACTGCACTAACCTTCTAGCCACTCAGGTGTCTCTCAAAAGACACTTGTTTCATTTCACACGGAGAACCCTTCATCATCTATCGACCTCTCACTACGAGATGTGTTGATATTGAAAAGGAGGCACTCTGCTCCACGCCTCCGACGACCAAACAAATGTGCACGAATCGAGTCTAGAGCCATGAGATTCATCAAAAAATCTCTTAGGAACACTTAGTATTACTCTGTTTTTCTACATCATGGGCAGCAGTTGTAAAATTAAAAAGAGTCCTTCGCAGATCTTAGCAATCTGCCGAGAACATTCTTGAGAGAATTCACAATTGTGATTCTCAGTGATAGAATGGAAATCCTGCCAGGGTCAACATCAAACAGCCCTGACAGCAGGTCACTTCGGTAACTCCTTGTGGGTTACGCTTAGTGTTTTCTCCAAAATGGTCTACAGTCGTGGGGTGATCTCCAGCGACTCACTGAATCGTGGGTGCACTTCGGTGTGTCCGTGTAAGCCCTTTCGGGGGTATCCGGTTCAGAACGGCCTGGGTTTGGATTAGAGAAAGTCTTCACACTATGCTGTTGATGATCTCGAAGTCCAAATCTGTAAGTGCCGGATTGTTCGTGATGTACCTGCGGAGGATCATGAAGACCTGGAGTTCTACCACCATCAAGACTCCATCATGCTCATATCCTGAAGATCAGTTCTCACAAAGACTAAAGATAGCAAAAGTTCAAAGTTATTAAAGAAAAGTCAAAGATCAAGTATGTTAATCTTTCACAAGTCTAAGATCAAGCTTATGAAGAGAGAACTACGTGATGTATGAAGAACAAAAGTCAAAGAACATATGAGCATGATGGAAACGACGTAAAGACACCAGTACTAAAGACCATTGGAGGACGGCAGATCATTACCATACTATATCATATCAGATCATGAACAAAGAACAAAGATTATGAAGACGTCAGAAGCCCAAGAAGCAAAGATGATGTCAAGCAACCAAGATGACCAAGACTTAGGGGGAGATTGTTGGGAACACGTTTTATTTCAAGTCTTAGTCATGTTTTATTAATTGGTTGCTTAAATGTAATGGGCTATATGTTTAGAAAGAAAAGCCCATGGCACATTAGTAGCCCATGTGCCATGGAATCAAATTAGGATCTAATTAGTATAATTCTAGTATATTCTTATAATAGAATATGCTTAGGAATATCCTAAGCACATGACACCCTTATACGCCTATAAATAGAGGCTTAAGGTGATCAGTTTATTTGTTGGTTATTGTTCTATTGTGCGGAAGCTCTGTCAACTTAACGTATGGAATATAATCATCCTTCTTCTCTTCTCTAATCTCTTCTCTTAATCTCTTGTTGTTACTTAATTACTTTGTTATAGTTGTTAGATCAATCGTAGTATAGTTGTAGTTATGTTCGTGGTTATTTGTAGACTAGATCTAGTGTTATATCGTTGTTAGGGACCATCACTACTTCATTACTGGGCCCACAAAACAAACACCATTATTCAAAGCCATAGTCTCATTCCCATAGTATCCAACCAAACGGGGCCTTAGTCTAAAACTATTAGGTAATTGTTGTGAAACAATAAAGAAAAGATAAAGAGAACACAAAGGATTAAAGGAGAAAGAATAAAGAACTGTTTTATTAATCTCACATTGGAGGGATATTTATAATTACAAGATGGAGTATTCTCTAAGTTACAATCTTCTATTAATATACAAAGATATACTCACAATATTAGATGATATATGGACATCCATTCCATATATATATTTATAACACTTCCCCTTGGATGTCCATTTAAAAGATTACGTCTCATCATAACCTTACAAGATAAAACCCGATGGGACAAAATTCTTGTGAAGAAAAGAGTACATAATTCCTTCATACGCTTAGTGATGTTGCCTCATTAAAAACCTTACCAGGAAAAACCCATTTGGGGACAAAACAATGGTCAAGGGAAAAAGAGTGCAACGCGTATTTCACTTCCCCTGATGATCACATCACTTGAATTATTTAGTTGGTGCAATTCATTATCATAAACCAACTTTTTCAATACCAAAGAGCAAGTGTCTTCATAGAACAAACATGTTTAATTATAGCATGAAGAAGGGTTCTCCACATGTTGTTCACATATCCAGAAGGATTAAACATACGTCATAAATCTAATGCAAGTACATCATCGTACTTCATACATTATACAATGCCAACAAATTCAAAGTAAATGATTTATTATATCATGTATGGACACTAGCGAGAATCATCCATGTTTCATATAATTTCAAATATATTTTGTGATCATCATCTTTATAAGTCAAAATGAGACTTTTCAACATCATGTGACCTCATAGCCATGAGCGTCATAAAGTGCATTTAACATGTTATTTTAACTTAATGCACAAGGATTTTATCCTTAAGAAGTTCAATTCATAAACTAAGACAAACTTTGTCTTTTATTTCAAGTTTAGTTTCTAAGCATTCAATCGCCTTTATAATCTCTCAAAGAGTTTCATTGACATACCATAGTCAAATCCATATATCTTTATAAAATTTCATGGGCAAACATAATCATTTTCATGTCCCATTTTAACAAATATTGACTAAAGGCGATTGTAGCAATTATGCTCATATTCCTTGATCTCATATAATGATTTATTCAATTTGATCAAGTTGTATTGTCAATAATTTTTCTTTTATATGCTTCAAGCATTTCAAAATAACGAGACATGCTTTATGCATTTTATATCCTTTTAGGAATCTCAACATCAAATGAGCACTTATTTATATTCTTTTATACGCATATCAATATTTCACATATTTCCTGACTTATATAGTATTAAAATACTTATTGGATCCACCACATGAGATCATGTCTCATTATTATTTTCACGTCTTTGCGAAAATGTAAATTCAGTACATTGATTTTGATTTCTTACAAAAACAAATATTTATCCAATAAGTTTACACATTCATGTTTCATGTGTATGGACTTCAAGTCTCACATGTCTCTGTGGAAAACTAGAAGGGGGGGGGGTTGAATAGTTTTACCGTTTAAAATTAATTCGCTTTGTTACTCTATATTAATTCAAGCACAAACAAATATTCACACAATATATATGAAAAGTAAAGAGAGGAAAGATCAAACCACACAACACGGATGTTTATAGTGGTTCGGCTACAAGGACTCTCTTCCTTGCCCTACTCCACTCCTCGAGATCTAACTCGAGAGTTATTCTTCACTAAGAAACAAACTCTCTTCTAGGTGGAGAAAAACTTTACACGTTGCTTACTTCCTTTTCCGGTACTAAGCTAAACACCGAGTTCTACTTCAAGGCAGAACCAACCTAATGTCGCCTATACAATTACCGATACTAAGCTAGATGTCGAGTTCTTTACAAGGGTACAACCACTCCCGTTTGGTTCTTTCACATGGGTACAACCACTCCCTACACTCTTTGTGTTTTGAGGACTAAAACACTAACCACACTCACTGAGATAAATGATACAAATAATGATGTGTGAACTACAACTAGGGGTGTCTGTAGGGTCGGGTTGACCCGACCCGAACCCGAACCCGATCGGGTTGGGTCTAATCGGGTCAAAAAATCTAGTCGGGTTGTTTTGACCCGAACCCGATAACCCGATAGTGTTATCGGGTCGTGTTCGGGTTAAATAAAAAATCTTATCGGGTTATCGGGTCAACCCGATAAGACCCGACAATGCTTTTTTATATAGTTTACAATATTTAATTTTGATATGATTAGAGATGAAAATGGTGATTATTTGGTGATTGATATTAATTATTTTACTGGTTATGAGAAGTTGCATACACATTGATACAATTCAGTTGGATAACTGATTCAATGTGCATGTCTTTCAGTTATCCAACTTGCACATTAAGAGCAAAATGATTATATTGTGCATGTCTCTCAGTTATCCAAATATGCAATTACACAGTTTTGTTTTGAAAGAGCTTCTGTTATCTTTTGCACAACTTCAAGTTCCTACAAGTTGCATGCTGTCAATATGGAGCCTTTGGATATATTAGTCATAGACGAGCCTTTGGATATATTAGTCATATAATTGACTCAACTTAAGCTCATGAAGAATGCACTTATACATATTTCGTTTGACAAGATAGTCGCGAGTTTTAGATAAACTAAAAAGTTTCATATTGAAAGTCTTTTAGCTATTTCAGACTAAAGTAGCAATTGTCTACGTTCTAGTCGTTTGTTTACAATGTATCGTTTTCAATTCTTTGGATCAAGCAGAAACACATGCATATTTGGTTAGTATTTTGCTACAACGCATGTCATATACCGATATGTATATTATGCACTTAAGTATGACAAAAGAAACCCACAAATTACCATGCTAAATCTAGACATGCAGTAATACACCAGTATCTTGTTACAATCCTTTATGATCGAGTGTGTTTAATAATGTATTAAATTGTCCCAAAAAAAAACTAAGCATTTGGACCAAGATCACATGTATGCTGGTTATTAGATATGCTGAATCATATAATATTATTAGTATCATGTTTAATGCAAGTATTACAATAGTGCACAACAACACAGTGGCGACTGGCGACATTTACAATCGGGTCACCCGATAACCCGAATCACCCGACCCGACATAACCCGACCCGACTACGACCCAAACCCGATAACCCGAATTCTTATCGGGTCGGGTGTCGGGTGAGTTTTAAAAAAATCCAAACCCGACTCAACCCGACCCGACAGACCCGATAACCCGATAACCCGACTCGATAACACCCCTAACTACAACTATATCAAACAGTAACTATGCTAAAGGTTTTACACGTCTGTGTTGAACCTTGATGCTTAATCTCCTTTGCTACAAAAGGAAAGATCAAATGAAATGAATGAATGATGAGGGTTAGATAATATGTAAATGAATAAGTATGAATATTAGGCTATATGAGTGATGGTGTGTCCAAATGATCAGCTTGCTATTTATAGGCAAGCTGGTGAACAGCCGGTGGATCCGGCGGATCCCATAAAAGGGATCCGTCTTTGATGTCGTTTGGTTCCGCCAAAATGACAGCTAAGAGATTTTTCAAATCTCTCCAAATCTTCCACAATCTTTTCATATCTTTGTGTTGTCATATCAAGATCTTTCAAAGTCAACTATCTTGCTTGAAGATCTAACTAAGATATCACATAATCTATGTATGATGCATGCCATGATGTCATTGTATCATTTTAAAAATAAAGTTTCCTTTTAAGGAAATAAACTAGTAGATGTGTAAAATGTAATTCTAAGTAATCTTGTGAAATGTAAAATGTGTTTTAAAGAGACTTTAACTAGTATTTATAATTTGCTAAAAGATATACTTTGTAATTGTCATTAACAAAACTAAGTAAAGATCGTAAAATATAAATAACGTTTTTAGTACGATATTTGTATTAACAATCTCCCCATTTTTGTTGATGACAAAACATAAAGTATATTTTTGAGCAAAAGAATAAATATAGCATGAGTTCTTTAAAATATAGATTAAGTTTGTTTTATTTGAGTTTAAAAACTATTTTTATGCAGAAGTGTATGTACTGTGATGATTCACAGTTATGCAAACTTAATCCTTTCTCCCCCTTTTTGTCGAAACAAAAAGAAGAGTTGCTTAGCGGAATGCGATTTTGAGAACTTTAAGAGCTCCCCCTTGTTTGATACTCCCCCTAAATGGAGTAACAAGGTAATGATGCATGATCCTACAAAACAAATGGTTAGAATATGAAATGCTCCCCCTCGATGTATACTCCCCATTACAAGAGTCCCAACGTATACATTTGAAGGGTATGAGATGCTACAAAAGAAATATTAATTATGAATAGCTTCAATGGAGAAGCATAATGTATATGAAATGATCATCCAAATAAGAATGTTAATCTAGTTGACTTGAAAAAGTCAAAATGTAGTGTCTGATCAAAATTTTGTACCTAAAGTACAAGTGATCAAACTATAATGTAGATTCCAAATGGCTATATAATGATGTTAGTCACCTAAATAATGATAATATGCTTAATGTTGATCACTCACAAGCATAACATATAACATTCATATATATTGAAAATATGTGACCAAATTCACAAAAATATGAAGTTACAAGAAAATGAAAAATACATCCTAAAAATCCTAAGACAACATCCTTAAAGGTCCTATATAATGAGACTAGAAAACTCCAATTGAGGAGGATGAGAGATGGCGTTTAGACGCTCAAGAATGTTGTTCAATATGAACCTCATTTCAT
Organism: Artemisia tridentata subsp. tridentata; assembly: GCA_021014915.2. Lineage (NCBI taxonomy): Eukaryota > Viridiplantae > Streptophyta > Magnoliopsida > Asterales > Asteraceae > Artemisia > Artemisia tridentata. The sequence goes on along the minus strand of CP139508.1, from coordinate 94,255,455 downwards.
TTTGGAGCTCGTGCACCAAAATGTTTGTCCTTTGAGCTATGTGAGCGGTTCTTTCACACATGTTGCAATCATGGCGAGGAAAACCGGGCTGAAGAGTAGACTCATTTGGTTGTGGTGGTGGTGGTGGTGATTGGTTGTTGGGTGGTGGTGGTTGTGCTTGTTCATTGGTTGGTGGTGGTGTTTGGATGGAGTTCATGAGGATGGTTTAGAGGTCCATGGCTTCATTGAGGCGGTGATCTACCATACCTGAGAGAGTGTAGAGACGGTTGAGCTCTTCACTAATCTCCTCTTGGGTTTGAGGCAAATTGATCCACATTGCCTCGTCTATGGCAATGAGAGTTGATGTGGGTGAGAGAGGTGGTATTTGAGGTTGAGATGATGGTGCATCATGGTATAAAGGACCATGGATATCCGGGAAAATCGGATGAAAAAGCATAATCTCTTGACCTTCAAAGGTCATGGGTGGAGGATTGGTTGATCTTGGTGGGAGATCCTCCAAGTCATCAAGGTATGGATGTGGTGATGTAGGTGGAGTCCTAAATAGCTCCATAGGTTGCAACTTGGGTGATTTTGGGGTGATGTTGATTTAACAGGCTGTGATGGAGCGGGTGGTGATGTGGTTGCTATTGGAGTTATGGTTGGAGGTGGAGTTTGTATGACAACATTGGATGGTGTAGGTGTGTATAAAGTAAGGAAATTTTCACTTGCTATAAGAGATGAGATGAGATATTAAGAGGAGATGATTCCTCTGATGATGAGTTAGCAAGATTGATGAAGCAACAAGGCTTAACACTAATGCGGGCAGTGCGTTTTGGAGGTCTAGAGGTGGAGGAGTTGTTTGATTTGGTCATGGTGAGCTAAGAGAACTAAGATGTACAGGTTATATGTTGTGAAGAAGGTGAATGAGTGAGTTTTGCTCTAAGTTATGATCTTAATTTATAGGCAGATGGTTTATAGAAACTAGTGTTTGGATTTGATGTAAATCCAATAGAGAATGTTGGTTCCTAATGATTTGGAACAAAAATTTGTGCAAATCACATCACATAAGTCAATCCATAGAACTTATGTTAAGTAATATGATGAAGATATGCAGTAAATGCAAAGAGATAGTGGAAAATCCTCTGATGTGATGTTCCCACGGATTTGAAGGATCCCTAAAAAGGGTTCCTTGTTTGTATCAGAAAGGTAACTCACACATAAAATTTAAAAATTCAAATTTTGGTGGGAAATTTTGTTCCTAAGTTTCTAAGAGTTCATAAATGAATCTAAGATGTTTAAGCATCAGTGAATATACTCGAAAGAGGACTAGAAACTAAAATCTAAGAATCGGGATGAGTCAGAAATTTATTGAAGATGGTACTGTTACACCTGCGGATCCAATGGATAACACATGCGGATCCAAATTATGGGATCCGCAGAATCCGCAGGTGAAAGGTTGGCGGAGCCAACGATAACACATGGCGGATCCAAAATGAGGGATCCGCCAGATCCGTGGACCAAAAGTACTAAAACTAAACAGAGAGATGTGCATATTTTTCGTTTTTCAACGAAAACCCGAAAATTATCCTGGAGCATATCTATCATCTAATATGTAATGAAAAACAATCAAATATGATGATACTAACACATGTTTAATCATAGATTAATCCGTTCATGGGAACTTACCTTAAGAGGAGTTAAGCCAAACATAGGCTTAAACTCGAAAAATTGATAACATCAAGTGTTATCGACCTGCAATTCTTAGTTAGTTCATATACACATCAAATATCAACATAACAAGTTAAGAAACAACCATTTTTAATACTACATTGTCTAATAATGTTTAGAGCCAAACACTCCTTCAACTCAATTTCTTCTTCAATTTCTTCATGCCCTTATGAAGCTTCATCATCCAACGTCCTAAATTCTTCACCATTCTTTTGATGTTGCGATACTCGGCTGATTCATTTGGGATTGGTGGAAGTTGGCTCAAGTACTCCGGAGGAGGAATCCTAGAGTTTAGCAACCCATCATCGTCACTCATGGATGATGATGATGATGATGTTTGAGCACGAGGACGTTTGCCCTTGTCAACCGCTACCCTAAAGTCGCTCAAGGGAACGAAGGTGTGTTGAATTTCATCATAATCGGGGACAAAACCTAGGGCATTTCTAGGAATGGGTGCAAATGCTCTATAGAGACGAGTCAAAAGCATCCCATATGGCATTGCCATTTTTCCTTGAATAGGGATGTCGGCCATTCTCTTGGTAACATAGTAAGCAAGATTGAAAGGTTGATGAGTTGAAACATTGTACATCATGTGACAAAGACAAGCATTGATGTGATCGCGGTTTCCTACCGTGCACATGACATTGGCTCTTAAGACTTCTTCCATTTTCCTAAATTCGGGCTTAAGTTCATTTAGCTCCATAGCAAATGGATCTCTAGCTACATATTTCCCGCGATACAACCTAGTTGGGTTGTTCCTAGGAATGAAGAGATGTTCACGAATGACTTCTTTTGAGGCTAAAGGAGTGGCATAAGGTGCCGTTCTTTCAAGGTTGGATTCTAAGATAGTCAAGGACCACTTGTCCGAGTAAACACATGTTCCTTGATTTGGAATTCCTAAGACTTCTCCAAATTGATCTAATGGAATATTGAATAAGGTTCCATTGACACTAAAGTGAATGCTCATAAGACCATTGTCACTTGAACTAAGACCTATGGTGGCATAGAACTCGAGAATGAACCTAGGAATGATGAGTTCATCAATGTCTAAGAGACAATCGAAGTGAATTGCGGCTAATTGCTCGCGGAGATTGGTGTCTTCATAGAATGAGGGATCTACTACCCTACCCTCATGGACATAATGTTTTTCTAGTGCCTTAAAGATGTCGACTTGGGCATCGGTTAGACCTTTGGTTTTGTGGTGTTTTGGGAGGTAATCAAGAGTCTTTTTGTGATCGTAATTTGTTGCGGGAGGCATGATTATCCTAGACACGAAAAAATATATATAGTTTAGTTGAAATTATCAAAAATACATATATATGTCTAGTGTGTGCCTACATGGGGACTATGTGGAGGTGCGGTTATCTCGACTCATTTTGATGCATGAAAATTATGTTTATGCAAGTTTTATGATAAAACGAGAGATAACCCAAACGCTCCTGCTTCAATGTAGCTACAATTGAATGTACCCGAAAATACATATTAATTATGTATTTCCTTTAGCATTCAAGAGACATTATGCAAGTGATGCTCAAAACATAACGTTTTTGTATTTGTATAAACAATGTCCAAAAACCATTTTTCCTAGTCGTGAGAAGATTTTAGCAAAAATTTCTCATGGGGTTTTTGATGAATAATGACAATGTACTACAAGATGCAATTCCTAACTATGAAAAATATGATTTGAAGTGCAATTCAGTAAATATGTTTCATGATTTTACAAGAATTATGCATATACCCCAAGTTTTGGTTTTGTGCATGAAATAGAAATCCTAGACGCAGATCAGGAATGCAATCATGTTAAGGATACTTACAGTGATGATTTGAGCACAATTTGGTTGAGAAAGATGGCTTAATTTGTGAGTTTGGTGAAATATGGGACGTATTTCCAGTGGGTGATATGTTTTGGAGTGAATGATGAATAGTACTTGTTGTTTATTAAATAATAAAACAACCTGTGCATGTGACGGATCCGGCGGATCCAAAACAAAGGATCCGCGGGATCAGAACACAATTTTTGGTTTAGTGTCGAGTTTGGTTAAACTAAGATTTACGCTACTGTTTTATCTAATCACTAGGTTCCATTAATCCTAATCCAAGTCTAAGATAGTAGAAAGGTTCTCTTTTGAGAGGTTTAGTGAGAATATCGGCAATGTTGTCCTCTGAGGAAACTTTCTCAATTGAGATGTTTCCCTTCTGTACATTGTCGCGTAGGAAATGATGACGTATTTCAATGTGTTTGGTTCTAGCGTGTTGGACCGTATTTTTGCTGAGGTCGAATAGCTCCTTTGTTGTCACAAAGAATGGGGATGTCGTTGAGTTCAATTCCATAGTCTACGAGAGCTTGTTTCATCCACAGTGCTTGTTGACACGCCTTTCCTGCAGACACATACTCTGCCTCTGTTGTTGAGATTGCGAGGGCTGTTTGTTTCTTAGCGAACCATGAGGTGAGACAATGTCCTACAAAAGTAAAAATACCGCTAGTACTTTTCCTATCAACATAGTCACCGGCATGGTCTGAGTCGGCATACACTATGGTTTCTACACCCGTTCCTTTGGGATACCATAATCCTAAATGTGTAGTGCCTTTGATGTACCTAAATATCCGTTTAACGGCTTCAAGATGGGACATTTTGGGATCTTCTTGAAAACGTGCACATAGAAAAACACTAAACATAATGTCCGGCCTACTAGCCGTAAGATAGTGTAAACTACCAATCATTCCTCTATATTTAGTGCTATCTACGGATTCATTTTCTTCATCCTTTGTGAGTTTAGTTTCGGAGGACATAGGTGTTTTCATGGGTTTTGAGTCTTCAAGACCAAACTTCTTAAGCATATCTTTGATATACTTTGATTGGTTGAAGAATATCCCATCTTCTAATTGTTTTATTTGGAGACCTAAGAAAAAGTTTATTTCCCCCATCATACTCATTTCAAACTCATCATGCATGATTTTTGAAAAATCGCCGCATAACTCTTGACAAGTTGAGCCGAATATAATGTCATCCACATATATCTGGACGATGATAATATGTGATCCCTTTTTCTTGGTGAAGAGAGTATTGTCTACTAGGCCCATGGTATACTTATGGTCAACTAGGAAGGTCTTAAGTCGATCATACCAAGCTTTTGGTGCTTGCTTAAGTCCGTATAAAGCTTTCTTAAGTTTGTAGACATGATTTGGTTTTTCAAAATCGGCAAAGCCGGGAGGTTGTGCAACATATACTTCTTCATTTATAAATCCGTTTAAAATAGCACTTTTGACATCTATTTGAAATAATTTAAAATCATGTGCACATACAAATGCAAGTAGTATCCTAATAGACTCAAGTCTAGCTACGGGTGCAAATGTTTCACCGTAATCTATACCTTCTTATTGATTGTATCCTTGTGCTACTAGCCTAGCTTTGTTTCTAGATACTATGCCATTTTCATCCATTTTATTTCTAAAAACCCATTTGGTACCGATAATGGTTTGATTTTTAGGTTGTGGATCTAAAGTCCAAACGTCATTCTTAACAAATTGATTTAATTCCTCTTGCATAGCAATTACCCAAGATTCATCTTTTATAGCTTCATTTATATTTTTAGGCTCAATTGTTGAAACAAAACAAAAGTAATTACTTTCATTTTGAGCTTTAGATCTTAATGTTCTTTCATTAAGTTTTCCTATGACATTTTCTAATGGACGACTTTTTGTTTCTTTGATATTGACTATATCTCTTTTTACTGGTTCATCTTCATTATCATTTTCAACATTTTCTATGTTTTCAACCATTTGGCTTTCAACCAAGTCATCATCTACCAAAGGTGATGTCTTAGAGGGAGGTGGACTTTCGTCAAATGTTACGTTCAACGATTCCTCGACTCTTAAGGTTTCTTTGTTCAAGACTATGTATGCTTTACTGTTTTGTGAGTACCCAAGAAATACACCTTCATACGACTTTGGGTCGAACTTGGTGAGATAATCTTTTGTGTTTAAAATGAAGCACTTGCTTCCAAAAACTCTAAAATATCCTAAAGTAGGCTTTTTGCCTCGATAAAGTTCATAAGGAGTTTTATTTAAAATGGTCTAATTAAAACTCTATTTAGGATATATGTGGAAGTATCTACTGCGTGACACCAAAACTTTTGAGGTATGTTTTGTTCATTTAACATAGTTCTACTCATTTCTTGAATTGTCCTATTTTTCCGTTCTACTACACCATTAGATTGTGGAGTTCGAGGAGCCGAGAAATTATGTGTTATTCCATTATTATCACAAAATGTTCCGAATTGGATTTCGTTGTCAAATTCTCGACCATGGTCGGTTCTAATAGATACTATGTTACTTCCTATTTGATTTTGAATTTTCTTGCTTAGAATTTCAAATTTATCAAAGGCCTCATTTTTGGTTTTCAAAAATTTAGTCCATGTATACCTAGAGTAATCATCCACTATAACCAAAGTATAAAAGTTACCCCCATAACTTTGTATAGCGGATGGACCAAACAAGTCCATATGCAATAATTCTAGACACCTAGATGTAGACACCATATTTTTAGCCTTATGGCTATTATGAGCTTGTTTCCCAATTTTGCAAGCATCACAAAAGTGTTGGTCATATTTCAACTTGGGTAAGTTCCTAACGAGTTCCTTAGATGATAAGGATTGAATTAGCCTCATATTGGCATGACCTAAACGTCGATGCCATAGAGTTGAGTTTTCGTCCAAAGAGGTAAGACAAAGCTTGTCTTTAGGTGTTTTATCTAATTTCATAACATAAACGTTATTTTTCAAAACACCTTTTCCTACTGTTATGCCGTCTTTAAGTATTTTACTTCCGTTTTCACTGAAAAGGACGTTATACTTTTTGCGGCACAATTAACTTATACTAAGCAAGTTAAAACCTAAATTATCAACATGAGCAACATCATCAATAGAGAGAGAGTCATGAGAGATCTTACCTTTTTCTATGATTTTACTTTTAAGCTTGCTACCAAATGTGACATTACCTCCGTCGTACACTTGGTAGGTTGAGAAAAGGCTTTTGTTTCCCGTCATATGTCTTGAACACCCACTATCTTTGATCCACTCATCAGGTTCTAGTTCAACTTTTAAGCATACCTAAGTTCAAGAAAGACTCAAGCGTTTGGTCCCCAATATCTCATGGGTCCGTTTGGGTTAAACATAACATTATCATGGTTCATGTAAGCAAATGGAGGATAATTGTTCCATGGCATGTAATTGGGACCTTGGAAGTTTCTAGGCATATTTTGGTTCCAATTATTTTGATAATGATGTTGTGAGTTAACATTACTCTTAGGAAAGGGGTGTTTGGGAAAACTAGTTTGAGGTCTCTGTTGAGTTGTTTTAACTCTATACTCATTCCTAGCTTGACCTCTTCCTATAGAAACAACTGGTTTTAGCTTGTTGTTAGTTATACTAGTACTAGGTTTTCTAGTGACCTTAACAAATTCAGTACGGTTCGTTTTAAGATCCTTCTGTTCAACTTCTGTACCCGCGGATCCCTTGGGTACAACTGGCGGATCCAAAACTTTGGATCCGTGGGCTTCTGACTTGGTTGAAACAGTTTCTTTTTCATTCACAGTTTGTTTCTTAAAGTCACCTAAGGTTCCTAGTTTCATAAAACCTAGTCCGGTTTTATCATGAGGAAGTTTTTGCATCTTCATTATCTCATCTGCACAACTTATGTTTTTATCAAACTTTTTAAACTTAGAGTTTTGCTTAATGAGATCTTCCTGTGTGGTTTTTAGTGCATCTAATTCTAATTTTAGTTCTTGACAAGAGACACATGTATCTTTACTATTTTTTCCTTTTTCCATTCGTATCTCTTTTTCTTTAAGCCAATACACTTCATTTTCTAAAAGTGTTGTTTTAGTTTTCAAGAATTTGTTTTTGTTGATGATTTTTAATGTTATATCACATAGTTTGTTATATTCTACTTCTAAGGTTTCATCATCTATAGAGGAGTATGAGTCAGAATGTACCTCCTCTGTGTCATGAGCCATAAAGGCAACTTCGTTGTCTTTAGGCTCATCATCATCTCCTTCACTATCACTCCAAGCTCCACTAACAAATGCCTTTTGAGACTTGTTCTTTGGAGGCTTTGGACATTCATCTATAAAGTGACCAGAATCTCCACACCTGTAGCACTTCCAATCTAACTTGCCTTTTCTATCATCACGGTCTTTTCGGAAGGATTTCTTTTCTTCACGAGGTGATCTTACGAACTTTCCTCGTCTCCTGAAGAATTTCTTGAAATCTCTTACGGCCATGGCATACTCTTCGTCTTCGCTATTAGAACAAGACTCTTCATCATCACTTGACTCAACTTTAGCTTTTAGGGTAATGGACTTCATCTTCTCCTTTTTGCCTTTAACTATTTCTGAATCTTTTTCCATCACCATTTCGTGAACTTTGAGATTTCCTATAAGCTCATCCAGTGTCATGCTTGAAAGATCCTTGGATTCTTCAATAGCTGTCACTTTTGCTCTCCACTTCAAATGGAGTGCTCTTAGAAATTTCCTGACAAAATTCTTACTAGAAAAAGATTCGTCAAGTGCTTTAAGTGATGTAATAATAGTATTAAACTTAGCAAACGCACTATCAATGGTCTCATCTTCAGAGATAACAAATTGTTCATATTGTTGAACAAGAAAATAAATTTTGTTATCTTTGACTTGTGAATTTCCTTGATGAGTGATAATTAGAGATTGCCAAATATCTTTAGCCGTTTTACACATAAAAACTCTTTCATATTCTTTCTTAGGTAAAGCATTGTAAAGCATCATTTTGACTTCATTATTCTTGGCAATCAACTTCTTTTGCTCATCACTGTGACGAGTAAGAGAAGTTCCTACATCCCGACCACCCGAAATATCATTACTTATGGCCTTGTAATCACCCTCAACAATTATATACCATAGATCTATATCCTTTGACTTCACATAAGTCTTAAAGCGATTTTTCCAATAAATAAAACAATTAGGTTCGAATAGAGGTGGTCTTTGCATAGATTGCCCTTCTTTAAAGTTTTCAAAATCCATGGATCGTTTTAAGTTTTAAAATACAATAAATTTTTAAAATCTTAAGTAACGTAGCTCTTGATGCCAATTGTGGAAAACTAGAAGGGGGGGGGTGGGTTGAATAGTTTTTCCATTTAAAATTAATTCGCTTTGTTACTCTATGTTAATTCAAAGGAAACAAGCACAAACAAATATTCACACAATATATATGAAAAGTAAAGAGAGGAAAGATCAAACCACACAACACGGATGTTTATAGTGGTTCGGCTACAAGGACTCTCTTCCTTGCCCTACTCCACTCCTCGAGCCTCTAACTCGAGAGTTATCCTTCACTAAGAAACAAACTCTCTTCTAGGTGGAGAAAACCTTTACACGTTGCTTACTTCCTTTTCCGGTACTAAGCTAAACACCGAGTTCTACTTCAAGGCAGAACCAACCTAACGTCGCCTATATAATTACTGACACTAAGCTAGATGTCGAGTTCTTTACAAGGGTACAACCACTTCCGTTTGGTTCTTTCACAAGGGTACAACCACTCCCGTTTGGTTCTTTCACAAGGGTACAACCACTCCCTACACTCTTTGTGTTTTGAGGACTAAAACACTAACCACACTCACTAAGATAAATGATACAAATAATAATGTGTGAACTACAACTATATCACACAGTAACTATGCTAAAGGTTTTACACGTCTGTGTTGAACCTTGATGCTTAATCTCCTTTGCTACAAAAGGAAAGATCAAATGAAATGAATGAATGATGAGGGTTAGATAATATGTAAATGAATGAGTATGAATATTAGGCTATATGAGTGATGGTGTGTCCAAATGATCAGCTTGCTATTTATAGGCAAGCTGGTGAACAGCCGGCGGATCCGGCGGATCCCATAAAAGGGATCCGTCTTTGATGTCGATTGGTTCCGCCAAAATGACAGCTAAGAGATTTTTCAAATCTCTCCAAATCTTCCACAATCTTTTCATATCTTTGTGTTGTCATATCAAGATCTTCCAAAGTCAACTATCTTGCTTGAAGATCTAACTAAGATATCACATAATCTATGTATGATGCATGCCATGATGTCATTGTATCATTTTAAAAATAAAGTTTCCTTTTAAGGAAATGAACTAGTAGATGTGTAAAATGTAATTGTAAGTAATCTTGTGAAATGTAAAATGTGTTTTAAAGAGACTTTAGCTAGTATTTATAATTTGCTAAAAGATATACTTTGTAATTGTCATTAACAAAACTAAGTAAAGATCGTAAAATATAAATAACATTTTTAGTACGATATTTGTATTAACAGTCTCATCACAAGAGACTCCAAGCTTTCACTAGTTACTTGCGTATTTACATTTTGGCTAATCATTTTACAATTGCGATTCTCGTAGAATTATTTTCAAGATCCTCACCGCTATTTTATTTATAAATTCATTATTGATGAACTCAAATAAGTACATTTTATTACTATCATTTATCCTATTAATTTGACTTGTTTTACTATATTATGTATGAGGATTGATACTTAATTGTTTACTTTTGTAATTCTCAGGTAAAAACAAGCATTTGGTGAAACTTAGCGATTATGGACTAATAATGGAGCAAAACGTGCATAAAGAGGAAGTCTACTGACATGGACAAGATCAAGTCAATTCTGCTCCAGATGCGCCGCATCTCACTCTCGACATGCGCCGCATCTATATCAAGATATCACCAGATACGATCCAAGATACAAGAGGACATGCGCCGCATCTAATCAAGAGTTACGCCGCATCTTCTGGCGGTGTACGAATATTCCTGAATATTATAATCTTGGACCCCACGCGAAGTTAAGTACATGCGTCGCATCTACTTAAGTAGATGCGCCGCATCTTCCCTCAGACACAAACTATAAATACCCCGTAGACCAGACGCATTAGAGAGTTCCGAGAGTTCGAAACCCTAAAACCGAAGTTCGGACAGCAGAACAGGAGGACGAATTCAGTCAAGAGGCAGCACAAGACACACCCAAATCGAAGATACAAGAGCTGTAAGAAGGTGCTGCATGTATTTAATTCATTAAGTAGTTTTGTTTTATTGTGTTAGCAAACTTTAATTCATCAGGATTGGTGGCTTGTGTAATGTGACAACGAAAGATTGCACTCCCTTTAATACTTGCTTTCCCATCAATTAAAGTTTATATGTTGATGTCTTTGGTTACTACTTATTAGTGCATTGATAACCTCTGTGTTTATTAGTGGCTTGCGGGCATCCGACTGCGGGACAAGATGTGGCTCCCACGGTTGTTTCTAAATTGATCACTTAGGAATAACTTTTAGACATAAGTAATCATTAAGGGTTTACTCGCCGATGAGAATAGGACCAACGAGAAAGGGTTAATTACATACACTTCATATAAAGCTATCAATAAAACAAGTGACAATCTACTTAATCATAAGGACAGCCCTCTTATTGTCTCAAGTATCTATCTGTGTACGTGTGTGCTACTTGCTGATTCGTGCCTATTTGTTTATTTTATTATTTCATTGCAAACAACAAATCGTGCCAGTCTCTCAGGCTGAAACCCCCTTGCGTTAGGATATTAAAATACTGATTAGAATAACTAGATAATACGTTCCACTCTTAGTGATCGACACTCTACTTACCATTATCTTCATACTGACCGGGTACACTGCTCGTTAAGTGTGTGTGTTATTGATAAGTCGGCTAAATATAAATTTAAAACTTGAGTAGGCATTAAAACTGCTAAACCGCAACGACACATCACGCGCATCAAGTTTTTGGCGCCGCTGCCGGGGAGTGAATTGTTATTATCTGTTAATTTGATTAGTATTTTAATTAGGTTTTTCTTTTTATTAGATTAATTGCATCATTGTACTATTTTGCATAATTGTTGTATTGTGTGCTATTTGTTTTCTTTTATTTTTGCTTTTATTTGTTTTTGTTCGTGTGTTTTTATTTTTGTTTTATTTTTCGTTTTTTGTGTGTTCTGCTACCGTTGTACTGTGCTAAATCAAACGATACGGCGCATCTGATCTCTCAGATACGGCGTATTGCGTTCAATTTTTTTATATACAACGCGTTTAATTAATTCGATACGACGCATCTTTTCCCCAAGATACGGCGTATCTGTTTTTAATAAGAAAATTTTTCTAAGCGATGAAGTAATACGACGCATCTGCTTTTGCAGATACGGCGTATCTGTTTTTGATAAATTTTTTTTTTCTAAAACGTTAACGCCATACGACGCATCTTCTTTTGAAGATACGGCGTATCTATTATTTTAATTAAAAACAGTTTGCGAATTATTAAACAGATACGGCGTATCGATCTCTGTCGATACGGCGCATCTTACTGAATCAAAAATCTTTTATTTTTAAACGTAACGAAAATACGGCGCATTAACTTTCGTTAATACGACGCATTTAATTTTAATTGGATAAGTTGATTTTTGATTAATTAATTCGATACGGCGCATTCTTAAATTCTAAAGCGGCGTATCTATTTTCTGAATAAAGTCTGATTAAATTTTAACGATTATAAGATACGGCGTATCCAACTTTATGGATACGGCGCATCGTCCGCAGATATCAGCCATTTTTATTCTTTATATTCGTTTCTAAATTCATTAATCTTCTAGCGAACAGATGCTACTGACGATTTTACCTATGATAACAGGTTTTGCTATGGAAGATATGTCAATGAACGGATATCTTGCTAAAGGAACAACAAAACATGATTAATGGATTGGTAATTGAGTGCACCAATTGTCAACGGTGCTTAACAAAGTTCTTTTGGTAAAACACGATTTGAAAGGGATTACACCTAGAGGCGGAAAGTCAACCTTTTAAATGTGATCGGTATTAAGGAGCTGAACGTGAGTCTAACTTGAAGACTCTGGAATAAAGACAAGTGCTTACCGGGAGACAACCCGGATTTATCTTTTATTATTCTGTTTTCTGTGTCGAGTCAGTCCAGGCCGCACAAGATGCGGCGCATCTCCATCATAAGATGCGACGCATCACCTGCACTGGTCATATCTTATTTTATTTTATTTTATTTTTCTGCATTTTTATTTTTGACCTTAAAACTTTCTGTCAGTTTATTTAATGCGGCGCATCCCTGGTTAAGGATGCGGCGCATCTTTATTCTGATCCGTATTTATTCCAGGCTCGATACGGCGTATCTTCTTCAATAAGATACGGCGCATCGACTGACCTGATGATTTTCAGTTTTAATTTTTAAGTTTTATTTTTCCTAACTACTAATGTGTTATGCAAGTTGAACCTTTCTTATCTTAGGTGTGTTTTAAAGTGTTGGTGGTATTATAGTTTCCTGAATTTCCTGTGGATACATCAAGTATGAAGCTTTAACGTTCTAATCCACAAGAAGATGATTTTTGCTCTTATACTAATGGAGGATCATACCGAGCAAATCTCAGGGGAGTTTCTCCGTTCTAATTCTTTTATTTCCAGTTTTTAACCTTTTATACAAACAACGAGGACGTTGTTTAACTTAAGTGGGGGGATAGGAGAATTAGAACACTTAACACTTACTTGTCCAACTTTTTCAAAAATTATGCTTAAAATGTGCTTAATATATCAAACTTAAATTTTTTTTATTTTTTATTTTTTAGCATGTTTTTGTTTAAGATCTAAGTTACATAACTGCACACATGACGTTATTTTCAAAAATTGTGATTTTTCCAAAATTCACAAATCTATGAGTGTGCCGGTGACTTGTAAACTTTAGAACTTGGCTTGTATACTATTCGAGACCACCATAATGAGTATTATTTATATAATTGGAATGACTTGTCTAACTTGGTAAAATTCTAGGATTACACCCAAATAGCCTTTATATGTTATGTGTTATTAGCTAACTACACTGGTTAGTTAACCCCCGTATAAAACCTTTTGTTACTCTCATTTTTAGAGTAAGATACCCCTAGAAAAACCCTCAGAGCCATTCCTTTCGTTTCTTACACCTATGTTTAAAATGTTTCGTTACACCCTTACACCTTAGCCTACCCTGTAGATTAAAATTCGTGGTTGGTTAATTGCTATAGGCAAAGTGTGTTTCCTTACATTACCTGTGTTCGCGTGCGTAATTCATTATCTATGGTTAGGTCGGGAAATTGCACAATGCAAATTGGAGTGAAAGTAAATATTGTATATTTTTGAGTTTATTTTTCGTGTGTTTACTACTTTCACTATTACCGTTATTTCTGAAAGTATGAAAAGTATGAAAAAAAAAAATTATCCGGAAAGAAAGTTGTAGTGATGTGGTGAAATTTTACACATCTATGTTTATGTTTCAAAAAAAAAAAAAAAAAATCGAAAAAATGAGAAAAGAAAAAGAAAGAAAAAAGAGTTGGATGTTTATTTTAAGCCAACGATGTAGAGTTATGTAAGTGGTCGATATCACCACTATTTGTTGTATTATATCTATGGATTGAATGGGAATTGGCAGTTATGGGAATGCCGATTAAGGTTTATTCTTTGATTAAGATTTTGTTGAGTATAATTCGTGTCTACCAAAAGCGTGTGTTTCAAGTGTTAAAGCGTGAGTTATTCAATGATATGAGTCTTATTCATGGGATGGTTGGGATAGTGATTAACCACACTTAGGATTTTAATTTATTTGTTTTGTTTTGTTTATTTTTGTTTTTACACCAATTTATATCCCAAATGTTATCCATACCCTGTATTGTTCTTTATCCAACCGAACCTTTGATTTATTGAGATTAGGGATTTGAGCAATCTTAAGTATCGTAGTCGTGGATTCGGCTATGTATTTATGATTTTGTCGCCCTTTTTGATATATTATTATTGGTGAAGTTTGGACCTATCTTTAGCCTATTCGAGTTAAGGATTTGAGCAATTGCAAGTATCGTGTTCGTGGATTCGATCATGTATTTGTGATTTTGTCGCCTTTTCTGGAATTTGAGATCGATAGTGAATAAGAATAATTAACCCTTTAGCCTAAAAACCCTTTTTACCGCTTTAGACTTGTTATTCCTTAGCTTTAGTGGTGGAGATGTGTATACTTGCCAAGCTTATGATAGAATATTCGTCGCGACTGGACAGTTAAACGATTAGATTTGCTTTTATCGACTTATTTTATTTTACTTCTAATTCGTTAAGTGTTTAGTTGTGTGATTATGAAATAAACGAATACATGCTTAAATATAAAAATAAATCCTAATACATCTTTTAGGATACATTTTCATAAATGAAATTCTAAGGTTTACTTGGGGACAAGTAAAGTTCAAGTGGGGGGATATTTGATGAACTCAAATAAGTACATTTTATTACTATCATTTATCCTATTAATTTGACTTGTTTTACTATATTATGTATGAGGATTGATACTTAATTGTTTACTTTTGTAATTCTCAGGTAAAAACAAGCATTTGGTGAAACTTAGCGATTATGGACTAATAATGGAGCAAAACGTGCATAAAGAGGAAGTCTACTGACATGGACAAGATCAAGTCAATTCTGCTCCAGATGCGCCGCATCTCACTCTCGACATGCGCCGCATCTATATCAAGATATCACCAGATACGATCCAAGATACAAGAGGACATGCGCCGCATCTAATCAAGAGTTACGCCGCATCTTCTGGCGGTGTACGAATATTCCTGAATATTATAATCTTGGACCCCACGCGAAGTTAAGTACATGCGCCGCATCTACTTAAGTAGATGCGCCGCATCTTCCCTCAGACACAAACTATAAATACCCCGTAGACCAGACGCATTAGAGAGTTCCGAGAGTTCGAAACCCTAAAACCGAAGTTCGGACAGCAGAACAGGAGGACGAATTCAGTCAAGAGGCAGCACAAGACACACCCAAATCGAAGATACAAGAGCTGTAAGAAGGTGCTGCATGTATTTAATTCATTAAGTAGTTTTGTTTTATTGTGTTAGCAAACTTTAATTCATCAGGATTGGTGGCTTGTGTAATGTGACAACGAAAGATTGCACTCCCTTTAATACTTGCTTTCCCATCAATTAAAGTTTATATGTTGATGTCTTTGGTTACTACTTATTAGTGCATTGATAACCTCTGTGTTTATTAGTGGCTTGCGGGCATCCGACTGCGGGACAAGATGTGGCTCCCACGGTTGTTTCTAAATTGATCACTTAGGAATAACTTTTAGACATAAGTAATCATTAAGGGTTTACTCGCCGATGAGAATAGGACCAACGAGAAAGGGTTAATTACATACACTTCATATAAAGCTATCAATAAAACAAGTGACAATCTACTTAATCATAAGGACAGCCCTCTTATTGTCTCAAGTATCTATCTGTGTACGTGTGTGCTACTTGCTGATTCGTGCCTATTTGTTTATTTTATTATTTCATTGCAAACAACAAATCGTGCCAGTCTCTCAGGCTGAAACCCCCTTGCGTTAGGATATTAAAATACTGATTAGAATAACTAGATAATACGTTCCACTCTTAGTGATCGACACTCTACTTACCATTATCTTCATACTGACCGGGTACACTGCTCGTTAAGTGTGTGTGTTATTGATAAGTCGGCTAAATATAAATTTAAAACTTGAGTAGGCATTAAAACTGCTAAACCGCAACGACACATCACGCGCATCAATTATCTTGCGCACCATTAGATACAGTAATACTATTGACGTCGATTCAATTCTTTTCGATTCCACATTTTACTAGACATTATATTTATTGAGATCTCATAGTTTTAAATGTACACGAGGTTCTTTTAGAATCCTCTTTGTCTAGTGTCTCAGTACGAGACTATTATGGGGTCTTTATTACCTCGATATAACCATCTTAACTTCTTGCTCCATTTATATATCATTCGAGGATTTATATTTGGAATCGATTGTTCTATCACGCAATAGGCGTGCCATAGAATCACTAACAATCATTGGTTGTCCAATTGGGACACAAATATAAGTTGGAGCATTAGCAGCGTATAAAAGATCTAGTTACTCTGTTTAGGTCACCAAATATGTCTGGCATTTTCTAGATCATAAAAATGAATTACACTTTGAACTTCAAGTTCATATCCATTAGTGTTGTGAGGATCAAAATTTACATTATTTATAATTCATTCCAAATTCTTGCTGCTTATTCTCTTCCCCTGAATAAATTATCATTCTCAATATCTCACATTTTTCGTTGTGGTGGATTCACTATAAGTCGCATAATTGCATGACTTTTAGATGGGAGATAGATGGTTCGTGACCGAAAAACCATTAAATGGGAAGGAATCATTATAAATTTTGGCATGATGCAAATTCATGTTCTATCATTTAAATAACATGCCCCATAAACCATTAATTTTGCTCTCACAATTATTGGCTTTGTAATAAATTGAAAACGTTCATAAACGCTTCAACAAAGCATTTCGCTTACGAATATGAGCTACAAGTGTTCACCACTTGTTCCAATAATTACCAAATACTTGGAATTTCTAACCACCATTTCCAAAGATATGATATGGAAAATGTGCTCGCATTCTTATAAGCGGAGCCGCTAATCCAGAATAAACAAAAACGAAATCAAAATGTTAGAGCGTGCTGATAACGTGTTGTGAAACAATAAAGAAAAGATAAAGAGAACACAAAGGATTAAAGGAGAAAGAATAAAGAACTGTTTTATTCATCTCACATTGGAGTGATATATATAATTTATTCTCTAAGATACAATCTTCTATTAATATACAAAGATATACTTACAATATTACTCGTAGATGATACATGGACATCCATTCCATATATATATTTATAACAGTAATGAATTTGAGGTACATGTGTAACTTTAATCTTTTTCATACATGAACATATAAAAACAAAATTTTAACTTTTTATGCTTAATTAGGAAATATTTAAGTTTTTTTTATTTAAAATCTTTTAAAATAAATATAAAAATAACTTAATTATTACCTGATAAGGAAACATTCTTTTTTTTCAAAATGTAAAAGTCCCCACTTGGGGTTTTTTTTTTTTTTTTTTTTTTTTTTTTTTTTTTTTTTTTTTTTTTTATATAAGAGTTAACTACATTTTTGGTCCTTGTGGTTTGGTGCGTATTTCTTTTTTGGTCCATTTTTTCAAAAAGTTTTGGTTTTAGTCCTAAATCGATAGTTTCATTCCACTTTCAGTCCATTTTGATAATGAAGTTAGTTCAGTTAGTTAAGTCTAATCGTAAAGTGGCAACATCAGTCCTTCACACTAACGGTCATTTGCAACGTTATTCCTTTATACCATAGATCGTTTGCAACTTTACCACGTTAGTCCTTTATACCAATAATTGTTTGCAACATTAGTTCTTTCTACCAACGATCGTTTGCAATGTTAGTCCTTTTATATACGTATTTATTTATTTTATATATACATTTTTAGACATGTTTTTACACGCGTTTTCACATAGGTTTTTACACACGTTTTATACATGTTTTTATACGCGTTTTAACACGCGTTTTCACACACGTTTTCAAACAAATTTTCACACATGTTTTTACACGCGTTTTTACACACGTTTTTACACGCATTTTCCAATTTTTTTTTGCCAAATATTTTTTTCGAAAATTTTTTTTCGAAAAAAGAAAACGTGTAAAAAAATTACTCAGAAAAAAATTCGAAAAAAAAAAAACTTCAAAGAAAATTTTGAAAAAAAAATTCGAAAAAAAATTTTCGGAAAAAAAGTTTTTTGAAAAAAAATATTCAGAAAAAAATTTGAAAAAAAAATTCGAAAAAAATGTTTCGGAAAAATATTTTGAAAAATAAAAATCTAAAAGAAATTTCTGAAAAAAATGTATATAAAAAAACGTGTGTGAAAACGTGTGTAAAAACGCGTATAAAAAGTGTAGAAAAACGTGTATCAAAACGCGTGTAAAACGAGTATAAAAACGTTTCTATAAATGTATATAAAAACATAAAGAAAGACGTACATGAAAGGACTAACGTTGCAAACGATCATTGGTAGAAAGGACTAATGTTGCAAACGATTATTGGTATAAAGGACTAACGTGGCAAAGTTGCAAACGATCTATGGTATAAAGGACTAAAATTGCAAACTGCCGTTAGTATGAAAGACTAATGTTGCCACTTTATGATTAGACTTAACTAACTGAACTAACGTCGTTATCAAAATGGACTGAAAGTGGAACGAAACTATTGGTTTTGGACTAAAACCAAAACTTTTTGAAAAAATGGACCAAAAATAAAATACGCACCAAACCACAAAGACCAAAAATGTAGTTAACTCATTATATAAATATAAATGATGAAAAAGTTTTATTTACGTATAAAAGTAAATATATATATATTTATGTGAATTCGGTTTGATTTACATTTTGGCAAAATCATATTCAAATCGAAAATTGAATATTTAATTCGATCCGGTTCAATTACAAATTTGATTCGGTTCAGTTTCGGTTCTTGTGGATATTACCCGATTTAGTGAACATCCCTCATGAGAGATTCAGAGATTCTCTAAGCTAATATAGACAATCCAAGTGGATAATTGGTGAGCCTACTTTTATGTAAGCCCATTAGTCCGACATATGATTTGTTTGGGCTCAAATAAGTCCTAAAACTAAAGTACTGCTTTGATAGTTTGATTCTTTTAAATGCCCAAAAAAAATACGTACGTACTGTCTTTGTCTTTGTAATCTTCCATCGTAGGGTAAATATATTACTAAAGTTCATTGCTTTTCCTTTACGCTATATGAATCTGCACAATTTTTGCTTCTTGTTTTGACAATGGACTGGTGTCACTGAAATGTTACTAAAGTTCGTTGCATTTCCCTTACGCTATAGCAGTTGATCTTATCTTGTTTAGTTATGGGTGTGCTAGTTGTCATATGATCGGCCCTAATTGTAGCATGTAGGATTGAGTGAACGACTCTATCCTAGTCGCTTGCTTTGAACTTTGAATATATATTTAATATGTATCGTCTAGGCACCTATACATACGAAATGAATAATGTTACCACAAGCTTACTCAAATTCATGATTGTTTTTGCTTATAGACACCAAAAGGATGGAGGTAATCCATTACAAAGCACCCACACTGGATGTAAAGCTTTTAACAAATTGTACGTGTACACTTTTTAATTTAGCTATGCTCTATTCTTAAAACTGTAACACTTCAACAACCAATGTCACTTATTCTCAAATAATCATAACAACTCAGAAGATGTAAAGCAACCCCTATATCTTAATATAGATGAAATAAAGATTATGTTGGTTATGTTTAGCTATTGCACAGTGCACTGCCTATTGACTGCCTTGAAGGAACATTACCGAGCACTTTGAAGAAGACAAGACACAATGATTATAAAGATAATACGGACCCTCCAAAAACATTCATTTAAGCCTTGCGCAACATATTAATCATAATGCCAGACCATAATCGATTGATCGAGACATTTGTTGTGCCAAACATTCATGTGCATTTTGTTAAGGACCACATTCTCTTCCTTTCTACCACTATATAAATATGCTTGCATGTATAGATTATCATTTGCAATCTGTCAAACGTTTGATGTAGATTGAAAGATTGAGAAACCATATATTGCTGCTTTCTACCACTAATTCCACTTTCTATTGGCTGCGACAACTCGCAATACACCATTTTAAAAGGTATATATGCTTTTTAGCTACAATTACGCACATATATACCCACAAGATAGATACTTATCTTATACCAAATAATCAAATCAATTTCTATATGGGGATTTCTTTCCTCAAAGAGCTAATCATCACAATTATGAATTTGATTGCATCATGATGCATAAAGCAGGCCCTACTCTAATGTGGGGCATGTTATGGTAACCCAAAGGTGTGTTAAGGTTTAACTCAAAGGTGCGTTAAGGGTGAGTTACCACACCATGCATGTGAGTTAAGGTCTTGCATTAAGGGGCACGTTAACCCCCTAACGTGCATTAAAGGTAGTGTTTTTTTGTGAGTTAAGGTGAGTTACCACACCGTGCATGTGAGTTAAAGTGAGTTACCACACCATGCATATGAGTTAAGGTGCGTTAAAGGTATGTTTTTTTGTGAGTTAAGGGTGAGTTATGATAAGGGTGTTTTTTTTTTGAGTTAAAGGTGAAAAAGTTAAAGCTGATGTGGCAGTGTGTTAAAGTTTAACACGGGACTACTATACCCTATGCTCTAATAAGTGTAACAATTTCTTTGTTAATCCTTATACTAAATCAAGGACACTACCTTCTTGTACCCCCATGTGCCTATTAATTATCATTTTAAATTATGAGATTCTTACAAGTGAGAATTAATGAATTACAAGTCACAATAATTAATTACAAATGTTATATTGTACGTGTTGGTGGAAAAATGAGTTAGAACTTAAAAGGATAAAATAAGAAAATATAGCATCGTTCCTCTAAAAGAGAGTGAAGTTCGATTCAAGTTATTAAAAATTGTCAATAAGTTTCTTGATGAAATATATACTATATATATAGATAGTATCTTATTATTGCAACCACTAAGATGCATTCATCTTGTCAAACTTTAGGGTGCATTGTGAAGACCACAATCTCTTGCTTTTCATCACTAATACTGCTTTTCATTGGCTTCCACAACTCATAATACACCATTAGAAAGGTGTACACACACTATCATTGGATTTACTACAATTTACACCAATTATTAATGGTTTCTTTTCAAAAGGGGTGATCATCATAATCATCATCATGATCATCACCATCCTAATATAGTCTCTTACCTTCTCAATTGTTGCTACGAGAGATGATATGTTTATCATGTAATCGTACGTGGTAACATGATGATATGAATAATAATGCACTAGTTTAGATTCTTATCATGCAGTATATGCATTTATATTTAATTAGTGATTTAATCTTAGTAACAAGCATCTTATATAAATTAATTTATCACATAAAAGAATCAAGAATAACAAATATGGTACACAATAGTTTTGATATAATATAATGGTAGCTAATCTTTATAACGCACGTGTATCTAGACTTAAATTTCTATACGTATGAGTAAATTTACACAACTTTAGGGCTTTTTAAGCTTAACATATATATTTTTTTTCTCTCTCTTTTGTAGCTGCTTGTCTTGACTGTCTAAATTATTTACAACTTTATTTAGCATCAACGTTCTCCATCTTGTGTAAAATTTTTAAAATTTTCTAAGAATTTTTAAAAATTCTCAATCTTTTCTACACTTCTCAAGGCAAAAGACCTTTTTATTTGATCTTTTTTCAATAAATCCTAATATCAGTGAGAAGTGTCCATATAACTTGACATAAGTCAACCTCTATATGGTTTCTATTGTAAGGTCATCATGATCTCTTTGTAATCATGCTTGTATTGGAAGCTGGTTGAAAGCCAAGTTTCAAAGTTTCCATCAAAAAACTGTTTCATCCTATTTAATTAGCGTGGGGTTGATCTTTTGAAAATGACCAAAGAGGCAAAGATGGCAAGGTTTGATGAGTAAAGCTAGAACCCCTAGTGTACGTGTGTGGTTACAATTGAATTTTGCTTCGAAAATAAGTTTTTGTTTCATTGGCATATACTACTAATTAGGAGTATGAATTTCGAATTCCATGTGATGAGTGTTAGTTTTATAGACATAAAATAGTAGTCGTTTGTTAGGATCGAACTCGAGATCACGGGATTACACACATTACGTATGAGAACTAAATATTAATAATTAAATATAAAACATTATATTTGATTATTAATTATCACAAAATATATAACGAACGTTAGTATTTAACGGAAATGACTAACGGTCGTTAAATAAGAAAAGGAAAGGGACTAGAATGTAATTAGTAGTCAAGAAGATTCCGGATCCCCCAAAAACAATAGGGCCGATCGGTTGGGTCTTGGGTTTCCTAATCCAAGTCCAACTTGGACTACAAGTTACATTGCCAATATAAGCAAACCTAAGGTTCTGGTTTTTGTCACCTCTTGTGCACTATACTAAACCCTAAAGTTTTCTTCCTATTTTCTTGTCTTTGATCGATCGGTTCTACACCCTAAAAGGGTTGACCGAATTTTGTTAAAACAAAATTTGTTTTGGTTTTGATTTTATGATTAATAACTTGCATTACTTTAGTTCGGTTTAGTACGTGTGTACAAGAACGTGATTCTTACACACTATTGTAAGAATCTTGGATTGAATTGCAAAAACGGTAAGGGGCAATTCTTATAATCCTATTAACCCTAATTATGGTTCATCATTCATATTGCTCAAGTTTGATTCTTGTTCTTGCTATAATCATCAAGGTACGTTCACTTTAATATTCGGTTAATTAATTATGTGTTATGTGTATCCTATGCTTCCGCTATATGTGTTCTTTGATGTTTTGGTTTTATAAATATATGATTGTCATGGTAGTATAATTTCAATATGCATTGCGTGGGGAAGACAGTTTCTGATTTACACGCATTGCTTATTGATTACGAGAAGGGTTTGCCACCAAGGACTTCTCCTACGCCCCAGGCACTTGCTATTCAAAGGGGTAGGATTAACAAGCCAAGTACGAACAAGAAGGGCAAGGGTAAGGGTAAGGCTGATAAGGGTAAGCAAGTTATGGCTTATCAACCTCCACCCAAGAAAAACCCTCCTAAGCAGAAGGATAATTCTAAGAAGGATCAGGCTTGTCACTACTGTAATGTAGTGGGTCACTGGAAGAGGAACTGCCCTCTTTATATCCTAGAGTTGCGGGAAAGTAAAAACAAGAAGACTGGGTACTCGAGCGCCAGCACTTCAGGTAACTTACTTATGATTGAATTATTTACTCTAAATCATAAAATTAATTCCTGGGTATATGATACTGGATGCGGTATTCACATTTGTAATACGCTGCAGGGATTTAGAGTGGAAAGGAAGCTTGCCTATGGGGAGCAATATCTGCATGTGGGAAATGGAGCACCTGCCGCTGTTGAAGCCATATGAGTGTTTAATTTAGTTTTGCCTTTGGGCTTAGTACTGTTATTAAACAATTGTCATTATGTACCTTCAATTATTAGGGGTGTTGTTTCCTTTTCATGTTTATTGGATCTTGGTTTTAATCACATTATCAATGGAATTTTTGTTTCTTTAAATAATGTTTTTTATTTTAATGCTATTGCTGTTAATAGTGTGTTTGAAATTGATATGAATGATTGTATGTCCAATAATAATTCAATGTATAGCATTAGTAAGAGAATTAAGTCAGACTTGAATTCTTCTTACCTTTGGCACTGTAGACTTGTTCATATAAGCAAGACTCGCATGAAAAAGCTACAACATGATGGGCTTTTGAAAAGTATCAATGATGAATCATTTGATAATGTGAGTCTTGTATATCTGGGAAGATGACAAAGAAACCTTTTCATAGTAATATGGAAAGGGCTTCTGATCTACTTGGTTTAATACATACTGATGTGTGTGGACCACTTAGACATGTTTCAAGGAAAGGTGCTAGCTACTTTTTAACCTTTACAGATGATTTCAGCCGTTATGGATATGTTTATTTACTTAAACATAAACATGAGGTGTTTGAAACATTTAAGGTTTTTAAAGCAGAAGTAGAATTGCAACTAGGAAAGAAGATTAAAGCTCTTCGATCCGATAGAGGCGGTGAATATTTAAGCCAAGAGTTTAAAGATTATTTAGCTGATAATGGAATTGTCCAGAATCTCACATCTCCATATACTCCACAACAAAATGGTGTATCTGAGAGAAGAAATCGTACATTGCTAGATATGGTACGATCAATGTTTAATCTTACAACTCTTCCTTTATCCTTTTGGGATTATGCCTTAGAATCTGTGGTTCGTATTTTGAATATGGTTCCCACTAAGAAGGTTGATAAGAAACCATATGAAATATGAAATGGAAAAGCTCCAAACTTGTCTTATTTAAAGGTCTGGGGTTGTGAGGCGTATATAAGACGTGACTCAGGAGATAAACTCCAACAGAGATCTGTAAAGTGTATATTTGTAGGATACCCAAAGAAAACGATGAGTTACTACTTTTACTACCCACCTGAAAACAAAGTTATTGTTGCAAGATATGGAGACTTTTTAGAAAAGGAACTTATATCTCAAGAATTCAGTGGGAGAGTTTATGATCTGGAAGATGATCATGTAGATACATTACCTTCTAAAAACACTAGCGTACTTCCTGTGGAACCTGAAAGTCTGGGTCCTCCACCTGAAGTTGAAATTGTTCCCATTCGCAAGTCTTCAAGACATGTGAAAGCTCCTGAACGTCTATGTCTTAACGTAGAAGTTGAGGAAACTATATTAGGGGATCTTAATGAACCTGCTAATTATAGGGCTGCCATTGAGAGTCCTGAAAAGGATAAATGGGTAGTTGCTATGAATGGGAAAATGCAATCCATGAAAGATAACAATGTCTGGATTGAAGTAGACCTTCCTCCTAATGTCGAGGTTGTTGGGAGTAAGTGGCTCTTCAAGAAGAAAACTGACATGGATGGCAAGGTACACACCTATAAGGCCCGTTTGGTAGCTAAAGGCTTTACTCAAACATTTGGTGTTGACTATGAGGAGACCTTTTCTCCTGAAGCTGACATTAGGGCTATTAGGATTCTCATAGCCATAGCAGCATACTATGACTATGAGATTTGGCAAATAGATGTCAAAACCGCCTTCTTAAATGGTCGCCTAGATGAAGACATCTATATGGCGCAACCTGAGGGGTTTGTGAATCCAAAATTTCCAAACCGTGTATGTAAACTTCAAAGATCCATTTATGGATTGAAGTAAGCATCAAGGCAATGGAATAAAAGATTTGATGAAGAAATTAAAAGGTTTGGATTTACTCAGAATCTTGATGAGCCATGTGTATATCACAAAGCTAGTGGGAGTAATGCAAATTTTCTTATCCTATATGTTGATGACATATTGATCATGGGAAAAAACATTCCGAGTTTGCAAAAGGTTAAGGCATATCTTGGAAAGTGCTTTTCTATGAAGGATTTAGGGGAAGCTGCATATATTCTGGGAATCAAGATCTATAGAGATAGATCAAGGCGGTTAATCGGACTAAGTCAAAGTGCTTACATTGACAAAATATTAAAGAGATTCAATATGCAAAATTCCAAGAAAGGATTTTTGCCAATGGAAGTAAAACATGGCTTGAGCAGTGAGCATTGTGCTTCAACACCTGCAGAGGTGGCACGCATGAGCAAAGTTCCTTATGCTTAGGCTGTAGGATCTAATATGTATGCGGTGAGATGTACAAGGCCAGATGTGGCATTTGCTCAAAATAGCACCAGTTAATTTCAACAGAATCCAGGTGATAAACATTGGATTGCTGTTAAACATATTCTAAAGTATCTTAGGCATACAAAAGATATGTTTCTTGTGTATGGTGGAAATCCAGCTATAGAACTTGATGTAACAGGTTACTGTGATGCGTCCTGGCAATGTGACAAAAATGATGCAAAGTCTTAGACTGGTTATGTCTTTGTTATCAATGGAGGAGCAGTAGACTGGAGGAGCAAGAAGCAGAGTACAATTGCGATGTCTGCGACAGAGGCCGAGTACTAGGGATGGCAAAAAAACCCGAACCCGACGGGGAAACCCGAAACCCGAACTAATTGGGGCGGGGCGGGGCATGCTAATCGGGTTACGGGGCGGGTTTGGGGATTAAACGGGGATTTTAATCGGGTTTGGGGCGGGGAGCGGGGAATCTTCGCCCCGCCCCGCCCCACCCGATTAATATATACATATATACAAATATATCAGTACTTATATAGTATTTTGTTAGTATTTACGTAATAAAAAAATATTACTCTAATATTGTAAGTTTTTTTTATATATGTAAGAATGCAAAATTGTGATTATACAAACTGGTTTAGTATCATATTCTTAAGTTTTAATTTTTGACGGTATAATTTATCATTATTTATGTATAATACTATCTGTTAGACCCGTTTCCCGGAATACAAATAGGCCCCACCCTAGATGAAGTTGACCCGAGCCTAAGTATGTTTGACTAAGGATATGTGGTTGAATCTTTTAGGTGGATGTCTGATGAGGCCTAGATGCGGCGCATCAAGAAAGTTACATGCGGCGTATGGTAAAATGGGAAGTAGGACTGACTTGTTTTGGTCCATGCGCCGTATTGGAGAAGGAGATACGGCGTATATAAGATGCGGCGCATCTAAAATATAGATGCGGCGCATCGACCTTAAATAAGCAGAAATGACAGAAATGCCCTCTCAGCTAGTTTATATATGTTAGGTTCTAGATATCTCCACACAATTCTTGTGTGTTTCTGTGGTGCCGAGATAGAGAGAAGAGAGGGAAGATGATGGAGCAATTGGTGATGAGATGATGAGGGTCTAGTGGTGATAATTCAAGGGTTAAGCCTATAGCTTGTTTCCTACATAAGGTATGATGTTTATGATGCTTAATTAGAGTTTAATTGATGAATTATGAAACTAGGGTTTGTAAACCCTAGCTTGGGATTAAATGGTTAATGGTGTTTTAAGATAATTAAGAGTTAATGATGATTATGTAAGGATTTTATAATGGGTTTAAGTTAGTAAATGATGGGATTTATTATCATATAATCAATAGATGATTATATGATGATTAGAGGTGCTTAGAAGTTAGTTATGGTTGTATTAACCATGATTATAGCTAATGATTATGTATTATATGTTATATATGATTATGTGTTTTAGGATGATTATGATGATGATGATGGCTAGAAGATGTTGTTGGTGGGATTTGTGTTAGTAGCTTAGCTTGGATTGAAGGTAAGTAACTCTCTTCAAAACATGTGTTATGTATGTATTATCATATATGTGTTATGATTGTGTAAGAATAGGAGATTTGGATTGGGGATGGTTATGAGTTGGACATTAGGTGGCTAGAGACCTTGATTGAAAGTAAGATAGCTTGATGGACTTGGAATAGCTAAGGTATGTGGTTTATTATAGTTGTGATGAATGGATGCATTTGTATTATGAAGTTGGGAGTGATGTAGGAGGTATGAAGTAGTTTAGTGGCTTTTATGTGATTATGATGCTTATGTGAAAGTATATGTATGATATATGTTTTATGATGGGTTACTTACTAAGCGTAAGCTTACCCCTTTAGTTGTTAACGTTTTGTAGGTTCATGTGTGGCGGAACGAAAGACTATGTGTGGTAGCTTAAGGATTTGGAAGCGGTTGGAAGATAGTGAGCATTAGGAGCTAGGTAGAACGCCGAGCTCGAGTCAAGGTTGTGCCCCGAGAGTCTTCTTTATGAGTCGTTTATTGTGTGTCAAAGTTGGGTAATGATTTGGGAGTCTAACGAGTTGTCAAATGTGTTTTAAGCGTTTTTAGTGAACGTTTAAGGGGCGTTTGGATTTAAGTGTATTCGTACTCATGTTGGATTCAAACGGGTCAATGGCCGTGTATTATGGTTTGTTGTGGTTTTGAATGTAAAATGAGTGTTTTGGCATAAGATATAATGTTGTGTTGATGTTAAAGTGGATTGTGTGGTGTGTTGAGTATATGCAGGTTTTCCTGCTGATGTTCTGTCTTAATTGGTCGATGCGGCGTATCTAGTATATTAGATACGACGCATCAGAAGTTAAGGTGATGCGGCGTATCTAGTATATTAGATGCGACGTATCAGAAGTTTAAGGTGATGCGGCGCATCATTTTAGGTTGATGCGGCGCATTGTCTCTCAGTTGTAATACGGCGTATCCTTCAAAAAGGATACGGCGTATCATTGATCTGAAGGGTCGTTTGGTTGTGTTATATAATTGATTATGAAATGTTTTGAGAGGTGTTAGAGTATATGTTCTTACAAGTATTTAAAAGGGTTAAATGTGATATATTTTGGATATGTAAATGAAGAAATTGTATGAGTCCGGTAAAGTCAAGCGTTTCCGTGTCAAAAGTTTTAAATTTCAGTCTAAGCGGGTACGGGGTGTTACAACTTGGTATCAGAGCTTCGGTTTAAGTGAATTAGGTTTTCTTTAGGATTGCCTAGACTTAAACCACTCTTAGAAGCGTTGGACATAAGTGTTGGTTGCGCGAAATTTAATTGCTAAGTGATTAGATGGATTACGTTTAATGCTAGTTGAGCCTATTGATGGTAGGTGATGTATGCTTATAATAGTGTTGTTGTGTTTAAGTTACAAGTCCATGGGGACTTGAGGTACTTAGATGATTAGTTAGTCGTGCACCTTGGTTGGTGACGGGGATCGTATTGCGATATGTGAATTGTATGATAGAACTATAGTGATGAATTGTGAGTAGCAATGCTAACTGGTATTAGAGACGGGCTAGTAAGTAAGTTAAATGGTTATGATGCCTTAGTTATAAGGTTGACTATTGCTTGCGAATACCTAGAATATTGATGCTTAGGCATAGATTGATTATGCGTTATGATATATGATGCCATAGACTTCATGTTTTGATTATGTTATAAATGTTCTAACACTTGCCGGATAAGTGTTAAGGGTTATGATATGATTGCTTATATGATGTTAAGTGTTGTCGTTTATGCGATATTAAGTCTATGGTAAGTCATTATAGGTCTAAGTTTTATGTGGTGTGCTTGAGAGCACGATGGCTTAGAAGTGTATGAGTTATGATGCATTAGAATGCATATTATGTGTTGACCTAGTTGTGGTCGATAAAAATTTAAAAAGAACACATCGATATGTGAAATAAGTTAAGAAGCAGGGTAGGTGCTTGGGAAACGTAATATAAAGTAAGAAATGAATAACGAAGTATGTTAGTAGTCTGATGATTGGAAATACATGAATGAATATATGCTTGGAGCATGATTTTTTATTTTGCAAAACCAAATGAGAAAGTAAGGGTGTATGAATAAGATGTGGTGAGGTCATGTATCATATAAAACATGATAACTAAAACATATTAATACCAAATGGGTAGAAATGATGAATGAGATATAGATTCCGCTAGAAGTCAAAAGTAACTTGAAGAGTGCTAGAAAGAATTGTAAAACATGAATATAATCATGTCAATATATCTGTATTGAAATGTGTATGATGAGACTTATGTGAGTGCGATAGAATAAACCTATGTAAGGTTTATATGCGTAAAAGTTGAATAGACTAAAATGAAGTAATGATAAAGGTTGAGAATATGGTCAACACGGGGTTGACGGGCAATAGTAAAAGTGCGTTGTAAGCACACATAGAATGTGTAAACTATAATGGACAAATATTATATAGAACTTGCCTAAAATAAAGATGACACGTAGTGAGTTGTTGACAAACATAAGAATGAGTTTATAATTGGGTTGTAGATGTGTAAGTAAATGGATCAACGTAAGGGTAAACAACACAAGATTGTGTATGATAAAAGAATAGCCATAGCAAGACAAGAAGAGAGATGCTAACTGGTATTAGGGATGGAATCAATAAGTAACTTAAAGTGTTAACGCATAAATAAAGAATTGTGATGACGAGAAGTGTACTCAATCATAATGTGTATTGATAAGATGAAATTGACACGCAAATTGTTAGGGGTTGTTGACATAAGAAAAACAAATAAGATTTAGTAACAATGCTTTAAGTATGGACCGTGATGATATTGGGTGTACTAACGTATAGTGTGAAGAGATAAGACGAAACTAACGAGTTAATATTAAGATGTTTGATAACTTGAGGGTTAAAGAATGAGGATAGAAAAAGATGGCATGAATTGTGACCCACATAGGGTCTCATTAAATTTAGTGATTAAGGACTAAAGTTAAATTGGTATAGAGACGGGGTAACAGTAGGGTAAAGTACTTGAGAGTTAAGTGTGAAGGTGAAGTTGCGATTAAACGGGGATATATATATAACGGACGGAAATTAAATGAAAAAGTTTGAGTGTCAGAAATTAAATGCGATAAGCTAAGAATGTACATGGTATACTTAACATGACGTAAAATTGGTAGGATTGAAATAAGGTGTGTGGGTAAGATAATGACAAGATAAAAAGAATACGTTTAAACACTAATGATCAAATAGGACGAGTCAAGTGTGCAAGCAATAACATAATAATACATTGTGCGGTAACATAATGAACTTACGTAAATAGAATGCGTGAAAAGAAAAGGGAACGCTAATGAAGGTTTTAACGTTATTAATCTATGAAGGGCATATATGTAAATGGCAAGAAAGAATAATATCGCTTAAATACATAAATAAATTAAGAAAGGAGATGAGGTATGAGAATGAGAATGCAACGAGCTAAGAATGTAAGAAAGAATGAAATAGAGCGAAATTTCTTAAGTACTAATAGCCATAATGAGATGGGCGTGTATGAGGATAAGGTATTGCCATGACATAATTATGTTACGGCTAAGGCGATTAGCTGTAATCATTAATAAATAATGGGCGTGTTATAATTGACGATCTATATAAGGTCTACATGTAAAGGAAGCGAGTGAGACTAAAAGAAGAGAGATAAGATACGGAAATAAAAAGGTGATGGATTAAAAACGTAAGAAAGAATGAGAGGGGTATGTGTGAGATAAAGACGTTGTCTTGAAATTATCATATTACGGCGCTGTAATCACCAAAATGAATGCATGAGTTTCGGTTGGTAAAATGTGAGAAGTCTAGACGTAAATGAGTCGAGTGGACTAAAATGTAATGTAAGAATGTGAACATGATTAACGAAGGCTAAGGATGCAAGAGGTAAAGTAAAGATGTTAAAATAACTAAAGCGGATTAAGAATGTAAGGAGTGTGTATGAGATAAAGGCGTTGTTCTAAAATTTTCATATTACTGCTAAGGCGATTAGCGGTAATTACTATAATAATCGAATGTAATAATGTGTGTGTGGTGCTTATGACTTGGATCCGTTGTTAAGGTGATAAGGTGTGAATGTAATGATCCTTCGGAATGAATGATAAATGTGGTATCCCTCGGGATGACCAAGTAAAGGAATGTTAAGGAATCCTTCGGGATGAATGTTAAAGATCCTTCGGGATGAAAGTGTTGCCTTCACCGGCAAGGGGTTGCCTACGTCCATGGCATATAAAAGTATCTCCATGATGAATGTGATAATGTGAAGGATCCAAGTCTAAGAAGAGTAAAAATAATGTAATAAAAACAATGAGAAAATAATAAAAGTTAAATTTGGAAATAGGAGTAGTAGTGTTATGTCGGGAGTGCATAACCATGAGTTTATATTTCTTGATTTACATCGATTGGGACGCCTTTCCATGTAAATGAGGAATTATAAATGAGTGGGCTATGTGTTGCTGACACGGCACAAGTAGGGTTAGAGAAGTAGAAAGCGGGAGTTTAGAGTTAGTTAGGAATTGTAAGGATTAAGATAGGAGGGTTAGAATTAGACCATGGCTTTTAGAAGAGACTTAGAAGGACCTTGATGGGATGGAGAAATTGTAATGGTGGCATAATGTGCCTTGCGGTGTGGTACGAAATATGATGAACGAAAGTAACGGAATGTGAACGTATTAGTACGAGTTTCTTAAGTATCGGGTAGTCAAGAATGAGGGTAGAGGATAAAGCGAGAGAAATGATGATGTGCGATAATAGGGCGGATTAGAATGATGATTAGCAATAATAAGTAAGCCTGGTATTATGTAAAATCTAAGCGAGAGTTGTGTGGTATAAAAGTAAGCGGGGGTAATGTGGATTAGGGCATGTGATGCGTTATAGTATGCACAAAGTTGCGAGGTCACTTAAGTCGCTGCACTAAATAACTAAGAGTTAAGGGGCTAAGAATGAGAGGTGTTATGAGACTAAGTGTGGTTAGAAATAGAACGACAGATTTCGGGGACGAAATCTAAATAAGGGAGGTAGAATTGTTAGACCCGTTTCCCGGAATACAAATAGGCCCCACCCTAGATGAAGTTGACCCGAGCCTAAGTATGTTTGACAAAGGATATGTGGTTGAATCTTTTAGGTGGATGTCTGATGAGGCCTAGATGCGGCGCATCAAGAAAGTTACATGCGGCGTATAGTAAAATGGGAAGTAGGACTGACTTGTTTTGGTCCATGCGCCGTATTGGAGAAGGAGATACGGCGTATATAAGATGCGGCGCATCTAAAATATAGATGCGGCGCATCGACCTTAAATAAGCAGAAATGACAGAAATGCCCTCTCAGCTAGTTTATATATGTTAGGTTCTAGATATCTCCACACAATTCTTGTGTGTTTCTGTGGTGCCGAGATAGAGAGAAGAGAGGGAAGATGATGGAGCAATTGGTGATGAGATGATGAGGGTCTAGTGGTGATAATTCAAGGGTTAAGCCTATAGCTTGTTTCCTACATAAGGTATGATGTTTATGATGCTTAATTAGAGTTTAATTGATGAATTATGAAACTAGGGTTTGTAAACCCTAGCTTGGGATTAAAGGGTTAATGGTGTTTTAAGATAATTAAGAGTTAATGATGATTATGTAAGGATTTTATAATGGGTTTAAGTTAGTAAATGATGGGATTTATTATCATATAATCAATTGATGATTATATGATGATTAGAGGTGCTTAGAGGTTAGTTATGGTTGTATTAACCATGATTATAGCTAATGATTATGTATTATATGTTATATATGATTATGTGTTTTAGGATGATTATGATGATGATGATGGCTAGAAGATGTTGTTGGTGGGATTTGTGTTAGTAGCTTAGCTTGGATTGAAGGTAAGTAACTCTCTTCAAAACATGTGTTATGTATGTATTATCATATATGTGTTATGATTGTGTAAGAATAGGAGATTTGGATTGGGGATGGTTATGAGTTGGACATTAGGTGGCTAGAGACCTTGATTGAAAGTAAGATAGCTTGATGGACTTGGAATAGCTAAGGTATGTGGTTTATTATAGTTGTGATGAATGGATGCATTTGTATTATGAAGTTGGGAGTGATGTAGGAGGTATGAAGTAGTTTAGTGGCTTTTATGTGATTATGATGCTTATGTGAAAGTATATGTATGATATATGTTTTATGATGGGTTACTTATTAAGCGTAAGCTTACCGCTTTAGTTGTTAACATTTTGTAGGTTCATGTGTGGCGGAACGAAAGACTATGTGTGGTAGCTTAAGGATTTGGAAGCGGTTGGAAGATAGTGAGCATTAGGAGCTAGGTAGAACGCCGAGCTCGAGTCAAGGTTGTGCCCCGAGAGTCTTCTTTATGAGTCGTTTATTGTGTGTCAAAGTCGGGTAATGATTTGGGAGTCTAACGAGTTGTCAAATGTGTTTTAAGCGTTTTTAGTGAACGTTTAAGGGGCGTTTGGATTTAAGTGTATTCGTACTCATGTTGGAGTCAAACGGGTCAATGGCCGTGTATTATGGTTTGTTGTGGTTTTGAATGTAAAATGAGTGTTTTGGCATAAGTTATAATGTTGTGTTGATGTTAAAGTGGATTGTGTGGTGTGTTGAGTATATGCAGGTTTTCCTGCTGATGTTCTGTCTTAATTGGTCGATGCGGCGTATCTAGTATATTAGATACGACGCATCAGAAGTTAAGGTGATGCGGCGTATCTAGTATATTAGATGCGACGTATCAGAAGTTTAAGGTGATGCGGCGCATCATTTTAGGTTGATGCGGCGCATTGTCTCTCAGTTGTAATACGGCGTATCCTTCAAAAAGGATACGGCGTATCATTGATCTGAAGGGTCGTTTGGTTGTGTTATATAATTGATTATGAAATGTTTTGAGAGGTGTTAGAGTATATGTTCTTACAAGTATTTAAAAGGGTTAAATGTGATATATTTTGGATATGTAAATGAAGAAATTGTATGAGTCCGGTAAAGTCAAGCGTTTCCGTGTCAAAAGTTTTAAATTTCAGTCTAAGCGGGTACGGGGTGTTACAACTTGGTATCAGAGCTTCGGTTTAAGTGAATTAGGTTTTCTTTAGGATTGCCTAGACTTAAACCACTCTTAGAAGCGTTGGACATAAGTGTTGGTTGCGCGAAATTTAATTGCTAAGTGATTAGATGGATTACGTTTAATGCTAGTTGAGCCTATTGATGGTAGGTGATGTATGCTTATAATAGTGTTGTTGTGTTTAAGTTACAAGTCCATGGGGACTTGAGGTACTTAGATGATTAGTTAGTCGTGCACCTTAGTTGGTGACGGGGATCGTATTGCGATATGTGAATTGTATGATAGAACTATAGTGATGAATTGTGAGTAGTAATGCTAACTGGTATTAGAGACGGGCTAGTAAGTAAGTTAAATGGTTATGATGCCTTAGTTATAAGGTTGACTATTGCTTGCGAATACCTAGAATATTGATGTTTAGGCATAGATTGATTATGCGTTATGATATATGATGCCATAGACTTCATGTTTTGATTATGTTATAAATGTTCTAACACTTGCCGGATAAGTGTTAAGGGTTATGATATGATTGCTTATATGATGTTAAGTGTTGTCGTTTATGCGATATTAAGTCTATGGTAAGTCATTATAGGTCTAAGTTTTATGTGGTGTGCTTGAGAGCACGATGGCTTAGAAGTGTATGAGTTATGATGCATTAGAATGCATATTATGTGTTGACCTAGTTGTGGTCGATAAAAATTTAAAAAGAACACATCGATATGTGAAATAAGTTAAGAAGCAGGGTAGGTGCTTGGGAAACGTAATATAAAGTAAGAAATGAATAACGAAGTATGTTAGTAGTCTGATGATTGGAAATACATGAATGAATATATGCTTGGAGCATGAGTTTTTATATGCAAAACCAAATGAGAAAGTAAGGGTGTATGAATAAGATGTGGTGAGGTCATGTATCATATAAAACATGATAACTAAAACATATTAATACCAAATGGGAAGAAATGATGAATGAGATATAGATTCCGCTAGAAGTCAAAAGTAACTTGAAGAGTGCTAGAAATGATGGATGACCACCCAGCCCCAAACCCGCCCCGTTGCCATCTCTGCCGAGTACATAGCTGCTTGGAAGCTGCAATGGAGGCAGTCTGGATTAGGAAATTCATTTCAGGGCTTGGTGTTATGCCTTCAATTGAATCGCCTATTAATATGTATTGCGAGAATTTTGCTGTAATCATATTTGCTAATGAGCCTGGAGTCATGAAGGGCACCAGACATTTTCTACGAAAGTATCACTATGTTCGGGAACAAGTCCGCGAAGGGGAAATAAATCTCTTGAAAGTACGTCACACAGATGATAACTTAGCTGATCCATTCACTAATGCTTTATCTAAAGAAAAGCTTACTCAACTTGCCAATATAATTGGACTTAGATTAGCTAGTAGTTTCATGCATGACTGTGCTTAGTATTTGGATAAAGGATATTGTAAACATTTATTATTTATTAATGAAATAAAGTATTGGTTATGTTTATATTCATTATTTAATATTGTTGTCCTATTTTTTGCATGTTTTAATTCGTGAATAACTTAGTTATTCTAAATGTCCGTTGTCAGTTAATGATATGGGAATATCATTATGATAAGACAAATCTGAGTTTTGGTATAATATACTTGAAAGTATATTGATGCGTTGTCATACCAAATTCACATGATATTCAATGAATTGAATATAGGACTTATCCCAACTGCATGATGTTATATTTCTAAGTAAATCATGAATAGTTATCCTCAGACTTGAGATACTAGATAACTGTTGTGAATGTAATGCATTCTGTGGAACAATTTAACGCTATACATAACTGGTAGTAATAAGGATTGTTTTCGGGATTGTTGCAAAGTTCATGAGTTATGCTCGTAGTCAAGATAGAATTTGTTTCTCCAAATTTATTTTTGGAGTTTAATACTGCTGGGCCCCTCGTAGGGTTGACAAGATGTTTGCGTGGCCACGCCCAAGATCTCCCCTGAATATGTTTAGAAGACTTGGTAATCTTGCTCAATCACAAACAACGAGAAACTGTTAGGAATTCAGGAAATAAGATATTTCTTGTTGCTGCCGATAGTGTAAAGCTGGTTCCTGCCGATAGCTGTGGTTCTTGCTGAAGCTCATTGCTGCTGATAGTTATATCTTGTTTCTGCTGATGGTAGTTGTTGCTGCGGGTATTGTTAGTTGTTATCCCGTATGTTTAGAATATTTGTTAGATTTATTTTTAGAAGAGATCATGTTTATCTCTTCACACGTTTTCTTGCATGACGGGTTAGGGTTAGGGTTTCTTGTTAGTATAAAAGAAACACCCGTCTATGAGTTATAGATATCTTTTTACGACTTAACAATCTTCAATAATAATATCTTTTAGTTCATTATACGATCCATAGAGGATCATAGTCTTAGTTCTTTTCTTTTCTAGTTCGTACTCAGAGATTCTCTTGTAGTGTGCTTGTGATTACATAGGCATCCTACCGATCCACTAATGCTCAAAGATCTAGCAGGTGTGTTAGATTCAACAAGTGGTATCAGAGCCTCGTGAGGATCTCTGATAAAGAAGAATAAGTTCTCCACTCTTCCTACTAAACCCTTACACTATGTCTGGATCAGAAGATAAATTCGAAAGGTGGACCATGAAAGTCAGAACCCTGCTATCTTTTAACTCAAGGGGAAAATGGACAGAACCTACTGATGCTGATGAAGATAGTCTCAACCAAACTCACAACATGGTTCATAATGCAAAGGATAAAGTGGAAGAATTTGCTCTTGTGGGTGTCTCTCATCAGGTACAACATTGTCATTTTGGGTGTCATGAATTGTACTTGAACCTTAGGAAAGAGTTTGATGAAATGGAGCCTGAGTATAATAAATTGTTTGTAGAAATTCAAGCTTATAAAAAGGCTCTTAAAACTGTGGAAAAACAAAAGGCTTGGCATGAAGCTAATCAGCTAGCATATGAGCAAAAGATAAGGGTTTTGGAAAGAGACTTAGAGAACACCAATAACTGTCTAAAACATTCTGAGAGAGAACATGCTAAGGTGAAATTAGAAAATCAGGAATTACAGGCTAAACTGGATAGTGAAGTGGCTAGGTTAAATTCATGGCAACAATCAGAAAAATATCT
Organism: Artemisia tridentata subsp. tridentata; assembly: GCA_021014915.2. Lineage (NCBI taxonomy): Eukaryota > Viridiplantae > Streptophyta > Magnoliopsida > Asterales > Asteraceae > Artemisia > Artemisia tridentata. Next base: position 94,217,767 of record CP139508.1, on the reverse strand, counting down.
TGTTAACTATAATGGTAATCAGTCTGGTTGGCGTAAGAAAGGGTTGGGATATGATGTTGGGGATTATAACCCTAGAATATTTGACCCTACCCCTAAGGAAGTTGATTATCAAATTCCTGTTAAGTTTGTTAAGGAAGGAGGGATGAATGCAGTTCCTCCACCTATAAGAGGTGTTTTCAAGCCTTATCTGATTCTGAGTGTAAGTCTGATGACTTTGTCTCTTGTTCCAAAAGTAACAAGTCCTATGAATCTAAGTCCACAGACTATACCTCATGTGATTCAAATGACAAGTCAACCTCACCCAAGTCTCATGACTTCACTTCTGGAGTAACTAATGATGAATCTATTTCAAAAATAGCTTCCCCTGACAACAGCTCACTTAACTCTGTTAAAAACAACATTGTCTCTAGTTCCAGTAGTGATAATTTTGTCTGTAATAAGAAAAGTTATGGTAAGAACAAGGCTGTTAGGAAGAAGTCATGTTTTGTGTGTGGTAGTCAATATCATCTCATTAAAGATTGTGATTATCATGAGAAGAGAATGAAGATGAATGGTGGGCAACAACAGACCAGATCATTGTGGAAAAATGTTAAACAAATACCACCATATGTTCCACAAGCAGCAGGAATGAACTCTTATAGAGCTCCCTTTCCTGTTGATAGACCTGTTCCTGCAGGTAAGTCTGTTACTGCTGATAGTCAGGGAACCATTCCTGCTGGTGCTTCCTCATCCTTTCAGAGGGATTTCAGGTCTGCTTATTATAATCCAATCTTTGGAGGGGGAATGGCTTACTCTCCATGGTTTCCTTGGTAATTGTCCTGTTTGTCTGATCATGTTGTTGTATACTTCTTTGCTGGTTTTGAGGGGAGGCATTAGCCTAAGGGGAGGCTAATGCTTGTAATTTTGTCTTGTTTCTCATTCTTTTATGTTTTATGTTTTGTGTTTTACTAACTTTGTTTTGCAGGTTTTAGTGTGTTTTGTTTTACTAACTTTGTTTTGCAGTTCTCATTCTCAATACTTGAAATAAAACATAAGATAAAACTTCTATTCATCATCATGAGGTGATTACATCCAAAAACAAAAGATTAAGGCTTCATAAACAAACCAAACAACAGTCTACAGACACAAGCTTCTCAACCCTACTACCTATTCCACCTTCCCTTTTCCCTTTCCCATACAATCAGGCATGAACCTTCTACCCCTCTGATGACTAATTTCTTTATACACATGTGGGGCTCGAAGTGCCAACACCACTGGGAGTGGCTGTCTTGGTTCAGGGACTGGCTGATCTTTCTTAGGGGTTGAATGTCTTGGGGTAGATTGTCTCTGATGTGATCTGGGGCGTAACCTAGCAGTTGGTTGGCTTGGCTGTTGAGTTGGTTGGCTTGGCCCAGGAGTTGGCTGGCTCGGCATTGGGGTTGGCTGATTTCTTTTTGGTACCGGTACTTCGTAGAAGGTAGCAGCAGTCCTTTCCATCTCTTCACTAAGTAGAGCCACAGTTTTCTTCATCTCTTTCCTTAGCTTATCTGTGATGGGAAAATTGGGAGGATATGTTTCCCATTCACCTTGATAATAAGTCAAGGACTTTGGCCATGATGATCCTTCATCATCAGAGCTGGAGTACTCAAAAGACGAAGGAGTAGATGGAAGAGGATCAGATGAAACCTCCTCAACCTTTGCCTTGCCTTTGTATTGAGAAGATGATGCAGTCGGGGGAAAGTAATTTTCCCACCCTGATTCGGTGGAGGAGGAGGAGTCTGATGAGATTTCGATGATGGGAATTTTGGATGAACTCATGATTTTCTTTGATTTGAAGATTATGGGTTAGGATTGTGATAATGAAGTTATTTGATTTGGGGAAAAAGAGCTTTTATAATGAGAAGGTGATTAGTGCGAATTTATTGTTGGTTGGTGTTGAGATTTAATTCAGGCGGTTTATTCCTAATGACTGGATTTGGAAGGTTGACTTTGGTCAAACCACTTTATTGCTGCCGATTGACCAAGTGTTCCTGCCGTTTGACTAATGGTTCCTGCTAACCATGTTAAATTTGGGGAAGTTAGTTAAGTCAATTGGTCAAAGATACGTGCACAGAATTGCAGCAATTTAAATCGCTATATGTGGCAACCATATAACAATATCATAACTGACCTAAAATTACACTTCTCACATCTCAGATTCTCAAAATCCTTTCAAACCCTAACTCATTGTTTTTGTCCTTTCAAACCCTAGTTCATTCATCTAATACAATGACAACACTTCGCTACAAAGATGATCACAACAAGGTTGCATACTTAGAGTCTTCTTCTAAAAGTGATGGTTATGATGAGGTGTTAGCTTTTCTTCGTGGGTTATCTATTCACTATGCACTCACTCATTTTCCTGTAACGGTGTATGATTCGCTCATTAAGCAGTTTTGGGCAACTGCTAGAGTTAGACACATTGTGGGAAGGGAGGACGACATCGTAGCCACCATTGATGAGCACGAAGTCATCATTACTGAGGGGTTGATTCGGGTACAACTCCGATTTCCTGAGGAGCATGGGGCGCATGATCTTTCTAGGCAAGAAATCAATGATGGTATGGCTGCCGTAGGTTACCCTGTCACTGGTAGTTATACATTTTATAAAAATAAGCTGTCTCCTCAATGGAGATTTCTTGTTCATACTTTACTTCAGTGTATGAGTGTAAAGACTGGTGGTTGGGATCAATGTCCTAGTCCCATTGCATCTGGTCTTGTTTGTCTGTCACAGGGTAGGATATATAATTGGGCCAAATATATTTTTGAAGGGATGATTGAAAATATCACTGGTGATAAAAATAGATTTTTAATGTATCCTAGATTTCTTCAAATTATCTTAGGTGTTCAGACCAATGACCCATCCCCTAAGATAGTGAATCGGATGACTGCTAAAATGTTTGCAATGATGAAGATGAATTTTGCAGGCCAACATTTGCCATTATTACCTGCCATGTTACACAATGCCAATCCTGCTGACAACCCAGATCCTGCTGACAATGACATTGTCCCACCATCACCCAATGCAGCTGATGCTGGTGCATCCAATGCTGCTGGTGAAGGGACTTCAGTTGCTGCTGATGCATCTGCATCTGTTGCTGCTGATGACCCATTACCACCATCACCTAGACCAGCCACACCTGAGACTATTGTCCCTGGTGAGCCCATTGTCCAGACCACCACTGTTGTTCCACCTGTTGCCCAATCAACACCTACTATGGATATGCCTTCTTCTTCAAGGCTTTCATCTCCTAGTCCTACTAGGCAGCCTTTTAATGATGACACCCATACTGGTGGAGAATTTCATGTATCTCCACCTAGATCCAGTGAGGCTCCTAACACCTCAGGCATTCCTGCTGGTGGAGCTGAGGATGCTGCTGATCTCACTTCTATGTCCAAGTTCCTTGACAGGTATATGCAGAAAATTGAAGCATTGGAGTCTGAGCTTAAGGAGACCAAAAGAGAACTGGGTCAGAAAGTGGATTCTTTAGAAAGAGAGCTCAAAGACACTAAAGAAACACTTGGTGGAGTCATTCTTGATCTCACACAAAGGATTACTCATCTGGAAGCTCAGGAGAAACCGAAGAAGAGAAAGATTGTTCTTTCTGATACAGATAATGAAGAGGATGAGCATCAGGGTTCATTCAACTTGGATGGATTACATGTCCTGGCTAGTGTCTCCTTAGCCAGTGCAAGCAAAGAAGAAGGTGGAAGTCAATCTTCTAAGTTCCCTCCCATAGAGAAACATTATACAAGAAGATCTTCAACTAAGCTGCAGATGGCCTCCAGAATACCAGCCTTTGATATGTACAAGCTTGCAGAGGAGAGTACTTCTGTTACTACTGATGGAGAGGTTACAGGCATTCCAAAGGACATTTCTGCAGGTGTAGATACTTCTCAGAGCATTCCTGCTGCTGCAGAAGTTCCTGCTGGTAGTGAAAGTGTTGCAGCTGGACCTAAGTTTCAGGGTAATTCTGCTGGTGGATCTACCATTGCTTCTGGTTCAGGATCAGCTGAGCCAGCTTCTGTAGTGGATGAATTTGGAGGTCTGGTGTCTGATGTGGAAAAGGCTGCACAGGAAAGGTTGTGGAAGAATGTTCAAGATGAAAGAATGGGGTCAGAAATGGCAAAGAAGGTTCATGCAAACTTCTCTGCAGAATTTGCAGATGCAGATACATCATATGCTTCCACTCTACATGAAGCAAGGCAAAAGGAGTTGGATGCTGCTTCTCTATACTTTACTGAGGCTGATTGGATACATATTGGTGCTCAAGTGGCAGCTAATCCAAATGTTGCTAAAGATATCTTGGGAATTAATGTATCAGATGCAGACTTTCCTGCAAGAATGGTGGAAAGGATGAGGCAAAAACAAAGGGATATAGCAGAACAGAAAGCTAAGCAGAAGAGGAATACGCCTCTTACTCAGGCACAACAAAAGGAACACATGAGAATTCTTGTGAAAAACATGAGTGGTTCTATTTATAATCATGGATGGACTATGGCTGAGGTTAGGCAGTTGTCAGATGAGAGGCTTATGGTAGAATATAACCAGGCTATGAATCATATCATTAGACATAACAAACCTTCTGTGGAGGAACCTTCTGCCAAGAGAGTTAAAGTCTCTGAACCGGCTGATACTGTAAAGGATTATGCTACTTCTGAACCTCAGGTTTCCTCATCTCAGGCAGCAGCAGCTTCCATATCTTCTACTGATGATGCAGTTGCCATGCCTAAGACTGATCCTCCTGATGGTATTCCTGCTGCTCATAAAGAGTCTACCATTCCTAGTGATAAAACTAGTTCTATTCTTGTTGATAAGGTTGATTCTGTTCCTGCTGAACCATCTTCCTCAGTTCCTATTCATCAGTATGGTCTAAGGACAAGGCAGAAGAGTCACTCTGACCACCCTCCTACTAGGTCTATTTTTGAAATGGATGATCAAGAATTGGTCAGGGTTGACTCAGACAGTGATTCAGATGGTGATTCCATTCACTCTTGGGGTCATATTGCTCACTGGGAGATTAGGTCTACTCCTGAAGGTGAAGTCAATGTTTGGTTTTCTCTTGATGGGACAGTCAAATTCTTTACCTTTCTGAGGGAGCTCTTGAATAAGGTAGAGAGGAAAGATTTGGAAAATCTTTATAAGATAGTGGATAATTTCTATCAAGCTCATGTTCCTACTGGGGTTGGCTTGATGCTTTGGGGAGATCTACAAGTTTTAATGAATTCATTGGAAGGAGAAAAGGCTCAATTGGTGTGGGGTAATCAATCATCATGGAGAGTACATACTTGGAGGTTATATCCTTCTTCCAATATTCATGTGGTGGAGCTCATTTCTGGCAAGATCCTGTCAATGTTTGTAGATGTCTCTTATCCTTTATTTGAGGGACTTATGAAGAGAATGCTCACACAGAAGGTAAGAGTTCCCAAACATACTATTGGAAATGATTTGACCACAGCTGAACAGTTGGTCAAATTCATCAGAGATCAACTTGCAGCTGCCAAAGGTTCTTCTACTTGATCATGGTACAGGTGGCTTGTTATTGTTGTATATCTTTCTTTCTTCTCTTTTCTTATTTTCTTTCTTTTTCTTTTGGTTTGTTTCTTATTTTCTTTTAGTTCATTAAAAAAAAAAAAAAAAAAAAAAAAAAAAAAAAAAAAAAAAAAAAAAAAAACTTCTTGTATATTTTGTGTGCTAATAAGTTGGTTTTGAGTAACACCCTTGCAGGTACAGTGTTGGTGTTTACACCTACACAACAAATGGTAATCAACTCACCATGTCTTACAGACAAGAAAGAGTTGACTCACCATGAGGGTACGGCTCTGGTGTGATAATCAAATCCGTTGATAGCTGTAATAGCTTGCTCAAAGCTATAGGGTACTTCAACTCACCCATGGTTCATTCCTGAGAGTTGAAATGGTTCTCAATTCACCATGGATGTAACCCTTTATGGGATCCAAAGAATTGGCTAGTCCACAAAAGTATGGTTTGTGGTAAAGACAATTGGTATCCATATTTGGTATTCAATTCACCAAGGTTTGCTGTAACCCAAGAATTGGCTAGTCCTGAGCAAACGGCTACAGGTAAAGACAAGTCAAATCCGTTTACAGTTGCTGGTTTACTAAAAATCAGATGGTTATCAATGTACCATGGTTTAACACACCTAAACATTGGCTACTCCAGTAGTGATGGCTATTGGTAAAGAGACATCAAATCCATTAATTTTCAATGATTCACCTCTCACAGGAGTTAACACACCTGGAAGTGATGAGAATAGTATGAAACTTAAAGTGATTTGATGTACATATTGTCATAGTAGCAGTCAAGCTCCAGTGAATGACATGGTGACCAGCTTAAATATTCTTTTGAAGATAATTTCCTATTGCTGCTGAACTATCGAAGTTGCTGCTGGAAGTTTCAAGTGTTATTGATGGTTACTTACTATTGCTGCTGCTCTATCCTAATCGTCTGCCTATGGACTTCAAAGATCTATCAGGGAATCTTGCAAGTTAACCTAGTCAACTTCAAGATTAGGGGAGGATTGTTAGGAATTCAGGAAATAAGATATTTCTTGTTGCTGCCGATAGTGTAAAGCTGGTTCCTGCCGATAGCTGTGGTTCCTGCTGAAGCTCATTGCTGCTGATAGTTATATCTTGTTTCTGCTGATGGTAGTTGTTGCTGCGGGTATTGTTAGTTGTTATCCCGTATGTTTAGAATGTTTGTTAGATTTATTTTTAGAAGAGATCATGTTTATCTCTTCACACGTTTTCTTGTATGACGGGTTAGGGTTAGGGTTTCTTGTTAGTATAAAAGAAACACCCGTCTATGAGTTATAGATATCTTTTTACGACTTAACAATCTTCAATAATAATATCTTTTAGTTCGTTATACGATCCATAGAGGATCATAGTCTTAGTTCTTTTCTTTTCTAGTTCGTACTCAGAGATTCTCTTGTAGTGTGCTTGTGATTACATAGGCATCCTACCGATCCACTAAGGCTCAAAGATCTAGCAGGTGTGTTAGATTCAACAGAAACAGAATTTTGAATAAAGATAATATCCATATCTTTATTTAATGTAGTATTAGAAACAAAAGGATAATAATAATGATGAATCATCAAAGGTTTTTCCAGAAAACCTACTCGAGTTGTACTAGAGGCATCGGCGTGTTGCAAGACGTTAACCGATCTGATCACAACTATTATGTTATGTCTAAGTGGGAGCTGTTAGTTTTATAGACATAAAATAGTAGTCATGTGTTAGGATCGAACTCGAGATCACGGGATAGCACACATTACGTATGAGAACTAAAGATTAATAATTAAATATAAAACGTTATATTTGATTATTAATTATCACAAAATATATAACGAACGTTAGTATTTAACAGAAGTGACTAACGGTCATTAAATAAGAAAAGGAAAGGGACTAGAATGTAATTAGTAGTCAAGAAGATTCCGGATCCCCTTAAAACAATAGGGCCGATCGGTTGGGTCTTGGGTTTCCTAATCCAAGTCTAACTTGGACTACAAGTTACATTGCCTATATAAGCAAACCTAAGGTTCTAGTTTTTGTCACCTCTTGTGCATTATACTAAACCCTAAAGTTTTCTTCCTCTTTTCTTGTCTTTGATCGATCGGTTCTACACCCTAAAAGGGTTGACCGAATTTTGTTAAAACAAATTTTGTTTTGGTTTTGATTTTGTGATTAATAACTTACATTACTTTAGTTCGGTTTAGTACGTGTTTACAAGAACGTGATTCTTACACACTATTGTAAGAATCTTGGATTGAATTGCAAAAATGGTAAGGGGCAATTCTTATAATCCTATCAACCCTAATTAGGGTTCATCATTCATATTGCTCAAGTTTGATTCTTGTTCTTGCTAGAATCATCAATATAACAACCCATAATTTTTGAGGTCCTTACTCAACCTTATAACTCAAAAATTTATTTTTGAAGTTACAAATTTCTCATGCGTAGAACTTTTAACTAAACTGCATGAACTGAGAGAATGAGCCGCACGCGTACCGACACTCTATTAGTTATGGCAATAATTAATTAAACTCATGCCGAGTACACATTAATGTTTTTATGTCACTTTTATGAAAACACTCCTAAAAATGTATTTTTACATTTTTACTTGTAAGTGTCAAGAAGAGACATCGCGACTCACATTTGAACTCAACAAGACACGGATTACGCTCCGTGAAAATCATTAAATTATTAAAGAGCTTATAACAGTAACCAACCCAAGTATATTTTGTTTCCCCCTTGTGTAACCAGGAAATAGATGAACAAACACACCCTAATACATAACATGTGCATTATATGAACTTAAAAACTAAACCTTAAATATCCTAATCACATCATTAGTACCACCTTGTCATTCCTTGTCCCCCCTAAACCATGAAAGACCTTTGGACAAACCCATTAACCAAATCTATTATCCAGATCTATTATCCGAAAGCTATTAACCAAATTTTGCCCTATAAATAGGAAGATATACTTGCATTTTTTTCCTCCTTAAAACCCACGTCTAACACATACTTATCACACTTTCTCTTGCAATCTTCTATACTAAAACAAAGCATAACACATAGAGTTTTGGGAAAGCTTGGGAAATATTATGCAAATAAGCTAGGTAGCTTGGAGTATTGGGGTTATAATCTTTGCTCTTGGTCTTGCATTTCCATTCGATACACCCAACTCACAACTCACTGTAAGAGCTTAAAGTTTTAAACTTGTGTTTCTTGATTTCTTAGTATACATACATGTTACGTATTTGTTCTAAATATTGCTTTGTTTGAGTTAAAGATTTGGAAACCAAAAATGAATACACTCTCGACATATATACACATTCGTATATACATACATACATTTTGACAAGATGGTTTTGTTGCATGAAACTTGTGTGGCTAAACCTTAAACTTGTTAACATAAATATCGACATATACACATTCATATGTCGAGCCTATTAAAGATTTTTGAATACAAAAGTGACATAAGAAAACATAAAAGTAATGTAAACTTAAGTATTGGCTATTGTGAGTGTTGCGTTTAACTTACGGTTTGGTTTGTTCGGGTTAAGAGTAAATCTTGTTAAGACTTGGGCTATGTTTTAAATCGAAAACTCATTGTGGTCGAACCACAGTGGAGTATATTTCTTGTTGACAAGTTGAGATGGGCTCACTCTTGTTCTTTTTTTCTTTTGCCTTGTTCCGAAGCCTGATGAGGGTGCGTTTCTTTTTTCTTTTTTTTTTGGTTCTCAACTAATTTGGAAAACAAAACACAAGTGCATGCATACTACACACTAAGAAAGTTATAACCAAAATATGAGACAGTCAAGAGGTCTTTAAATACGAAAGGTTTGAAAACTAAAACAAAATTTGAGCCAATGGCTCGCTGGGTGGGACGCTTACTTCCACACAAAAGACCTGGGTTCGATTCCAGGTTATGCCACTTTGGAGGTTTTATTTTTTTTTTAAAACCAGAGCCTATATATATAAACAGGCCCAACATCATGTTAAATACATAGCATTGTAGATTATAATAGAATAAGGGCCTTGGTCCGTCATGTAACACGCATTGTTTTTAAACAAGAGGTCGGTTCAAATCCCGCAAGTGACACTTTTTTATATTCTTTATTTAACATTTTAACTATTATTTTTAGACTGATCTAGTACATTTTATAACCCTTAATAAAAATTTAAAAACTTATAGTTTTCAACATATTTGTCTAATGTTTTGTCAAATTAATATATTTAGTATTTATTACTAAAACCCGACTAAAAGACGAGAATTAAAGAAAACATTTATAACAAGAACTAATACAAATCTTTTCTAACTTATCATCCACTAACTATATTTATACATATCGTACCACGTAACGTTATTAATATAAATACTTAACGTAAAGTATTTATTATTATTTTAGCAACAACATATAATTTTTCACAAACACTTTACTTGTGAATACTTTTCGTACTAAGTATTTCGGTTAATCTCGAACCGGAGACTTATCCGTCTCGAATACTTTTGTATACCAATATACTTGTACTCTTTTCCAAGAGCCAATACTTACAAACATTTTGAAATGATTTAAACGTAAACTCTGCCACACAAGCAATATTAAACACAACCACTTGAGAAACTTAAATTTATTTAAACACTTTGAGTCGTGAACGAAACTGTAAACTAAGACTTGTCATACTAATTTAGGTCGCGTGTCGGTGCCATCCACTATTTCTACTTGACTACCGCTTATAGACTGCTGTATTACTGAGGTGAGTTCTCGTAGCCCCTTTTTCATTATGTTTTCCTTGGGGGGAAAATGGTACTCAAATGATATTTTAACTGTTTTTCATGCTGTGATTATACTGTTTTCATGATTTTGGACATTATGTGTGTTGATACGATTATGTGCTACTAAATGTTTTGCCTGTGTGTACATGAATGCGCAACTGTTAACTCTTTCGAGAGCCGAAGCATTATGATAGATCTATCGGGTAGCTCCCCACAGTGTATGTTTGTGTTTGCAACGATCATGGTAGGTTTAGTGGGCGCGACTCTATTTGTTTTGAGATTGTGCTTATAATTGGTTATCATGCCCACTTTTGTCCTACACTATGCTATCACAGCTCAGCGGTTTTACTTTTAAACCTACGAGCTCACTAACATTATGTTGATGTTTTCTAGTACCATTTTCAGGTGTTATGAAGTTACTATAGAGGATTGAGTATTGGACTGGCCTAGCAGACATAAGACAAGACCCTTCCGGACTGAGTTCCAGAAGAGTTATGCATTCAGCTTTTTACCTTAAGATTTTATCATTTTGTGAACTCATGTATTACGACTTGTTTCACCCGACTTTTGGGATTGTTGTAACTTGACTTATGATATTGCAAATTTAGTACTTCTCTATTTAGACACCTTGTGTTCCTGATTATGAAGTCATACCCCGTAAATGCATTTCCGCTGCGCCATTTTTGGGGTGTGACAGATTGGCATCAGAGACAGGTTATAGAGAATTAGGTGGTTTAACCTAGACTATATCCTAAGAATCCTCATATAGTTTGCATTATAGGAACTACGTGTGCGATTATGCGTATAGCATGACACGAAGTGATGATGATAAGTAAATGCAGCATGATGCTATCTTAAAAACGCCTGGCCAACATTTTTACGATAACATGATGCGGCATGGACTTATCAAATTCATGGATTGTCAGATAGGAAGTTGAAGTAGTACGACACGTATACCGACCCATCCTACCTCCTATCTAACTTCTGCCAATGTCCTACTTTGTAGAATCATGCCTCCAAGAAGGTCGACTCGAGTTAACCGAGGCATTCCACCATCAAGGGGTGGAAGGACTGGTGGGCGAGGAGGTAGAGCAGGTGGTCGCGGCACCGAGAATAACAGCAGCGACAATGTGAATCCTGACCTTCCCGCCATGATCGTCGAGCAACTACAAGCATTGTTACCCACTATCGTCACCCAAGTTGGCAACCACATCAGTAATCTAGGAAACAACGGAAGCGGGAATGACCATGCAGACAATGGCATTGGTAGTAACCACAACAATAATGGCAACAACAACAATAGTGGCAAGGGATGTTCGTACAAGGAGTTTACAGCATGCAAACCAGTGGACTTTGATGGCAATGGAGGAGCGTTGGTGTACACAAGATGGATTGAGAAAATGGAAGCAGTAATGGACATAAGCGAGTGTGCAGCCCACCAGAGGGTGAAGTACGCTGCAAGCTCGTTCACGGGAAAGGCTCTGACCTGGTGGAACACGCAAATCCAGGCCAGAAGAAGAGAAGCCGCAATGAGAATGAGTTGGGATGACCTTAAGGCATTACTAAAGGAGGAGTATTGCCCAAACAACGTGATGCAGAAACTGGAGCATGAGTTCTACAACCATGCTATGGTAGGTGCTGGTCACGCGGCTTATACAGATCGATTCCATGAGCTTGCTAGACTGGTACCTCACATGGTCACTCCTGAATCCAAGAGAATTGAGAGGTACATCTATGGTTTGGTCCCTGAGATTCGCGGGATGGTGAAAGCAACTGAGCCCCCTACCCTTCAGAGCGCGATACTGAAATCTGCAACCTTAACGGATGAAATGGTTAGGAATGGGACATTGTCCAAGAGTGGTGATAAGAGGAAGACCGCGAGTGAAAGTAAACAAGGAGGTGCAAATGGTGAAAATAAGAAGGCGAAATGGGGAAAAGGATTTGTGGCAACGAGCTCGGGCCGTAAGGGATATGAAGGTCCTCACCCTAAGTGTGCCAAATGTAACTACCACCACCTGGAAACTAAACCCTGCCTAGTGTGTTTCAACTGCAATCAGACTGGTCACATTGCAAGGGATTGTCGAGTAGTAGCCATGCAGGCGACTCCGATTAATGTCATTTACCCAATGACATGTTATGAGTGCGGGAGCCCGAATCATTTACGAAACACGTGTCCTAAGCTGAATAGGGCATAGGGGCAAGTGCAGAATAACCAGAATCAGGCCTTAGTGACTAATGGAAACACTGGAAACAATGGCAACCTAGCTCGTGGTTGGGTATTTGTGATGAACGCTGAAGAAGGACAACAGAACCCGAACTCATAACAAGTATGTTCTCCTTAAAAGGATATTAGGCTATCATACTGTTTGATTCCGACGTCGATTATAGATTTGTTTCCACTTAGTTCATGCATCTGTTAAAGGTAAAGCTTAGTGTCCTAGCTCTTAGTTATGAGATTGATATAGTGTGTGAGCAAAAAGGTAGAAACTGATAAGATAGTTAAAATCTCCACCACCTGGTAGCAAGACCTTTGGGTGCTGAAATGCCACCCGTTCATTTTTGAGCAACCCCAAACTTTAACTAAATTTTTTCTTTTTCTTCAAAAAAAAGTAAGCTTTTTAACAACTTTTAACTTAATTTCATGTCAGTTCTTGTTTGATGAGATGTGAGATTAAGTTTAAAGTTGCTACTTAGCTTAAAATTTTTAAATGATTTTGCTCAAGAACGGACAAGACATTTCATAAATACTAATATCGATAGTCACCATTAAACTACCTATTTCATTGCGCCTAGTAGGAAGAGCAGAAATCCAAAGATGCCTCACGTGCTTAAGACTCCCCTGAAGTAGTTCGCAAAGACCTAACAAGATTTACCTCTCCTTGACGAATTGAGCTTCGCATAGGCATGACTCCCGAAGTGGCACCAATTTCATGATGAGCGATGCTTCTCGAAGAAAGATTCCCAATCCGAATATCATCAGTTGAGAGTGCTCGAGACTGACAAACCTATAACCACGTTTAGAACTATATACTGGCATTTCGAGTTTACAGGGTAATTCCTTTGGTTCGACCAATGCTCCCGCAATATTCAAGGATAAGAAATTCAATTAGAGCGATGCACAAGAAGAGCGCCAGTATCTACTATATCGGATCGTGACAGGCGGTTCACATTGCGATTTTGGCAAACACCATAGGATGCGTTAGGAACACAATTGAATTTGAGTACGGCTTAACGTCCCGAGACCAATAGTCAGAGTGAGCGTACTACCCAAACATTAGGAGACATTCCTAGGGCAGACACTAGTGATTTCTGAGAAACAGGAACGCACATCCCTCTTAGTTGAATCTTCTCTTTGGGTATCTACTAGTTGTTTATTTGAAAGCGATCCAAAAATTGAGCCAATCCTTCAAAAATGTTGAGTTACTTTTCTTACAACTTGACACTTAACTTAATTTCATGACAGTTCTTGTTTGATGAGTTGTGAAGTTAAGTTAGATTCAAGTTGTTATGTAGCTTAAGGTTAAGTCCAACTTGTTCTAAATATTGCTTTGTTTGAGTTAAAGATTTGGAAACCAAAAATGAATACACTCTCGACATATATACACATTCGTATATACATACATACATTTTGACAAGATGGTTTTGTTGCATGAAACTTGTGTGGCTAAACCTTAAACTTGTTAACATAAATATCGACATATACACATTCATATGTCGAGCCTATTAAATATTTTTTAATACAAAAGTGACATAAGAAAACATAAAAGTAATGTAAACTTAAGTATTGGCTATTGTGAGTGTTGCGTTTAACTTACGGTTTGGTTTGTTCGGGTTAAGAGTAAATCTTGTTAAGACTTGGGCTATGTTTTAAATCGAAAACTCACTGTGGTCGAACCACAGTGGAGTATATTTCGTGTTGACAAGTTGAGATGGGCTCACTCTTTTTCTTTTGTTCTTTTGCCTTGTTCCGAAGCCTGATGAGGGTGCGTTTCTTTTTTTTTTTTTTTGGTTCTCAACTAATTTGGAAAACAAAACACAAGTGCATGCATACTACACACTTAGAAAGTTATAACCAAAATATGAGACAGTTAAGAGGTCTTTAAATACGAAAGGTTTGAAAACTAAAACAAAATTTGAGCCAATGGCTCGCTGGGTAGGACGCTTACTTCCACACAAAAGACCTGGGTTCGATTCCAGGTTATGCCACTTTGGAGGTTTTATTTTTTTTAAAACCAGAGCCTATATATATAAACAGGCCCAACATCATGTTAAATACATAGCATTGTAGATTATAATAGAATAAGGGCCTTGGCCCGTCATGTAACACGCATTGTTTTTAAACAAGAGGTCGGTTCAAATCCCGCAAGTGACACTTTTTGATATTCTTTATTTAACATTTTAACTATTATTTTTAGACCGATCTAGTACATTTTATAACCCTTAATAAAAATGTAAAAACTTATAGTTTTCAACATATTTGTCTAATGTTTTGTCAAATTAATATATTTAGTATTATCCCTATTATACATTTATGGCGCGACCCGCCCGGAATTCTTTTGCTACCCGCCTTGGCCAGGGTTCGGGTAATAGAATGGTTTGTTGTTGGGCCATCCGAACTGTTCATGTTCACTCACACCTTCTGCTTTACCTTCAGCTCCATTATGTTTCGCTCCGATTATTTTACCCGACCGCCATTCGGCATTTTTTGATCCGAAGATGCGGGTTTTGTGGAATCTACAGGGATTTGTGAGTAGAGCTACAGTTTTTTGAACAGTTACTTTATTGTTTTTTTAAGTTTGTGGTTGTTTTTAGCCCAGCGGTTATATCCACACTTTTGGATCTGGTCTAGGTCTGCCAATAGTTTTTGCGATCCAACTCATTATAGATCCGGTTCTTTAGTTATGTTTAGCTTTTTGGTTGTTGTTGTTGTTAATTTCATCGGTTGATGTTTAATCTTTTGCTGCATATTATTTTTTATCGTTCGGTTGTTGTTATTGTTGTGATAAATGGTATTATTTCTCTGTAGCAGGTGTTTAGTGGGATTTTTTTATGTGCATAGTTGGTTGTGTTACGATATTTGCTTGCTATTTTGTATGCTTTGATGTGTTCGCAAATTGGTATTTAAATATGTGTTTGTTGCTGGTAATGATTAATTATAAAGTGTTATTGTTGTTGTGTTAGATGGTGTTATTTCTGCCTTGAAACTGTAGGTGGTATTTTTTGGTTTGCAATAATTATTTACTGTGTTAGTGGGTTACTTTTTTTGTTAACCGCATTGGTTTTTCTCTGTCGTTATTTGTTAATTTTGTGCTTCATGTTTTGCGCTGCGTTGTTGTTGTTTTATGACACAGGTTGTGCTTTGTTTAATATATATATATATATATATATATATATATATATATATATATATATATATATATATATATATATATATATATATATATATATATATTTTAAAATTACAGTTGTTGGTCTTTGGAGGTCTGAACATTATCTTGCGAGGGCAAGAACTGGATGGCATGATAGACCATTTGCTATTATGCAACCAAGTTTCTATGCAACCCTGATGAAGTTTCGACCTCTTTGTGCAGGACTGCCGTCAGTTGATGTTTAGTCTTTTGTTGCACATTATTTTTAATCATTCGGTTGTTGTTATTGTTGTGATAGATGGTATTATTTCTCTGTAGCAGGTGTTTAGTGGGATTTTTTTAGGTGCATAGTTGGTTGTCTTACGATATTTGCTTGCTATTTTGTATGCTTTGATGTGTTTGCAAATTGGTATTTAAAAATGTGTTTGTTGCTGGTAATGATTAATTATAAAGTGTTATTGTTGTTGTGTTAGATGGTGTTATTTCTGGCTTGAAACTGTAGGTGGTATTTTTTTGTTTGCAATAATTATTTACTATGTTAGTGGGTTACTTTTTTTGTTAACCGCATTGGTTTTTCTCTGTCGTTATTTGTTGATTTCGTGCTTCATGTTTTGCGCTGCGTTGTTGTTGTTTTATGACACAGGTTGTGCTTTGTTTATTTTTTTTTAAATTACAGTTGTTGGTCTTTGGAGGTCTGAACATTATCTTGCGAGGGCAAGAACTGGATGGCATGATAGACCATTTGCTATTATGCAACCAAGTTTCTATGCAACCTTGATGAAGTTTCGACCTCTTTGTGCAGGACTGCCGTTTGGTTAGTGGTTTAGCATACATAGATGTTTACAGACATGTTTGTGTAGGTGGTCCACAAACATGTTTGAATCCATATTGTCTGCTACCAGCTGTTGCTAAAAGTTCCTGTATCTACAAAATACTGATGTTGCTTGGTGAGATGACTTTTTTATCTTCATTTAGACTTCTTCCTTTGAATATTCCTTGGTTTCAACTGCTGTTGTGATGACAACCTTGCTGTTGCTGCATAGTATAGTTAATTGTTGATGTTGCTTTCTTTGTGTTACTGTTGTATTTGATTATCAATATTATTTTTCTCATTATTGTTATTGTTTTTGCTTTGAGGCTATTGATGCGCGGTGGTCGTTCTCTGAATTTGGTTTGCCTGTGTTTTTGTTGTTGTGTTGGAGGTTAAATTTTTCCCCTGAAATGATATTGGCCATAAGAGGATATTTTGTGTCGCAAATATTTTTATGTGACAGTGCTCTTTTAGTGTCGTGGCTTTTGTTTTGCAATTATGATAGTGAATAAAACATGTTGATCTATTCTCATTATTTGGTCTGCCTTATTGATTGGGGTGATTTGGTGTGGATATCGTTTCACTTAATCGGATGGCAGCGCACTTTTGAGTTGTGCTTTTGTTTTGCAATTATCATAGTGAATAAAACATGTTGATCTATTCCTATTATTTGCTCTGCCTTATTGATCGGGGTGATTTGGTGTACATGTCGTTTCACATAATCGGATGGCAGCACACTTTCGAGTTGTGCTTGCAACCATGGTGAATACATGGTTGAAAATATTAATGGCTTATGATGATCAGCTATCGTTTTTTTAGTCAGCTAATGTTGGTCATTCGAGGTTACATCCGTAGCTAGGCAGGCCAAGAACCGGATGGTGTAATAGCTTATTTGCAATTATGCAACCGCCTTTCTTTGTGGCCGTGCCGGAATTTGAACCTTTTTAGCCATTTTCCATTGACAATGTTTATATTATTTGTTAACATATGCTTTTATACAGCTACTTTTGATGTCTGTTTGCAGTGATGCTGGGTTCTGCCTGTTTTTCAACCTGTTTGGTTTAAAAATATGACGCTAATATCAGTTGCTAAGACAAACATTTGGTGGCATAATTATGCAACCGTGTTTGTTTTCTACGATCGCATTCGCTGAAAGTCCAAAATATATGCACATGTATTTGAGTTTCAGAACCGTGATTGGAATTCTTACTTATTCAAACTGGCTCACCCATGTTATATGAATCCTGGTAAATCTTATATAGTTATAACTCAGTTTTACAATGTTAGTATAATAAACATTGGACGGGTCGCGCCATAAATGTATAATAGATATAATAAGCATTGTTTTACTTTGGCTAAGGCTATGATGATTCAACCACATTTTCTAAAACCAACAAATTCAGTATTGAAAGATTATGATCACCGGTTGGCATATCAATGACTGGATGGCATTATTATGCAACCGTTTTTGCCTACACCGATGGTTGATCATACATCTTTTTCACCATGTTTGATTACAAAATCTGAGCCTAATAACTGCCTTTGTTATTTATAGTCTTAATTGAACATATTAGACAATCGTTTTAGAAAAGAATCTAATAGTAACTAAGTCATATGCATTCAACCATAAAAGCAACGACAAATGTTGTACATCGCATGCCAATATTAGGAATTGAAAATCAGCTGGTATTTTTTATTTGCTAATACTAACATTTGATGCTCTGTATCTGTGACAATAAGTTTTTTTTTGCATGTTTGTACCTGCAGTTCCACGAAAGGTCTTGCTCATGAATAGGATACAATTCAAAAAGATAGATGAGAAACAAAAGAGAATGCTGTGACAAGTGATTTGGTGCAAATTACTTCTTCGCACCATCCTCCTTTGTTTCCCATCTATCTTTTTAAATTAAATCGTATTGTTGACCAGGACCTTTTGTGGCACTGCAGGTATAAACATGCATAAACAAGCTTAGCGTTAGAGATACAGAGCATAAAATATTAGTATGAGCAAATAAAAAATACCAGGTGATTTTCATTTGCTAATATTGACAGGCGATGTACATCATTTGTGGTTGCTGTTATAGTTAAATACATACGACATTTAATTTTTCAAATCATCTTTAAAGGCATCACTATTATTCCTGTTTCTTTTAATTATTATGCATATAGCATAGCGCAATGGAGGACAACAATATTAAGGCGGTCAATAAAAAAGAATTTCTAACCATAAGAAACGAAAGACTATTTGCTATTTTTTTTGCCTACCGATGCCAATAGTTAATTTCCTGTGTCCGTGATAGTTTCTTTTTTTTCGCATATTTATAACTTCAATTCTAAAAAAGGCATTGATTAACAATAGGATCCAATTTCTGGAAAAATATGGAAAACTAAAGAGAATGCTGTAACAGGTGATTTGAACCAAATGACTTATTCGCACTATCCTCTTCCGTTTCCCATCTTTCTCCAATAATTGAATCGTACTGCTAAATAGCACCTTTTTTTTAATTGCAGCTGCGAATATGCGCAGACAACTTAACTGTCATAAGCGCAAGCCATTAGCTTTTCATATCAGCAAACAAAAAATAAAATAAAATAACCGATAGTCTTCGTTTGTTATGCTCAGGAATTTTTTTTATTGAATGCCTTAAGATTTAGTTACCTATTGGTCAACAAAAAATGTTACAATTACAGTTTTTATCCTTATTTTCCATATTAAAACAAACGTCCACCAAGGCTATGATGATTGCCATCCAAATTCAGATTCAAATGAAGTGGGTTGCCAAATATTGTTTGCATAACTTGGCCAGGCAAGAACTGGATGACAATATTATGCAACCATGTTTCTTTGCAGCCATGGTGCAACCTACCATTGTTTCTGCTTCTTTTCAAATCTGAGCCTAATAATGACAACTTATCTCTATAGCCACATAAAATTCACAACTAGAGCAAAATAAATGGAGCTATCAAAATTAGGTTGAAGGACCAAATTGTATGAGTTGTCAAGCGAACATGAGGCCAAAGAAGATGTCTACTGCTCTCCGCAATATAAGGTAACTCTTTGCAGATTCAACCATAAGCTTAATCAAATATTGTTTCTCGATTTTACTTATTTGTTTTTTTAATATATTTGTCTTGCCTTAATTATAATATCAATAGCAGATTTTCTAACTCAAGAGATATTTTCCTTATTTTGCAAATGAAAGGGTTACACTTTCGCCTATTTCACATCCACGAAAGCTTACATAATTATCATTTAATTTCTGATACAAAGAAAGAGGGTTGTCAAATATTGTTTGCATAACTTCCACTAATAACTACTAGATATATATCCTAGAAAAAACTGTATATTTGACATATGCTTTTACACAACTGTTGATCCCAATTGCTGGAAAAAGATGAGAAACACCAGATTACACTGCGAGAAGTGATTTAAACCAGATTACTTCATCACAGTGTCATCTTCCGTTTCCCCCCAGTTCTTTATAATTGTAGCATATTAAACGATCAGCGGCTTTTATATAATTGCCGTTATGAAATTTTTTCGCACTGATCAATAACAGGATGGAATTTTGAAAGATCAGTGCCAAATGGAAGAGGATGGTGTGGCAAATGATTTGGTGCAAATTACTTTTTCGCATCATCCTATTTCATTTGCCACTGATCTTTAAAAATTCAGTCATGTTGTTGACCAAGAGTTGTTGTGGAACGATTTTTACAAATATGTTTACACAAACCTGCCATAATACCGATACACGATGTGCACCATCTGTCGTAGCTGTTCTGATTAAATGCAGGCCACATATATTCAAGGTGCGTAAAACACAGTTGTAGTTCACAATGTTTATTTGCTTAAACTTATAACCATTCTTGCTTTCACCCTCAAGTTATTATTATTATTTTTGTTAGTACCAGTAAAACGTACCCAGCTGGTCGTAACCAGTAACTGCATTGGGCACTGATAACGAGATCAACAAAAGATAAGTGCTACTACAATTTACATGTTTCGATGAGTTTTCCTTTTTTTTGCCTACTAATACACTCTGTATATCCAACAGCTGTTAGGTTCTTCAACTCTAGATTTGTCAATAAGCCTTGCTTATCATAAGATATGCAACAACTTTGTAACCAAAAGTAAGTATCTCAGTTCTTTCTTTTATATGTAAACAAACATTCGTGCTTTCTCAGTATTTTAGGTTTATTGAATCTTATGTGTCTTATATTTTTCTTCTACCATTGTTTCTGCTTCTTTTCAAATCTGAGCCTAATAACTGCTGGATATATGTCTTTAATATACCAACACAATAAACCAAAGAAGAGGCCAAAGAAGATGTCTACTGCTCTTCGCAATATAAAGTAACTCTTTGCAGATTCAACCTTAAGCTTAATCAAATATTGTTTTTCGATTTTACTTATTTGGTTTTTTAATATATTTTTCTTGCCTTAATTAGAATATCAATAGCAGATTTTCTAACTCAAGAGATATTTTCCTTATTTTGAAAATGAAAGGGTTACACTTTCGCCTATTTCACATCCACGAAAGCTATCATAATTATCATTTAATTTCTGATACAAAGAAAGAGGGTTGTCAAATATTGTTTGCATAACTTCCCCTAATAACTACTAGATATATATCATAGAAAAAGCTGTATATTTGACATATGCTTTTACTCAACTGTTGATCCCAATTGCTGGACAAAGATGAGAAACACCAGATTACACTGCGAGAAGTGATTTAAACCAGATTACTTCATCACAATGTCATCTTCCGTTTCCCCTCAGTTCTTTATAATTGTAGCATATTAAACGATCAGCGGCTTTTATATAATTGCCGTTATGAAATTTTTTCGCACTGATCAACAACAGGATGGAATTTTGAAAGATCAGTGCCAAATGGAAGAGGATGGCGTGGCAAATGATTTGGGGCAAATTACTTTTTCGCATCATCCTATTTCATTTGCCACTGATCTTTAAAAATTCAGTCATGTTGTTGACCAAGAGTTGTTGTGGAACAATTTTTACAAATATGTTTACACAAACCTGCCATAATACCGATACACGATGTGCACCATCTGTCATCGCTGTTCTGATTAAATGCAGGCCACATATATTCAAGGTGCGTAAAACACAGTTGTAGTTCACAATGTTTATTTGCTTAAACTTTATAACCATTCTTGCTTTCACCCTCAAGTTATTATTATTATTTTTGTTAGTACCAGTAAAACGTACCCAGCTGGTCGCAACCAGTAACTGCATTGGGCACTGATAACGAGATCAGCAAAAGATAAGTGCTACTACAATTTACATGTTTCGATGAGTTTTCCTTTTTTTTTGCCTACTAATACACTCTGTATATCCAACAGCTGTTAGGTTCTTCAACTCTAGATTTGTCAATAAGCCTTGCTTATCATAAGGTATGCAACATCTTTGTAACCAAAAGTAAGTACCTCAGTTCTTTCTTTTATATGTAAACAAACATTCGTGCTTTCTCAGTATTTTAGGTTTATTGAATCTTATGTGTCTTATATTTTTCTTCTATCTAGCTTTGTGCAATCGCTTATTTCATCACATTATTATTAATTACATTTACCTGCACTGATTGCCAAATTCAACATGTACGCAGACTGAGCTGACCTATTACTGTTATTGTAGCCAATGCCATATTCAGAAATTTCTATTTCTCATATTTGATTCAAGATCCTAAAATTTATATTTACTTTAATCAATTTATGTTTCTGTGTTCATCCATGTGCAAGTATATTGATGTGCGTGTGGTATTGCTCTAATTTTATATCCACGATATGTCGTTGTGGTTTTAGCAGTATTCAAGTTTTAAATTTATATTTAGCCGACTTATCAATAACACACACTTTAACGAGCAGTGTACCCGGTCAGTATGAATATAATGGTAAGTAGAGTGTCGATCACTAAGAGTGGAACGTATTATCTAGTTATCCTAATCAGTATTTTAATATCTTAAGTTAGCTATACAACCTAATCTAACGCAAGGGGGTTTCAGCCTGAGATACTGGCACGGTTTGGTTGTGATTAAATATAAACTAAACTAATAAGCACGAATCAGCGAGTAGCACACACGTACACAGATAAATACTTGAGACAATAAGAAGACCTGTCCTGATAGTTAAGTAGCTTGTCACTTGTTTTATTGCTAGTTTTATATGAAGTGTATAGTTCGATGCAACGCACCGAGATTAAGTCCTTTCTCGTTGGTTCTAATCTTATCGGCGAGTAAACCCTTAATGATTACTTATGACTATCCCATTTATCTTTCTTCCTACTTTCTACAGACGATAGAATGCATAGGCGATCTAATAAATAGGCGAGGAAGGGGCATGGCGACCCAAGCAATGCTCAGCTAGACACAGAGGTTATCAATGCACTAATAAAAGTCACCAAAGACATCAACATATAAACTTTAATTAATGGGAAAACAATTTTAAGGGGAGTTGAAGTGCACGATTAAATCAGTGATCACAAGCCCATCAATCCTGACCAATTAAAGTGTACTAATACAATAAAACAAAACTACTTAATGAATTAAATACATGCAGGACCTTCTTACAGCTCTTGTATCTTCGTTCAAGGTGTGTCTTGTGTTGCTACTTCCTCTGAATTCGGCTTAGGGCTTCTGTCCTTCGTATATCGTACGTACCCAAAAGTCTTTTAAATTCGTCTGGCCTTGGGGTATTTATAGTTTCTGTCTGAGGTAAGATGCGGCGCATAGAATAAGTAGATGCGGCGCATTGACTTAACTTCGCGTGGGGTCCAAGATTAATATATTCAGGAATATTCGTACACCGCCAGAAGATGCGGCGTAACTCCATTCTTAGATGCGGCGCATGTCCTTGCTGTCTTGGATCGTAGATTGTGAAATCTTGATAGTGATGCGCCGTATGTAATAAGTAAGATGCGGCGTATCTGGAGCAGAATGTCTTGATCTTGTACATTTCAATAGACTCTTAACTTCTTGCTTGTTTTGCTCCATAATTAGTCCAAAATCGCCAAGTTTCACATAATACTTGTTTTTACCTGAGAATTACAAAAGTAAACATTAACGTATCAATTCTCACAGATAATATAATAAAACAAGTCAAATAAATAGGATAAATGATGGTAATAAAATGTACTTATTTGAGTTCATCATATATCATCTACGTTATCTCATCTCAGCGTACCTACTTATAGTCAATCTGTTATGATTGGATGCACCTGCCAAGTTCTAAAAACATACGTCAGATAGTAAGGTATGGATTCACGTTTATTATAGCAGGTTTGTTAGTTACAGATTCTAAATATAACTTGCCATATCAAAGGTGTTTCGTAAATTATGTCTGCTAATTCTGTAAAAGTGTTCAAAAAAGAAGCTGGGAGTAACAAGTTGCGTGTTGGATACCAACATTATTTGATCGATGAACGGTTTATCTTAATAAATCAGTATGGAAGTTCAACATAGTTGCTAATTCTAAGTTAAGGGTCTTAGAAGCAGTAATTATGTTTCTCTTTTGTTTCCATTCTTTTTTTACAAGCTAAAACCATCATTTGAAAAATTACGTTACCATACACAACATGATACATTCAGCTTGATCTTGAAAGTCTCGGTTACTAGGGTAGATCTATCTAACAATATGTCTTGGGTCCATTGATCCCTAGCAAATTAACCGCTGGAACTTATACATATCGTTAGATAGATAAGCTCTTTTGTATACTAGCATACCCTTTGTTAGTACTGGCAACTGTGGTTACGAAATTTTACTTTGTTCAATTGTATTTTTTTCCCACTCTACTTACCAGTGTTCATTAAATGCCTATTATTCAAAAACCTTTGTTTTATGCATCTTTTCAGGTTCAATGGCCATCTGTGTTTCATCAAAGATAGATACTAAAATAAAAAGAATGTTGTGACAAGTTGTTTGCTGCAAATAACTGTTAACTATTGTTATCTTTTGTATACAAAACATTGTTACAAGCTATTGTAAATAATATCTATTTTAACAAAGCATGTTTGCTTCTATCTATTATTATTCACGTTGCTAATTTAATTATTGTATATTTTTCTAGAAATTTATATTCTTTTATGCATGTTGCCATATTCAGTAGTCATGTCACCATCCTATTCTGTCTACCACCTAGCTTTGAGGATCGCGTGTTTGCCTGTATGTAAGCAACGACACAGAAAAACCAATGCGGCTAAAAAAAAAGCAACCCACCAACACAGTTAAATGTGACAACAAATAAATAATTTTTGCAAACAAAAAAAATACCACTTATAGTTCCAACGCAGAAATAATACCATTTACCACAACAACAATAACACTTTATAATTAATCATTACCAGCAACAAACACATTTTTAAATATTATTCCTATTATACATTTATAGTCTTCCACACTCTTTTGTAATTGATATTAGGGTATTGGGTACCAAATATTTGCTAATTCCACAGTTGCTTTGTGAGTGTAGCTACAGTTCTTTATTCCTATCTCTTAGAAACACTTGGTTTAAGAAAACATCTGGTAGCCTCACAGTTGCTGCTCCCACACTCTTTTTTAACGCCTTTTTTCTTTAGCAACCTAATCCAGCAACACTCCTAATAATAAAAACGGTTTATTATTCGTAACCCATCATATTCATCTTCACTCACATACTCCACTTTCCTTTGAGATCCAATAGATAATCTACAAAGCTATTAACAGTAACAGAATTTATATTTTATCTGGGTTGCAAAAAAATATAGGCCATGTTGCGCGATAAATGTAATATAGACACAACCACATACACAAAAAATTATCGATGATTGACAATCTACCAATTTTTTTTTTTTTTTATATATATATATATATATATATATATATATATATATATATATATATATTTTACAGATGTGTTGATTTGTTTTTATACGAAACCATTTAACATATTATTTTGTAGCTACCTTACATATACAAAAACTCTGCAGCAACGCGCGGGTACCCATCCTCATTTATTACTAAAACCCGACTAAAAGACGAGAATTAAAGAAAACATTTATAACAAGAACTAATACAAATCTTTTCTAACTTATCATCCACTAACTATATTTATACATATCGTACCACGTAATGTTATTAATATAAATACTTAACGTAAAGTATTTATTATTATTTTAGCAACAACATATAATTTTTCACAAACACTTTACTTGTGAATACTTTCCGTACTAAGTATTTCGGTTAATCTCGAACCGGAGACTTATCCGTCTCGAATACTTTTGTATACCAATATACTTGTACTCTTTTCAAAGAGCCAATACTTACAAACATTTTGAAATGATTTTAACGTAAACTCTGCCACACAAGCAATATTAAACACAACCACTTGAGAAACTTAAATTTATTTAAACACTTTGAGTCGTGAACGAAACTGTAAACTAAGACTTGTCATACTAATTTAGGTCGCGTGTCGGTGCCATCCACTATTTCTACTTGACTACCGCTTATAGACTGCTGTATTACTGAGGTGAGTTCTCGTAGCCCCTTTTTCATTATGTTTTCCTTGGGGGAAAATGGTACTCAAATGATATTTTAACTGTTTTTCATGCTGTGATTATACTGTTTTCATGATTTTGGACATTATGTGTGTTGATACGATTATGTGCTACTAAATGTTTTGCCTGTGTGTACATGAATGCGCAATTGTTAACTCTTTCGAGAGCCGAAGCATTATGATAGATCTATCGGGGTAGCTCCCTACAGTGTATGTTTGTGTTTGCAATGATCATGGTAGGTTCAGTGGGCGCGACTCTATTTGTTTTGAGATTGTGCTTATAATTGGTTATCATGCCTGATCCGTGCTAAAGTGTATATATATAATTAATATCAGACGGATACGCGTGATACGCGGGAATTGACAAGTCAACCTCTTAGGAAAAAGGTTATCTTACAAAAACCCGTGAATACGATGTGTGTGTGTGTGATACCAGGTAAGTGATTACCCGGGTCGTGTCCCAGCGAGGATGGAATGGACAATCGTGAGGTTTGGAATTAGAGTGACTGATGATTGGGATATGAAATTTTGATTTTATTATATTTGAGAAACAAATTCTCAAAAGAAAATTTAGATTAAAACAAATTATATTAAAAACGCGAAACGAGAATTACAAAAAGGGGCTAAAAACTAAGATATATGGAAATCTAATTCTACAAGTGCAAAATTATTTTTCCTAAGTTATAAATGACAAAAGAAAATTTTAGGAAAAAGATTTATATTTTTCTGATTTTTAAATTTTTTATTATGAATTAAAAACTATTAGAAATTAATTAAAAAGTTTAAAAATAGTAAATGACTTTAGAAAAATATGAAACTTTGCAGATAAATCTAAAATATAACTAAGAAGCTAGGAAAAATCAAAATAGAACTTTTATAAACCCTAATAAGCTGTTTGGGCTAAAAAGCAGTTTCAAATAAGCTTAAAATAAGCCAATAAGCACTCAGAATATGCAAAAAGCTCAAAACAGATTACTACAACTTCAAAAAGCTCAAAACAACTCAAATTTATCAAATAAGCTGATAAGCAGATGAACAGTTGACTAGATTTAAAACAGAAAAGTGCCTAAACCATCAACTTGCAGATCAGATAAGCACTTCAAATAAGCTGATTAGTGGAAACTTATGGGGGCAAAAGCTTCCTAGCACTACAGGCTATAAGCAAACTGATTTTCAGGCAATAAGCTCAATTGACTAAGCAGATAAAGAGTTGAGATCAGCAGCTATGGCTCAGATTTGCACTTGCAGTCTGATGCAATATTTTTTTGGCAAAACTAGTCTAGGCTTATTGGCATTAAACAAGAAGCTTAGGATAGACTAAGATGACTTATAAGGACTAGGAAATACCAAAGATTAATGCCTCAAAACTGCTTATTACTATAGGCTGCTTATTTGGTCAGTCCAGGATCTAAAAATGCACTAGATGATTCAAAACCTATAAATCTTCAAAAACAGGCAAATTGCTTATGAAAACAACTCCTATATGTTGCATTAATCAAGATCAAACTTAGATAAGGTGCAAGTGAACAGTGAAAACCAAATTTGACCCGTTTGACCTATAAAGCCAAACACTCCTTAATGGACTAATTTTTGAGCTTTTACACTATAAATGACTAAGATATCCTAAGATTCTGACTAATTAGTGAATAACTAACTTATCTAAGATGAAATAAGCAGATTTCAAATAAAGATAAGCACTAAATAAGCTAAGAGCTTAATTTGACTTAGTTGACTGATGTAGAGCTATTAAGGGAAAATGGGACTGAGGCTATACTAATTATCAAACTAGGCTACATTTACTTCAAGCAGAACATATAAACTGAGAAAATGACAATAAGCAATAAAATAAGCTATGGAACAGTAACTTAGAAAATAATGCAAAATATTTAGAAAATGCTTACAACTGTGTTGAGGCTATGAAGCAAAGGAAACTGATCAGAAATACACTTGGTTTGTCAATACCAAGCTAAACACCACTCAGCTTATCCACTCCAGCTTAATTCCACCAAATTGCTTATTTAACTGAAACTTTGACTTTGTTGACTTTTCTTTGACTATTTTTGATTTTAAAGAATTAAGACGGAACTAACCTGAATTATCTTTAAAACATGCTATAATAAGCTCATGAGAGCTTAATGAACAGAAATAAAGGCTTTTTTAATTAACACTTAACTTAATTAGGATTTAACAGGAAACTTGAAAACTTGGAATTTCATTAACTTGGAAAATCAGTACAATACAGAAGTAATTTAAGACAAATGACTTGAAACAAACTTGAATTGACAATCCAAACTTAAATTGAAACTGAAAATAAGCAATAAGTAATTCTACACTACGAATGGTCTAAAGCAGTGACAACTCTATTCTTGGTGCCTTCATTTCTTTATATAGCATTCCAAAAAGCTTCTCTGATCAATACCGAGCTCATCCCACCATTGAAATAGCCTTAATTCAATCTAGGCCGTCCATTGGGATTTTTGGCAGGAAAATGGGCCAAGTGGGTTTTTAGCTAAGTACAGAGCACGTGGGGGAGTTAGCTTGTGAAGGTTTCTTATTGGAGGAGGGGGGAGGTGGAGTGTCAGGGATAAGGGTGGTTTGGCAGAGAAAAGTTGTGGGTGAGGGTGGTATGGTTTGGCGGGCAAGTGGGAGGAAGAAGAAAAGTTTGACTTTTCTGGTTGACTGGGGTGTTTATCTGAAATAGAAACGGGGTAAAGGGTTGGGTTATTTTGGTGTTGGGCTTGGTGGGTTGGGTTTATAGGATTAGGATTAAATGGATTGGATTAGGCAGGATAAGGGTTAATTTAGTTTTAGGGTTAGATTTGGGTTAAAGTTTAGGGACCAAATTTGCCACTTTTCAAACTTCAGGGACCAATCTTGTATTTTCTGAAAATCATCTCCAAGGGCTATTTGTGACATTTCAATATTCTTGGAAGTTGACTTTGATAATTTGAGCACTATCCCGGTCCAAACTTGTAAATTTCTTCCCCGTCCTCGGCTTTTCACGATTTTCCAATCTTGTGCTCGGTTTTGTCTGTTTTTGCCCTGTTTTCTATCCTTTTGTACCTGAAACACATAAAAACACAAACCAAGGATATCTGCAGTATAATATGGTCTATTTGGGTGTTTTTGGTCATTTTTGTGTCTTTTATGGGTATAAAATGATGAGTATTTACACACTCATCAATGCCCACTTTTGTCCTACAATATGCTATCACAGCTCAGCGGTTTTACTTTTAAACCTACAAGCTCACCAACATTATGTTGACGTTTTCTAGTACCATTTTCAGGTGTTATGAAGTTACTATAGAGGATTGAGTATTGGACTGGCCTAGCAGGCATAAGACAAGACCCTTCCGGACTGAGTTCCAGAAGAGTTATGCATTCAGCTTTTTACCTTAAGATTTTATCATTTTGTGAACTCATGTATTACGACTTGTTTCACCCGACTTTTGGGATTGTTGTAACTTGACTTATGATATTGCAAATTTAGTACTTCTCTATTTAGACCCCTTGTGTTCCTGATTATGAAGTCATACCCCATAAATGCTTTTCCGCTACGCCATTTTTGGGGTGTGACAATCAAGGTACGTTCACTTTAATATTCGGTTAATTAATTATGTGTTATGTGTATCCCATGCTTCCGCTATATGTGTTCTTTGATGTTTTGGTTTTATAAATATATGATTGTCATGGCAGTATAATTTCAACAATGAGAACTTTATCAAAATACAAACTTAGTAGTAGAAAACTTTAAAACCCTAATACCATATCATGTTTAGGCCGGAAGTAATAAGAAGACCCAAGACCGCATTCGTTACCCTTACGCGTACTCAGGATTTTTACGAGGGTGTTGAATTATATATATATATATATATATATATATATATATATATATATATATATATATATATATATATATATATATATTTTTAAAGATTATGAGTACTAAAGTTGTCATTTAAAGAATTTATTAGGTAAAATTATGGGTTGCATGTGCCCAAAAAAGACATATTTTACAAATCTACACTTCGTGATCTAAAATTTGGTGTTTCTCATGCCACTCGGCTCCCATGTGGGTCCGGCCATGCCGTCACCTCAGTGTCACGTAAGCTTTCACTCTCTACAACCAATCTCATCATCAACTTAGTGTAATAAGGCAACTAACTTCACCACCAAACATACCTTACTTAAACACAAACATACGCCACCAAAACACACACAAAAAAAAACACACACTACATGACTCTGTCTTGGCATCAGCCGAGTCTTGCAAATTAGCCATGTTAGACACGTTGAACCCACACCTCCGTAGCAATGAAGACGCGTCTTGGGTGCCTCAAGACTCGGTCTTGAGGAACTTATTAGAGAGCACGGCGAGGGAGTGCTTTGGCACGCCATTCGCAAAAACAACCCTAACAACTCGCGATTCTGTACCCCACTCCACGCCATTGGCTAGCTGTCAACCAACTTTACCACCAAACATACCTTACCTAAACACAAACATACGCCACCAAAACACACACACACTACATGACTCTGTCTTGGCATCGACCGAGTCTTGCAAATTTGCCATGTTAGACACGTTGAACCCACACCTCCATAGCAATGAAGACGCGTCTTGGGTGCCTCAAGACTCGGTCTTGAGGAACTTATTAGAGAGCACGGCGAGGGAGTGCTTAGGCACGCCATTCTCAAAAACATCCCCAACAACTCGCCATTCTGCACCCCACTCCAGGCCATTGGCTAGCCGTTTGTCCGCTTGTTGCTCCACCAGCGAGTGTTGTTCGCATTTTTCCTTTTCTTTTTTTTTTTTTTTTTTTTTTGTTTAGTGAGTGGGGTATTTTTTTGTGATGTGTTATGAGAACCATATGCACCAATAACAGTTATTGTTAGGGAAAGTGTTTCAGTTATTAGAGTGTTATTGATAAGATGATAAGGTAGCACACTAATAACGGTTATTTGGTGCTTCGCGTGTTGGAATTTAAATAGCATGACAATCATCTAAATAAATAAACACATCAAAGCACATATAGAGGAAGCAAGATCTTTTATTTAACACGTATAAAGAATTACCGAATAATAAATAGGTACATACCTTGTGTTCTTCTCTTCTCTTCACTTGATCAATAAATAGGATTAACGTGAAACCCCTTACCG
This sequence comes from Artemisia tridentata subsp. tridentata, assembly GCA_021014915.2. Lineage (NCBI taxonomy): Eukaryota > Viridiplantae > Streptophyta > Magnoliopsida > Asterales > Asteraceae > Artemisia > Artemisia tridentata. Next base: position 94,186,568 of record CP139508.1, on the reverse strand, counting down.
TTTTGTTTCACAATCCAAGATGAATTACTAAAGTAAGTAATTACCGAACTCTTGTACACACGTACTATAACCAATCAAGTATTGATGCTAGTGAATGAACACGTAAAACCAAAACAATTTTGTTTTATTGAAAAACTTATGGATCGACCCTATGAATAGTGTACGATCGGTTTTGGAACAAGAGAAGAGAAAACACAAACTTTTAGGGTTATAGCAATGCACAAGGTAAAGAAACAATAACCCATAGGTTTGTATATATAGTGAACAATTATCTTGGGCTCCAAGAAATCGATTTAGGGTTATAATCCCTAAGGGCCGATCGGCCTTAACCTTCATAAGGAGATTCTAGATCCTTCTTAAGCTCCAAGTTTCACTAACGGTCCTTCCTTTATTCCCTAACGGTCGTTAGTCAATTCCGTTAATTACTTAATGTCCGTTAGTTATCATTTCATGTCCAAATAATTAATATACATAAATAATATACATATTAATTATTTACTTGATCATTCATACGTAAAGTGTGCAATCCCTCGGTCCCGTGTTCGAATCTAGACATACACGATTAATATTTTTCCATTAACTCTAACAGCTCCCACTTGGAAATTTATTAAAAGTAGATGTGTATTAATCCAAGTAGATGTGTATTAATCCAAGTAGATCTGTAGCCCTTTCCATTTGATGTGAAAAAGGTTTCCTTGTCATTTTCCCAGATATGCAAGATTCGCATTTATCAAATGAATCATCATTGATATTTTGCAAAAGCCCATCATGTTGCAGCTTTTCCATGCGTTTCTTGCCAATATGAGCAAGACGACAGTGCCAAAGATAAGATGAATCCAAGTCTGACTTGATTCTCTTATTGCTAATGCTATACATAGAATTATTTCCATTGGACACATGGTTTTCCATGTCAATTTCAAACACGCCATTTATTGGAATTGCATTAAAGTAAAAAACATTGTTTAAAGAAACCGAAATTCCATTATCAGTAAATGTGTGAACGAAACCATTATCCTTTAACAAAGAAACTGAAACAACACCTCTAATAATAGACGGTGCATAATGACAATTATTCAAAACTTGTATTAAACCCGAAGGTAAGACTAAATCGAATGTCCCTATGGCTTCAACTGCTGCACTTATTCCATTGCCCACGTATAAGTAGCTTTATACATAGCCCAGCTTCTTTGCTCCTCTAAGCCCTTGCGATGTATTACAGATGTGAGTACCACATCCCGTATCATATACCCAGGCATTATGCGTACGAGGAAAAGAAAATAATTCAATCATAAAAATACCTGAAGTGCTCGCGACATTCACATCATTCTTATTTTTATTCGCATGACACTCCTCAAGCAGCAATGGACAATTCCTCTTCCAATGTCCAGGAGTGTTGTAGTTGTGACAAGCAGGTAAACCTTTCTTGGTTTGATCCTTCTTCTTAGGAGGATTCTGCTTCTTAGGCTCTCATATCATTTTGCTTCTCATAATCAATGTTATACTCTTCATGTTCTACATTAGATGCAGTACCAGCAGGAGCTGTAGGAAGAGGCTTACTAAGATATTCAAATCTTGTGGCCATTCTAAGAACAATCCTCAAAGAACGGTACCAATCATTGAAATTCTTTGTCCCAGTCAACTTTTCTCTTTCAATCATCTGTTTGAAAGCAGAACTCATGTTGTTCATGTTAGTGTTGTCGGGTTGGGCCATTTCTACAGAAATAAGTTCAAAAGTTAGTACTTTCGATAATTAATTTTTCAAGAAAATTAAACACCCATGGTAAATTTACATTTAACCATTTAATTTTCACTGAAAACTAGGATCCAAATTGACATAGTTTAATCACACCAGCTGAGGCTGCTAGCAATGAAAGTACTCAATAAGGTACGAGTCGAACTCAATTGCCAATCTCAAATTGCAACTCCTAGAATCATGGGATTTACATATTTTGCCAACCTCAGTTGCAAATGTAAGCATGTTTTATCCCAAACCTTATGCCTTGACATAGCTTCATTACATCAGCTAAGGCTGCTAGTAATGAAGATACTCAATTAAGTTAACCAACTTAAGAAACTGCAAATTGACATAGTTTCATCACATCAGCTGAGACTGCTAGTAATGAAAGTACTCAATTTACCCTTTGATTCCCATCCTTTGATCATCACATCAGCTGAGGCTGCTAGTGATGAAGGCATGTAACCTCAGGTGTTTCTGTTTCATTGGATGGCATATAACTTAAATTTAAAGGTATTAATTTTGATGTGTGTAATAAAAAATATGTACAAAGATGTCATGCATTCATCTTGTATCATATGTTTATGTAAAAAAAAAAAAAAAACTTTTACTCTTTCGTAAGCTTAAATCAACAAAGTTTTAATTGATGGCGTTGAGAAACTTACAACTTTGCCTTAAGATGCTTCGTACATAAATAATGGTTGTACTTGGTAAGTCGAATTTGACGCACAGGCGAGCGGAGAGACAGAATGGAGTCTCTTTAAGGCCACAATTTAATGTGAAACCAACCTTAAACCCACTTTATAGTTTGTCAAAATTAGGTCCGCCGCTTCGACCATTATGTACAATCGCATCAATCAATTAAAAGTTTAAGATTTTTAAAGCTTAAAAATTTATGTCGTAAATTATTAATTGCTAGTCTCGCCTGGGTGCAAATTACCGTGCGAAGCGAACCACTATCGGCACATAAGACTTGGCAATAAATAATTTACCACAAAAGGTTTCATAGTTATTAGGTTCATTTATTTTTTTATACAAAAAATTACCCTCTTTTTGCTTACAATTCAAGATAATTTAAACAAAAAAATCAAGTAATTTAACAAAAAATAAATAAACACATAATAACACATATATGATCTTAACAATTTAAATCATATAGCCACATGCAAACCTTTTGATAAATCCTATTAATTATCTCTATGTGAATTTTAATGATAATTACTAAAACTCCCATTGGTTTTCGAGCTCATTGTACCCAATGGACCACAGACACCAATTAATTGGCCGCGTAAGCTTTAATAATTATATACCACATTGCACATAACTGATTCATTAATTTAATAGATTAGGTCTTCCCTAATTTTAGATTTATCTAAAAAATATGTAGCACAAAAACATAAATCCATGATTCCTTGCATGAAGAATCATGGATTATCCAGGAACGTAACCCTTATTACTCAAATAAACACATAAACACAACATGTTCTTAATTTAGGGTTACAAAACTAATTAATTAGTTAAAATAGAGTCGAAACCCTTAAACCTAAATTCTATTCGATTTTTATTTGTATGTTAAAAAACAAACCCTAAAAAATCGACTTAACATGTGTATACAAATCAAGAATTGATTTTTATTATGCGTTTAGGTAATTACAATTACATGTTAAATTGGCTCGTGATGCCACTGTTGGAATTTAAATAGCATGACAATCATCTAAATAAATAAACACATCAAAGCACATATAGCGGAAGCAAGATCTTTTATTTAACACGTATAAAGAATTACCGAATAATAAATAGGTACATACCTTTTGTTCTTCTCTTCTCTTCACTTGATCAATAAATAGGATTAACGTGAAACCCCTTACCGTTTTGTTTCACAATCCAAGATGAATTACTAAAGTAAGTAATTACCGAACTCTTGTACACACGTACTATAACCAATCAAGTATTGATGCTAGTGAATGAACACGTAAAACCAAAACAATTTTGTTTTATTGAAAAACTTATGGATCGACCCTATGAATAGTGTACGATCGGTTTTGGAACAAGAGAAGAGAAAACACAAACTTTTAAGGTTATAGCAATGCACAATGTAAAGAAACAATAACCCATAGGTTTGTATATATAGTGAACAATTATCTTGGGCTCCAAGAAATCGATTTAGGGTTATAATCCCTAAGGGCCGATCGGCCTTAACCTCCATAAGGAGATTCTAGATCCTTCTTGAGCTCCAAGTTTCACTAACGGTCCTTCCTTTATTTTCTAACGGTCGTTAGTCAATTCCGTTAATTACTTAACGTCCGTTAGTTATTATTTCGTGTCCAAATAATTAATATACATAAATAATATACATATTAATTATTTACTTGATCATTCATACGTAAAGTGTGCAATCCCTCGGTCTCGTGTTCGAATCTAGACATACACGATTATTATTTTTCCATTAACTCTAATATCGCGCACCTAGCTCTCTTATGCATGGTCTGGCTAGACTAAAGTCTCTTTTCTTTTTTTCTTTCTCTTTTTGTAAAGTATCCGTTTTTCAATTTTTAATTTTAAAATTTTGAAGTTTAATTTATTTGTCTTTGCAAAAAAAGAGAAAGAAGACTGTTATGGTGGTTTCTAAAGTTAACATAAGTAGAGAATGAATGTATAAAACGACACGACTAGTCATATCTTTTTCGAAAGTTTTATTGGTCAAAGAGTAGGATGATGTGTGATGAATACAACCGTACTACGCTTCTGAAGGTTTTGTTGGCATACGTTTGATTGTGATGAATGCAACAAGAGTAAATGCAAATTGGTATATCGATTGATTGTGATGAAAAAGATGGTCCTTTTCTTTTCTTTGCGTAAGTTGAGTAGTGTAAACGTACATATTAAAGAAATTCAACACTCAACGACGAAAGTGTCAATTTTGTCCAATTTTCGATGCTAAAATTTAGCTTTATTCATTTCATGGGGAAAAGATGACTCCAATTATATGCAACCATGTTGGGCTAGCTCAGCTTTTTATATATAGTTGAAGTCTAAAAGTATATTTCCATGCACAATAATGTAACAAGTATTGTTAGTATGAAGAAGTTTGAACTATAACTGAACCTTCTTTATTTTTATTTTTTTGAATATAACTAAACCTTCTAAAACACATATAAAGTCATTACTAACCAAGCTTATGTATAATTCTTAACTATCTAAACAACAGCAATAAACTTAACTAAAAATTGTTCGGTTTAACAAGACACATACTAGTGCATGTATGATATGATACTTTGCTTCATTTTTACCCATAACTTAAGGATTCGATTCCCTTCATTCATGAAATATGTCATCATCATGTGTAAGAAACCTTCGCAAAATCTTCAACTTTTTGTTGACATGGATTTGATTCAGTGATTCTATAATGCGATTCTGACGATTTACTTTTTTGGTGTTTGTCTCCACAACTCCTGAGACTACAAGAACTTAACTACAAACACATGGGGTCTACGACTCTAGACCTTGCACACCTTTAAAATATTCAAAATTATCTACGTATATACTCCTCCGTCTCAAAATAAGTATTTAGTTTGACTTTTCAGAGTCAAACTGGTTCAACTTTGACCTTAAATATTTTTTTTATTATATAATACTTAATGAATAATTATACTATTGAAAAATACACTTAAAACACAATCCATTTATATATTTTGCATCAAATATTATATAACACCCACAAAAATAGTTAAGGTCAAAGTTGAACCAGTTTGACTAAAAAGTCAAACTGCACATTTATTTTGGGACGGATATAGTAATAAGTTATAGATGAGAGATAAAACCCCACTACACTAAAAACTGCTTTTAGCGACCACATTTGCAGTCGCTAAAAGTCTAAAAAGAACCTTATATCGATCACATAGTCGTCGCTATAGGTTATGGTCAAAGTCAAAAATTTAGTATGCATTTGTTTATCGTCTAGCTAAACTTTAGTGACGACACCATAGTCGCTAAAGGTGTAAGCTAAAAGTTTTGGTCAAGGACTGTGCCAAGAAACTGGCTATTTTGTCGTTTAGTGAACCTAGCGACGACATCCGTCATCGCTATAGGTGGCCTGTCGCGAGAAGTGATAAATGGTGTATTGTGGCCCGAACGAAAATTTATAATGAAAGGATCTCCGATACATAATATATGTCATTACCGTTACCTTTGAATCGAGTCTTCCAGCCCTTTTGGAGTTTTGGTAATACTAACATAAAAAATTAATATACAAACAGAAGATGAATGAATTAGTTACCCTTTGAGACAAATGTACAATCCCTTATAATTTATTAAATTTTTTGCTGTTTTAAAATTTTTTTTTTTTGGATTAATGTGGTGTTGTTATTAGTGATAAGTCTAGTGTACTTGGGTAAAGATAAATAACGACTTAAAAGATTGGAGACAATACCGGTTAGCATCCGTGAGACCGCCACAACAAATTAAACTACATCAAGTATACAACAATGTCGATGTTCATACCGCAGTTTGTATTCCAAGAAGGTTGGGCATGTCCACATCCTTCTTTTTTATTTGTTGTAATGGTTGAAAGTAATATATATTCACCCTTTTCACAGAAAAAAAAAAAAAAATGTCGATGCAAGCAGGGACGGAGCTTGAACAAATATATCGGGGGGCCAAAATCATTCAAACACAAAATGTATTTTGTATTTTGTATTTTGTATTTTGTACTTCTTTAAAATTTAGGAGGGGCCAACATGTAACTTAACATAATAAAATCTCATATTTTCCACAAATATAGCATAAAACTAGTACTACAAGTCAGGGGGCCACGGCTGTGTTTGGTAAAAGTGAGCAGTAGCTGTGAGCGGTAGCTGTGAGCAGTAGCTGTGAGCAGTATCCGTGAGCAGTAGCTGTTTTTTAAATAAAAACGTTTGGTAACATAGCTGTAAATATCCACAGCTCTTGTAAATATCCACAGCTTCAGAAGGAAGCATCGGGAAAAAAACTTTCCTAAAAAATTGCTACAACTCATTGCTCCCTTACCAAACGAACATCAAAAATAAAAAAGCTCATTCTCACCGCTCATTGCCCCAAAAAGCTCCAAAAAGCTCCGCGCCAAATATAGCATAAAACTAGTACTACAAGTCAGGGGGCCACAGCCCCACCCTGCCCCTTAAATCCTCCGTCCATGGATGCAAGACAATGACAGAGGGATGAGCACCTAGATACCAGATACAAAAGTAGAGCGCGTAAAGAGCTCCAAGTTAGGTTCATCTCACAAATGATCAACTAACTGATTCAAGCATCTTATAAGGACACCTGTAATTTTGTGGTTATGATTCAGATTTTATATGTTTACACGTTCTTAGCTTGTGCGGCATATTAGCAATAAGCCCTATGTATGCTGGTTAAGGCTTATTAGTTAATTTATAGTTGAGCTAGATGTATTAGGGTTAGGAGAGACATTTACACTGTGAATAGGGTTTTACCCCATCTTCTAGTTTTTCCATAGATTTATTTATTTATTTATTAATTTATTTACTTATTTACTGAGAAAAGAGTAATATTAACGCTATTGTTAGTGAGACTTTGTCACGCTTTTTTTTTAAAAGAAAAAAGACAGTGATAATAAGTTCTTAGCTATGACATATAAGGTGTTCAAAATAAAGTATGATACATAAATACAAAAATCATACGGAGTAGTGTCAAAAGCAAACTCAAAAACTCTCTCGATTTTCAAGTCTTTTATAGTTTTTTTATTTTTTGAGGGACCAAGAAAAACAGAAGAGAAACGAAGGAAAAACTTCGACACTACTGTTAATAAAACTCTCGCACTTTTTGTAGAAAATAGAAAATACGTAATAAAAGAGAGTTCTTAACTAAGTATTGTTAATAATACTTTCTCATTCAGTTAAAACTCTAAGAATTTAACGTAAATCAAATTATGTAATCTTTATGAAGTGGGTGTTTAGATCAACTTCTATCTTAGACATATAGGTTTACTTGATTTTAAGAAAGCTAACTTGTTCATCTTCTTCATCTTATGAGATTACCAAATCGAGTTTACTGACTTGATTAAAATTTAAGCTAAAGTTGATCGAATTAGGCTATTAAATGAATTTTCTGGTTGAAGCAATCTTTATATCGACCTTTTTTACATGTCGACAAGTTAGTCTGTCTAAACTGACAGGAGAAGTTCAAAAAACCATTGTGAAACTTAACTTGAGCAAGTTCATTTCATGAAATAGTTCAAGTTTATGAACTATGCCTTTACTTGCTTTTGGTGATATGGCGTTTTCTATTTGAAAAGTTCAATACCATGCATAAACATTAGTTTTATAAAGATATGGACATAAAGGAAAGCCACACTAGCACTGACATGTGGCGCCACACACAATTGTGCATAAATAAATACATGAACGTATCAGAGTCTCTTTGTACTTGGTGGAGTTGGAAATAGTAGAAATAGTGATCCTGTGAAGGAACATGTGAGTCAAAACTCAAAACCATCCATAATGTCTAAAAAACAAGTTACAAACTGTAGATTAGGGACCCATTTGAGATATCCAAAGCTCAGAGCTCTTTTCAATAATTGGTGAAATTTAGGGGTCAGATATGTACTTTTTAAAATTAGATAGTTGTATTTCGGTTCAATTTCAAGACATATTAAAACACACGTGAACATGACTCACTTTACTGGGGTGCTTCCTCAAATGGAGTGTTCACGTGCAAATCAGCATATTGGATTGCAACTGAAACAATAGAATGCTTTCAAGAATCGTTATTAATGCATGAAAGAAAATCATTGAAGCATATATGGTTGGCAAATATTCCGGGTAAGGTCCAAGATTTTTGCGTGGAGAGTTTGCATGATGAATCTGTTACCTACTATATCCAATCTGATGGATGAAGGTTTGGCACCAGGATCTCTCAATTGTGTTCATTGTAGCGCCCTTATGGTAGACACAAAGCACGCCCTTTTTCTTTGCAATTGGGCTCGAGATGTATGGTCGAGTCTGAGTTTGATTGATCTTACAGATCATGTTGCAGAAATATCAATTGAAGATATGTTGACTACAGCCAAGGATAGGGGACAAGGAACTTTGGAGCTATGTTGATGGTCATGTGACGAATATGGTGTGCAAGAAACTCCAAAGCACATGGGGGAGAAGAGATTGAGTGAATAAAATGAAAGAGTCGGCACCACTACAAAAAAAACTGCACTTTGAGACGATATTCTCATCCCAAACAAAAAATGGCATGACATCTCGTCCTATTTTGGTAGTCTCGTTTTTGTTGTCCCAAAAATATTTGGGACGACAATCTGTATGAAAATTTGGGATGACAGGTTGTTGGGTCCCACTATAAATTCAACTCTAAAAATACAAAATGGGACGACATTGCTGACGCAAAAAGGGCTGATATTCTCGTCCCTAGTTTTTTTTCTTTTTACTTTTTACTTTTTACTTTCTTTAACATTTTTAACTAAATAAGAAAATGTTTTTTCAAAAAATATAAATTTGGGACGAGATTCTTGTCCCAAAGTGTTTAAATTATTTAAATTTAAATCAGTAGGGACGAGATGATGTGGCAGTCACAAAAAATGGGACGACATGTATAGTGAAATTTAGGGACGACATTGTTGTCCCAATTTTCCCTGGGAGCAAAAAAAAAATAAAAAAAAAATAAAAAAATTGCAGCAAAACCTGCATATTTTCTTAATTTTTTCCGGAATAAATCTACCAAAACAAATATAACCTGTAATTAACTACAATCCGCAATACCAATTCGACAATATGATACAATGCCAAATTACTAAACGATGCAATATATACCATTCCTCAAATACACGATAGCATTCGACAAATACGATACAAATTAAACTAACAAGTCACAAATTTACTAATTAACATGTCTCAAAGTTACTAACAAGTCATAAAGTTAACACAAATAATAAGATCTTACATCCCTACGCCTACTCCTCGTCCGACTCCTCGTCAGACTCCGCTTCCTCCTCCTCACCACTACTATCATTATTATTCTCGGGAATGCGGCTCAAATGAGGATTATTTTGTAAGATGTATTTGTTAAGGTCGGGTGGCGGCATTGCATAATTAGAACTAGAACCCTGGCATGTAGTAGAGTCGGGAAAGGAGGGACGATAACAATTGTCAAAGGAATAATTATTAGGGTCGGGAAAGGGAGCTTGGATAGCAGCAGGGCCGGGAAAAGGAATAAGGCCGGGAAATGGAGCAGGTGGGGGAAAGGGAATGGGAAATGGATTACCTTGGTTGTTGTAGTGGCTCATAAACTGCCCAAGGAAAGATTCGAATGTGCCAACTCTAGAAGTAGCCACATTAGCCTGTTCCCTAGCCAATATAGCCTCTCGCTCGGCCACGAGAGCCCGTTGTTGCGCCTCCTGAGCTTGCCTCATCAGCAACTCTTTCTCTTCCTCCTCTCGCCTCAACACCTCCGTCATATGCTGTCGAGTAATATAATCTTGTGCAACCGGCCGATGTGTGGACCTGGATGAAGCTTTGCCCATGCCCGGCATCATCCTGCCCTGCCAGGCATATTTTGGCGGTTCTCACTCGGAACTACTGCATCCAATATTTCTTTCTCGGTCATCAACGGGATTGTACCGGCTTTAACTTGATCAAAAAGGGATTGTTAATACAAATATTGTCCTAAAAACGTTATTTATATTTTACGATCTTTACTTTATTTTGTTAATGACAATTATAAGGTTTAGCTTTAGCAAAGCATAAATATAAGATAAAGTCTTTTACATTTATAGTAACAAGCTTTTTAAACTCATTTACATATCGCATGATCACTAGGAATTACACATATACATATATACATTTACATGTTTATTTTTATTTCTTAAAATAAAAATATATATATGACATCATGGCATACATCATTTAGAGATCTTTAGATATCTTGGAAGATTTGAAATATATTTTGGAAAGATTTTCAAGCATAATATTAGATTGTATAAGATCTTGGCAAGATTTAGAAAGATATGGTAAGCTCTTAGCTGGCATGTCTCGGCGGAACCAAATAGCCATATGGGCGGAACCCATAATTTGGGTCCGCCAAATCCGTGGCTTGTCTGCTCAAGTTTGCTTATAAATAGCAAGCTGATCATTCAAGCACAATCATCACTTACATAGCATACATTGCATATACATTCTTTCTTACTTTACTAACCCATTCATTTATTCATTTCATTTGTAGAGATCTTTCTTTTGTAGCAAAGAGATCAAGCATCAAGGTTCAACACAGTGTTGTAAACCTTTAGTATAGTCACTGTGTGATATTGTATTAGTTCACACATCATTGTTTATACCAAACATTCAGTAGTGATCGGTTAGTGTTTTAGTCCTCAAAACACATAGAGTGTCGGGAGTGGTTGTACCCTTGTAAAGAACTCGGTATCTAGCTTAGTACCGAAAAAAGATTAAGCGATGTTGGGAGTGGTTGTACCCTTGTAAAGAACTCGGTGTTTAGCTTAGTACCGAAAAAGAGTAAGCGACGTGTAAAGGTTTTCTCCGCCTAGAAGGGAGCTTGTTTCTTAGTGAAGAAAAACTCTCGAGTTAGAGGCTCGAGGAGTGAAGTAGGGCAAGGAAGAGAGTCCTTGTAGACCGAACCACTATAAACATCCGTGTTGTGGTTTGATTGTTCTTTCCTTACTTTCTTTACTTATATTGTTTAATTGTTTGCTTTAGTTTGAAATCACGTTAAGTACTCAAAGTGAATAAAAGTTAAAAAGGTAAAAACTATTCAAGTATTCAACCCCCCTTCTAGTTTTCCACAATTGGCATCAGAGCTACGTTACTCAAGACTTTCAAAATATATTGTATTTTAAAACTTGAAACGATCAATGGATTTTGAAAACTACAAAGAAGGGAAGTCTATGCAAAGACCACCACTATTTGAAGCAAATAGTTTTATATATTGGAAAAATCGCTTTGAAACTTATGTGAAATCAAAGGATATAAATCTATGGTACATCATTGTAGAAGGTGACCATAAACCTATAATTAAGGATATATCAGGTGGTCGGGATGAGGGTACTTCTCTTACTCGTCATAGTGATGAGCAAAAGAAGTTGATTGCCAAAAATAATGAAACTAAAATGATGCTTTATAATGCTTTACCTAAGAAAGAATATGAAAGAGTCTTTATGTGTAAAACCGCTAAAGATATTTGGAAATCATTAATTATCACTCATCAAGGAAACTCACAAGTAAAGGATAATAAAATTGATCTTCTTGTTCAACAATATGAACAATTTGCTATCCCTGAAGATGAGACCATTGATAGTGCTTTTGATAGGTTTAATACTATAGTTACTTCTCTTAAAGCACTTGACGATTCTTTTTCTAGTAAGAACTTTGTCAGGAAATTTCTTAGAGCACTTCATCCGAAGTGGAGAGCGAAGGTGACAGCCATTGAAGAAACCAAGGATCTTTCAACCATGCCACTTGACGAGCTCATAGGAAATCTCAAAGTTCATGAGATGGTCATGGAAAAAGATTCTGAGATAGTCAAAGGCAAAAAGGAGAAGTTAAAGTCCATTTCCTTAAAAGCTGGGGTAGAGTCAAGTGACGATGAAGAGTCTAGCTCAGATAGCGAAGACGAAGAGTATGCCATGGCCGTGAGAAATTTCAAGAAGTTCTTCAGAAGACAAGGAAAGTTTGTTTGACAACCTCGAGAAGAAAGGAAATCCCTTTGAAAAGACCGTGATGACAAGAAAGGCAAAGTGGATAGGAAGTGTTTTAGGTGCTGTGATTCTAGTCACCTAATTGGAGATTATCCGAAGCCACCCAAGAACAAGACTCAACGAGCCTTTGTCAGTGGTGCTTAGAGTGACAGTGAAGATGATGACGAAGAGCCAAAGAACGACGAAGTTGCTCTTATGGCTCATGACTCTAACGAGGTACAATCTGACTCATCTTACTCCTTTATTGACGATGACATATTAGAAATAGAATATAACAAACTGTGTGAAATCACCCTTAAAATCATAAACAAAAATAAGTTCTTAAAAACCAAAAAGGAGTTTTTAGAAAACGAAGTCTATTGGTTAAAAGAGAAAGCTTTACGATTAGAAAAGGGTAAAGATGTTAAAGAAACGTGTGTATCATGTCAGGAACTAAAACTTTAACTAGAAACACTTAAGTCCACACAGGAAGAACTTATCAAACAAAATTCTAAATTTAAAAGGTTTGATAAAAACATTAGTTGCATAGATGATCTAATGAAAGTTCAAAAGTTGCCTCATGATAAAACCGGACTAGGTTTTATGAAACTATGAAACTTAAGTGACTTTAAGAAACAAACAGTGAAAGTACAAGAAACTGTTCCAACAAAGTTAGACACCCACGGATCTGACGGAACCAAAAATTTGGTTCTGCCAGTGTTGGCCAAAGGATCCACAGGTACTGTTGATGAACAGAAGGCTAGTACTTCGGACCGTACTGAATTTGTAAAAGTTACAAGAAAACCTAGCACTAGTACAACTGTTAACAAACAAAAACCAGCAGTTGCTGTAGGATTAGGAAAGGTTAAAAATGAATTTAGGACTAAAACGGTTCAACAGATACCTAGAACCTCTATTCCCAAACGCCCCTTTCCAAAGAGTAACTACAACTCTCAACATCATTATCAAAATAGTTGGAACCCAAACATGCCTAGGAACTATCAAGGTCCCAACTACATGCCATGGAACTCATATCCACCGTTTCCATACATGAATCAAGATAATGTTGTGTTTGACCCAAATGGACCCATGAGATATTGGAGACCAAATGCTTGAGTTTCTCTTTAACTTAGGTGTGCTTGAAAGTCGGGTTAGAACCGGACGAGTGGATCAAAGATAGTGGATGTTCAAGACACATGACGGGAAACAAAGGCCTTTTCTCAACCTACCAAGTGTACGACGGAGGTAATGTTACTTTTGGTAGTAATATTAAAAGCAAAATCATCGGAAAAGGTACGATCTCTCATGACTCTCTTATTATTGATGATGTTGCTCATGTAGATAACTTAGGTTTTAATTTACTTAGTATTAGTCAATTATGCCGTAAGAAGTATGACGTCCTCTTCAGTAAAAACGGAAGTAAGATACTTAAAAATGACATAACCGTAGGAAAAGGTGTTTTGAAGAACAACATTTACGTTATGAAATTAGACAAAACATCTAAAGACAAACTTTGTCTCACCTCCTTAGATGAAAACTCAACTCTATGGCACAAACGTTTAGGTCACGCCAACATGAGACTCATTCAATTCTTATCATCTAAGAAACTCGTTAGGAACCTACCCAAGTTGAAATACGACCAACACTTTTGTGATGCTTGCAAAATTGGGAAACAAGTTCATAATAGCCATAAGGCTAAAAACATGGTGTCTACATCTAGGTGTCTAGAATTGTTTCATATGAATTTGTTTGGTCCATCCGCTATACAAAGTTATGGAGGAAATTTCTATACTTTGGTAATAGTCGATGATTACTCTTGGTATACTTGGACAAAGTTTTTGAAAACTAAAAACGAGGCATTTGATAAATTTGAAATTCTAAGCAAGAAAATTCAAAATCAAATAGGAAATAGCATTGTTTCAATTAGAATCGACAACGGTCGTGAATTTGATAACGAAACCCAATTCGGAGCTTTTTGTGATGCTAATGGCATAACACATAATTTCTCGGCTCCTCGAACCCCTCAATCAAATGGTGTAGTAGAACGTAAGAATAGAACACTCCAAGAAATGAGTCGAACAATGCTAAACGAACAAAATATACCACAAAAGTTTTGGTGTAATGCCGTAGACACATCAACATACATCCTAAATAGAGTCTTAATTATGCCATTTTTGGAAGAAAACACCTTATGAGCTTTATAGAGGCAAAAAGCCTACTTTAGAATATTTTAGAGTTTTTGGAAGCAAGTACTTCATTTTAAACACTAAGGATTATCTCACCAAGTTTGACCCAAAGTCTTATGAAGGTGTATTCCTTGGATACTCACACAATAGTAAAGCATACGTTGTCTTAAACAAAGAAACCTCAAGAGTCGAGGAATCGTTGAACGTAACATTCGACGAAAGTCCACCTCCCTCTAAGACATCACCTTTGGTAGATGATGACTTAGTTGAAAGTCAAATGGTTGAAAACCAAGAAAATGTAGAAAATGACAAAGAGGATGAACCCGTAAGTAGAGAAATAGTCAACATCAAGGAATCTAGAAGTCACCCACTAGATAACGTCATAGGAGAAATTAACGAAAGGACCTTAAGGTCAAGAGTCCAAAACCAAAGTAATTTCTTTTGTTTTGTTTCAACTATTGAGCCTAAAAATATAAATGAGGCCATTAAAGACGAATCTTGGGTCGTAGCGATGCAAGAAGAACTTAATCAATTTGTTAGAAATGACGTTTGGACATTAGTCCCTCAACCAAAGTGTCAAACCATAATTGGAACTAAATGGGTGTTTAGGAACAAAATGGATGAGAATGGAGTAGTGTCTAGAAACAAAGCTAGGCTAGTAGCACAAGGCTACAATCAACAGGAAGGGATAGATTACGACGAAACATTTGCACCCGTCGCTAGGCTTGAGTCAATTAGAATACTACTTGCATATGAATGTGCTACTTGCATATGAATGTGCACATGACTTCAAACTTTTTCAAATGGATGTCAAAAGTGCTTTTCTTAATGGTTTTATAAATGAGGAAGTGTACGTTGCACAACCTCCCGGCTTTGCCGATTTTGAAAAACCAAATCATGTCTATAAACTTAAAAAGGCTTTATACGGACTTAAGCAAGCACTAAAAGCTTGGTATGATCGACTTAAGACCTTCCTAGTTGACCATAAGTATACCATGGGCCTAGTAGACAACACTCTTTTCACTAAGAAAAAAGGACCACATATAATCATAGTTCAAATATACGTGGATGACATCATATTCGGATCAACTTGTCAAGAATTATGCAATGACACTACAAAAAAACAGGCTTTCAGAGACTGAATTTCTAGGGATTGATATATCAGTCGCTGATACATAGCATCGGTAACTGAAACATCAGTTACTGATACTTTTAAGGACTGACCTTTTATTAACTGATTACGGCGACTAAAAATCAGTCCTCGATTCAGTGACCCCATATCTGAGACTAAATTTCAGTTACTAATATGCTTGTACGGGAAAGAAATTTGGATGAAAATTTGTTAGTGACTGAATAAGGGTGACAATTCAGTCCCTAGTTCATGTGCATCATATCTAAAACTAAATTTCAGTTACAAATATATTTGCGCAATAAAAAATTTTGGCGGAAAATTTGTTAGTGACTGAATTATAGTCACAGTTCGGTCCCTAATACATGGAGATCATAGCTAAGACTAAGTTTCAGTTACAAATATGTCTACACAATAAAAAGGTTTGGAGGGAAATTTTTTAGTGACTGAATTTCAGTCACAGTTGCGTCCCTATTACATGGACATCATACCTAAGACTAAAATTCAGTTACAAATATGTTTGCGCAATAAAAAAAGTTTGGAGAAAAATTTGTTAGTGACTGAATTTGAATCACAACTCAGTCCCTAATACATGGACATCATAGCTAAGACTAAAATATATAAAAATAGATTAAAACGGACTAAAACATTTAAAAACGGACGAAAACTTATAAAAATGGACGAAAGCATTTAAAATCAGACGAAAACGTATCAAAACGGACGAAAACGTAAAAAACAGACGAAAACGTATAAAAATGGACGTAAACGTAAAAAAAAGGGACTAAAACGGATGAAAACATATAAAAACGTTAAAATATAACACACAAAAACTGATGAAAACATAAAAATAAGAATGAAATCGTATACAAACGGACGAAAACGGATGAAAACATATAAAAACGTAAAAAAGCGGACTAAAATGGATGATAATGTAAAAAAACGGACGAAAACGTAAAAAAATGACGAAAACGTAAAAAAACGGACAAAAACGTATAAAACGTAAAAAAGGGACGAAAACGTAAAAAACGGACGAAAACGTATAAAAACGGACAAAAACGGACAAAAACAGATAAAAACTGACAAAAATGGACGAAAATGGATTATCGACAAAATATACGGTTCTATATATTGTAATGTACTACACTTGTTTTTAAGACCTACATATATTTGTATCATTGTTAGTAATTGTATGTTTGTATATAAACCTATTTATGGATTGCTATTTATGTGTAACACTTAGGGGTTCACGCACGAAACCTCGGTTTATACCCCCGTGACGTGGGAACTCTAGCAGAATTCAAGTTTCAGACGTTCATAACATATTTAGTATTCACCGATGGCTTTCATTTTGAGTGTTGACAATTTAAGACGTGTAATCGGGATAATGACATCAATCAATTGCTTCATCGAGCGCGACATCCCTTTTAAAGAAACGACTATTACGTTCTTACCATATATAATAAGTCGTGGTGCCTATAGCAATCGTCAATCCACTATACTATACACACCACTTCCATTCAAGATAATAACAAGAAAGTTGCATATAGGCATATAGCCAATCAACGCACTCTACTTTACACACCACGTGGACCATCATATTGCCTTTACGGGTTCTCACACCTCTAAAGGTCTCCTTATAAATACTATACCATTTTCTCGAAATGGATCAAGCTAATCCCAAGCAACATATCCTGCCTTGGGAACTCCACATTCAGGTTTACAACCCAATGCACATGATCCATGACCCATGTTAATTACCCATTGTCGATCACCAGTCATGTATTGGTCGATAACATGACACTATAAGTCACTACAACTCAATGCACATGACCTATGACCCATGTTAATTACCCATTGTCACCGGTCATGCATGGGTTCCATTCCACTATAAGCCACTACAACCCAATGCGCATGACCCATGACCCATGTTAATTACCCATTGTCGATCACCAGTCATGTATTGGTCGATAGCATGACACTATAAGCCACTACAACCTAATGCACATGACCCATTACCCATGTTAATTACCCATTGTCAACAGTCATGGATGTGTCATAACATGACACTCTAAGCAACTATAACCCAATGCATATAACCCATATGATGTCAAATACCCATTAATGAATGTGACCAGTGATAACCTAATGCACATGACCCATGACCCATGTGAATTAGCCATTATCACCGGTCATGCATGGGTTGCACCGGCTTGGTAGGTGTATAGTTATAGTGTGAAGGTTATATGAATTGTATTTGAAGTTATTAAAGGCGGTCATGCATGGGTTGCACCGGCTTGGTAGGTGTATACCGTTTGTCACAGACAATAAGAAGCAAGTATCCAGGGACCTCCCGATCATGTTATCCGGGATCGAGAAAGTTTGAACTCGGCTTGAGCTTGACTCGAAAAGCTCGATTTATTTGTAAAGATGTGTTTTCTTACACAAATTAAAATTGAAATATAACCTAAGAATCGAATTCGGTTCGACTTCAGCTCGAAAAGCTCGATACATTCATAAATAAGTATTTACACTTAGTACACTTACATACAAAATATATAAAAAACATATGTTATATCATTTACAAGCTCGAAAACTCAACAATAACTCGAGTCGAACTTATATAAGGTTGAGCTCAACTCATTAAACATTTCGAGTTCATTTGATAGGCTTGAGCTTGAGCTCAAAGCTCGATAAGAATCAGCTCGAACGAACTCTAGTTACTCGACAAAAGCTCAAATCATTTACGCCTTATCCTTACCTATTTTACTTTAAAAAAAAAAAAAAAAAAAAAAAAAAAAAAAAAAAAAAAAATCCTATCTTTTCCCCCAAATTTCAATCTCCCGCTCAAGATCCCGCCCCTTTTCCCCCCAAAATCAAAACCTTAACACTTTACATCCATTCATTCCCACCTCCCTTTAGCATTATCAAAAACAGATAGTCAGATCTATCTTCTCTCTATTCATCTCTTCTCCTTCTTTCTAGAACCGACTCACACCACCGCCACACTTCACCGCCTTATCTCGCCGTCGCTCCACCAACCATCGATCCTCCATGCCATCACCATCATCAAGACAAGGGAGGCAAGGGGTGAGTTTGTTTGCTTCGGTTGTTTGGTTCGAGATAACCACCACCATCACAATCGAGCCACCATCACCCTCATCTCACCTATCCTACTCTCATCATGGGTATGCTCAAACACATATTTAATTTATATTTTCTTAAATGTATAATCGAATATAAAATGATTTATATTGATTTTTGTTGATTAAAACTAGCCTAAAACATGTTTTTGATTATAAATTCGTGTGGTGGTAATCGTTTATGTTGTTTGATTTAATTATTTTGCAAATGGGTCGGGTCAAGAAACCCGTATGGGTTTGGGTCGAGCCCGTTTGGTCCCGGTTTTGGATTGGATTTGCTTATTGTCTATGCATATGGCTCATTTGGTTCTTAATAAGCTGAGCTTATTTGAGTCTGATTTTGGGATTGTGTTTGGTTTCGGTTTACAAGAGAAGCCGAGAGAGTGTTTGTTGTTTTTTCTTTTTTTTTTGGTTCACGGTATAAACAACAAAGAGAGTGTATGTTTGTTCTCAGCTCTAACCACCAAAGGGGTGCGCCCTAATATACTCATAGAATTGTTCAATCATTATATATACTGAGTTATATGTGGAATAATCTCTATGTAAAACCTTTGTTTTGAACAATTTTGAATGTTTTTCTTCATTCTTTTTGCCAGGAGAGACAAAGAGTAATATATGAGGAACAGAAAAAGCTAGCTCAGCAACAAGCACAAATAAAATCACAGATGGCTCGTTACGAGGATGAACTGGCAAGGAAGAGGATGCAGACATGTTCCCTCTATGCTTAGTTGATGTTTAATGCAATTATTTTTATTATCGTGGGGTTTAATGACAAATATTTCACAGGCAGAAAACGAACATCACAGAGCAAGAAATCAAGAGCTTGTAAAAATGCAAGAAGAATCGTCTGTTAGGCAAGAACAAGCTAGACGAGCAACTGAAGAGCAAATACAAGCACAACGCAGATAAACAAAAAGGGAGAAAGTTGAGATTGAGCGAGAAACAATCAGGGTGAGGGCGATGGCTGAAGCAGAAGGAAGAGCCCATGAAGCGAAATTGGCTGAAGATGTGAATAAACGGATGCTTATAGAACGTGCAAATGCAGAAAGAGAGAAATGGGTTTCTACAATTAACACTACTTTTGAACACATTGGAGGTACTTTTTATCTTAAAAGAACTGGCTCTATGTAATATTTTTTTTTTCTCTTCCAAAAGGTTGAAGTGCACACAACTTTAGCTGCTGGCCTCAAACACCGTTGGTCTTGTATTATCTTAGAACTGCCAGATAAATTAAATTAGGTGAAGGTCGATTGAATCACATAGGTAGAGCGAGTCAAATGGGTGAAAATTTCCTGAAGTCTATTTGATGCTTACAACCCTGTTATCGTACTTTTAAAAAATTTAGGCTGTTGTTGCAATTTTGTACTTTTCTAAGCATATGATTATATTTATACAATCCTTTAATATAGTGACTGTGAGTCAACCTGAAATGACCAATTATAAATGGTACTAGAATGACTCAACATTGTTTGTTTTGATAGTGAATGTTGATTAACAACCCTGTAAATTGATCTATTATCTAGGGGGACTGCGTGCAATATTAACTGATCAAAACAAGCTGGTCGTAGCTGTTTGGGGTGTTATAGCCCTTGCTGCAGGGATCTACACAATAAGGTATAACACTTAATCTGAGATATCCTTGGTTCTCCTTTAAACAGTTTCCGAATGTCATCTATCGTAAACTTGGTTGAGTGCTGATCTAGTTTCACATGTATGAATGTTGTATTAACTGTCCTATTAGGTTTAGTTCCTATTGACGTAGATTCTGTCATTAATTACAGAGAAGTCTGGCTTGTGTCTCGGCTCGGTACAGCTACCAACCCAACGAGGGTGTTTGATATAGCTTATTTGGTTTGAGTTTGAGCCGCGCAACCGCCCTGCTAAGGGTGCGCTTGTGTTTAGTTTGGTGCTTGGTCGCTAACAGCCCACCCCAAGAGGGTGTGGGTTTGGTTTTGGTTTCAGCTCAGAGAAACGACACCACAGGGGTGTTTGTTGCTCTCGGTTCAACACCAACCCGAGAAGGTGGTGTTTGTTTGTTTGCTTGTTCGGTCAACCACAAAAACACAGCGATTCTAGAGTAATATCTGAACTTCATCATCTTGTTGAGGCATTGGCAAAGGTTTGATCTTACTCTTAAATATCATTTCTTAACTTGATTGAATTGAGTGTCCGTTCTAATAAAAAAATGCAACCTGCAGCTTGCAACAAGGCCTGATGCTTCAGAGGCACTTTGACAACTTGTTGAAATGGGGCTGACGTGTTAGATGATATAAAGGGTGACTAATAAATTAGTTTTATCGGGAAGT
This sequence comes from Artemisia tridentata subsp. tridentata, assembly GCA_021014915.2. Classification (NCBI taxonomy): domain Eukaryota; kingdom Viridiplantae; phylum Streptophyta; class Magnoliopsida; order Asterales; family Asteraceae; genus Artemisia; species Artemisia tridentata. The sequence continues at coordinate 94,165,379 of CP139508.1, read as the reverse complement.
TATGTTGATATAGTATCGGTGTATGTTGGAAAGCTTATTAAGCTTTTGGCTATCAAGGTGTGGCTCGGATAAGATGAGAGCCTCAAAAATCAGGGGGTATTAGTATGTTTTTCGCTCAAAGCCTGATGAAGCTGTCATCATAAGAATGGTGTCGTTGATAAACATCAAGGGAGTAAGTACTTTCATAGGTGAAAGCCAGCGTGCTTATCTTTTTTAGGTTTCCTTACCTGGTAAATGTAAGTACTGTCATCACTTATTGTAGTTCTTTTCCATAGTCTTCAGTTTATTTTCTTTCAAATACCTATGAATTAATTGGTAGGAAATGGGGTGTTTTCCTAGAACCTATATTTCTTCCACCTTTTCCTTTTTGGGTTGTCAGTCTAGGATTCTGTGCATTAACCTTGAAAAGCATTTTATCAACAACCTAAACCAGTCTCATCTTGAGCTCTTATATGACATCATAGTTTTGTTACGTCTGAAACCAATAATATACTTATTACATAATTACACGTCATGTTTAGTACAATCATTGGGGTGTTTGGGAACTTCTGAAGGACGACCCAGATTTTTCGAAACACTTATCCCAAAACATCCCATCTTGAAGCCGTCAAACGTATTTTTAGATATATCAAAGGCACTACACATTTAGGATTATGGTATCCCAAAGGAACGGGAATAGAAACCATAGTGTATGCCGACTCAGACCATGCCAGTGACTATGTTGATAGAAAAAGTACAAGTGGTATTTGTACTTTTTTTGGACATTGTCTTAGCGCATGGTTCTCAAAGAAACAAACGGCATTAGCAATTTCAACAACTGAAGCGGAGTACGTGTCTACAGGAAAGGCGTGTCAACAAGCACTGTGGATGAAACAAGCTCTCGTCGACTATGGAATCGAACTCAACGACATTCCCATTCTTTGCGACAACAAAGGAGCCATCGACCTTAGCAAAAATCCAGTCCAACACGCTAGAACCAAACACATAGAAATACGTCACCACTTCCTACGCGACAATGTTCAGAAGGGAAACATCTCAATCGAGAAAGTATCCTCAGAGGACAACATTGCCGACATTCTCACTAAACCTCTTAAGAGAGCACCCTTTAACTTCCTTATACTTGGTTTAGGATTAATGGAACCAAATGTGTAGTTAGAACCTTAGCTTGAACCTTAGATTAACCAAACACAACAATAACCAAAAATCGAGTCTGATCCCACGGAACCAAACGATAACAAGGACGGACCCCTTGTTTTGGCTCCTCTGGATCCGTGAGTCTCCAGGCCAGTTTTTCTAGTATATTAAACAAACACCCTGTACTGTGCATCACATTCCCCAAAAACATACCAACTACTGGAACTCGACTCAAAATCATCCAAACTCACAATTTAGGTCATCCCCCTCAAACAATTTGTGCTCTAATCATCTCTGTAAGTATCCTAATCACATCTACATTCCTGATCAGAGTCAAGGCGCTTGCTTTTATTCGGACAAATGGTCATTGTCCATCCTCGATTCCAACCTTGATCGTATGCATCCATATGACATACCCCTAACTCCAAAAGAAACCATCCGTGAGCATCTCTTTGTCCCTAGGACCTCCCACACTAGGACAAGTCGAGGTAGAGAGGTTGATAGAGATCCGTTTGGCATGGAGCTAAACGAGCTTATGCCTCAATTTAGAAAGTTGGAAGAGATTCTTAGAGCTAACTTCATAAGCACCATAGGAAATAGGGATCATGTCAACGCAAGCCTTTGCTACATGCTCTATTGTGTGTCTACCCACCAACCGTTCAACCTAGCCTATTATATCGCCAAAAGAATGGCCGATATTCCAGTTTTGGGTACCACCACCATGCCTTACGGGATGCTACTTACCCTTCTCTATAGAGCTTTTGCACCCATTCCTCCAAACGCTAGAGGTTTCCTACCCAACTACTCTGAAATTGAGCACACCTTTGTACCTCTTAGTGATCATAGAGTGACCGTATTAAGAGGAAAACGAGCTCATCCTCCAACCTCATCATCATCATCATCGGTTAGCGAGGATGATGGTTTGCCAAATTCTAGGATTCCTCCACCCGAATACATGAGTCAACTTCCTCCCATCGAGAACCAATCCGAGGAGTTTCGACAAACACGAGGAATGATGAAGAATATTGGACGTTGGATCATGAAGCTCAACAAGAAGTGAGGATTAGGGAGTGTTTGGTATAAGACAATTTCAAACAATGATGTGATGAATTGTTGTGTTCTTAGGATATTATGTTGGTATTATACTTTTGTGTGAACTAACATAACAATGCAGGATGATAACACTTGTTGTTATCGATTTTCCATGTTTAAGCCACCGTTTGGCTTAACTTCCTTTTATAGTAAGTACAAAATCATCCGTTTGATCTATGTGTTATCATGTGTTAGAATCTGTGTTTTTGTTTTTAAACAATCACAACTAATTAATTACATATGATTTAGGATAATTTTCGGGATTTCAAAGGGTTTCGGGTAGTTTCGTAAGCCCTCTGTTAAGAAATTTGGATTGGCGGATATGGCGGAACCAATTTCTGGGTTTCGTCTGTTTTATTTTTTAGCTCCGCCAACTTTCACCCTGCGGATTCTGCGGAACGAAAATATTGGGTCCGCCTTTGTTATCGTTTGGTGCCGCGCTCCAACAGTAACATTTTTCAAATTTTCTGTCTAATCCCGCTCCTTAGATTGTTGATTCTAGTTCTTAGGATTATTCTACTGATCATTAGGCACATTAGGATGATTTAGGAACACTTAGAACTATAAGAAATTTATTTCCCACCAAAATTTGAAAATTCAAAATTTCCATCCAAGTTACATTTCTGTAACAAGCAAGGAACCCTCAATTTGGTTCCTTGCAATCCGTGGAACCATCAAATCAATAGATTTCCCACTCAACCTTTGCATTTACTGCATATCTTCTCTAATTCACTCAACTCCATCCCTATGGGTTGACTTAGATGATGTGACTAGCTCATTTTTTTGTTCCAAATCATTAGAAACCTCAATCCTTCTATGGATCAGCATCAAATCCAAACACTAATTTCCATAAACCTTACTGCCTATAAATTAGAACCTTTAGTTGATCACAATTCACACCTTCACCATCAACTCTAAGCATCATTCCTGTACTTCTTAGCAAACCTTCTCATTTCAACAATGACAAAATCCAACAACTCATCAACCAACAGACCACCAAGAAGGACAGCTCGTATGAGTGTTAGACCCTGTTGCTTTGTGAATCTAGCTTCTTCATCAGAAGAGTCATCACCCCTTAACATTTCATCACCTATAGCAAATGAGAACTTTCTCACTCTTTCCACTCCAACACCAACTAATGTGGTCATCAACACTCCACCACCAACAATCACTCCAGTGGCTACCACACCACCACCCGCTCCATCTCAACCAACTAGATCATCATCACCTCAACACTCACCAAAACTCCGTCCAATGGAGCTATTTGCTACTCCTCCAACCTCACCACATCCATACTTAGACACCCTTGAAGACCTTCCACCAAGGTCTCAAAATCCACCACCCTTGACTTTCGAAGGTCAAGAACCACTTCATTTCCATCCCATTTATCAAAAAGTTCACGGTCCTCTCTACCGTGATCAAGAGCCCCACAACCGCAACCTCAACCACTTTCACCAAGGTCCACCCTCAATGCCATTGATGAGGAAATGTGGATTAACCAAACCAACACCCAAGGCGCGATCAATGAAGAACTTGATCGCCTTTATGCCTTCTCTAATATGATGGATTCCCACCTTCATGAGGCTATGGATTTGCAATCAACCTTGATGGCTTCCATCATGTCTCCAAACTACATTCCACCACCTCCACCATCAAACAACAAACCACCACCACCACCAACTCATGAACAAACCCTTCTACCACCTAGACATGGTTGTATCATGTGCGAGAGGACCGTCTGTTACACCCCGTGCCCGCTTAGACCAAAAATTAAAACTTTTTACGTGGAAATACTTGAACTAAAACTGACCCGCTGCTACTCTTTTGTAATCTGACAAAAATCACTAAATATCTGGAACTTGAGACTATTTTTATATGAAACTAGACTCAAGTACCTTTAAAACGACGGGTGGCACGACCCGTAACGACTTACGGTTCAAAAGATATGATTTTCCAAAGTTTACCGAAAATCTGCCAACACCCACACTCATAACCAAGATGAACAATTTCACAACAAAGATGAACAATTTCACAAATAAGATGCACAATCCAGAACCAAGATGTACAATTTGACGGGTTATGCATTAAACCCATTTTGACCCATTTACATAACAAATCATCTATAACACTTCATTTGCCCACCAAACTAGACCAACGTCATTACTTTAACATATAAGACATGTTCCATAAACACTTGACCCGTTCACAACCCAAAATGGGTATTTTCATACATAAACCAAACGCCCTTTTAAACTTGACTATCACTTGACTAACAGGTTTGACTAAAACGTTACATTTATTGACTAGCCAATCACATAAGCTCTTAACCCATTTTCATCTAGGGTGGGGTCTCAGTACCCGGGAAACGGGTCTAACACCGTCCACTTGACTCAACGGACCAACATCTTGGTTCATGAGTTACAAAACGAAATGAGGTTCATTTTGAACTACATTCTAGAGCGCCTTAATGCTCTATCCCATCCTCCACAATAGAAGCTTTTATTTTCTCCTTAGTTTCATTTTATAGGATTTCTTAGGACTTTTTAGGATTTTTTTCCTTTTCTATTTCTAGGTTGTTTTTATTGTTGTAACACCTTGTTTTGTGACTTTTGTCACAAACAATTTTCAATGAAGGATGTTATATTTATGCTTGTGGGTGATCACTATTTGGCATTATATTTTGGTTGGTTTGCTTTACTAACATTTGCATCATAATATGGTTGGTTAAAGTATTGACTTTGTTTGAACTTTGTGATTGGTTTGAACAACTTTACTTAGTTGACTTTTTAAGTCAAACGGTTGAAATACAATGTTTGGTTGAACATTTACATATGCATCATGCTACTTGGTTGAATTGATTTATATACAACTAACCTTTGTTTTTGTAGCATTTCTCATCCTTGAATCAAATACGTTGGTACCCTAGCAACGGGGAGTATTAATCAAGGGGGAGCATATTATAACTATTGTTTTTGTAGGCTCATTCATAATCCTTGAATCATATACGTTGGTACCCTAGCAACGGGGAGTATTGATCAAGGGGGAATATATCATACACTAACTTTTATTTTGTAGGTTCATTCATGCATCATAAACTTGGCACTCCAATTAGGGGGAGTATTGTCCAAGGGGGAGCTTTTAAGTTCTCAAAATCATTGAATCATTCTTGGTACTCCAAATTAGGGGGAGTAATAACTAAGAACCGTTCACTACATTCCGCTATGCATTTCTTCTTTTTATTTCGATAAAAAGGGGGAGATAAGATTAAGTTCATACATCACTGTTAGTACAGACAGTACATGTTTTAATGCTTAAAATAGTTTTCACAACTTGCATAAAACCAACTTAATCAATATTTTTAAAAGACTTTCACTTTACTTATTTCATTGCTTAAAAATAAACTTTATGTTTTGTCATCAACAAAAAGGGGGAGATTAAGCGACGTTGGGAGTGGTTGTACCCTTGTAAAGAACTCGGTGTTTAGCTTAGTACCGAAAAAGAGTAAGCGAAGTGTTAAGGTTTTCTCCGCCTAGAAGGGAGCTTGTTTCTTAGTGAAGAAAAACTCTCGAGTTAGAGGCTCGAGGAGTGGAGTAGGGCAAGGAAGAGAGTCCTTGTCGACCGAACCACTATAAACATCCGTGTTGTGGTTTGATTGTTCTTTCCTTACTTTCTTTACTTATATTGTTTAATTGTTTGCTTTAGTTTGAAATCACGTTAAGTACTCAAAGCGAATAAAAGTTAAAAACGGTAAAAACTATTCAACCCCCCTTCTAGTTTTCCACAGGGACTTCATCACCAGCTGTGTAAGTAAAAAAAAAAAAAAAAAAAACACAAAGTATGTTAAAAACAAGTTAGTTAAAAAAAAACAAGAAGTAACTTGATCTTAATGACGCATGTTAAGAGATAAATTACTTACATAAGCCGTCTCGTTATCTTTTGTTTTAAATTTGCCCTTTCTTGAATGCCGTTTCCTCCATTTTTCGATCAGGTCTTCATTTTTCCCTTGATTCTTAACCCTCTATACATAAAATATAAAATAAATTAATAACAAGCTATATATAAACAATATATAGACTTTTAAAAATCACAAAAATTATAATAGGTCTTACATAATCGTTTTTTCCTTGTACGAACGATTGTCTCCCTTAGTGAGTTAGTATCTTGTTTTTAGCTCGGTTATCTGCATTTTTGGCAGATCTTGCCATCCATTCCGGTTGGGACCACCAGTCGACCAACATCTCCCATTCCTCTCGGCTTCTGTTAAGCCACACTTTCGGCGGCGGCGGACCGGCTGTTCCCTTGCAAGAAACTCCAAAGCACAGGGGGGAGAAGAGATTGAGTCGAATAAAATGAAAGAGTTGTCACGTACGTGTGATTTTGGAAGACTTTTATCGAGCAAATGCAAATCCGGAAGAGCATATTGTTACGCCAAATGTTCCATCTCAGGTACTTTGGTCTCCTCCATCTAATGGAGAGATAAAAATTAATACTGACGGTGGGGTATCAAGTAGAAATAGTGTTGCTGGAATTGGTTTTGTGATGAGGTGCCACAACGGGTCAGTTCTGTTGGTGGGAAATAAACGGGTACTCGATGCGACTTTGGTTATAGAGATCGAAGCAAATGCTATTCTTTGGGCTGTCCAGGTGGCCCTTGCTAAGGGTTTCAGAGATGTTATTCTCGAGACGGATTCAAGCATTCTAGTTTACGCATTTCTACACAACAAGGAGTTACTGCATATTAGAGGTCTCTTCTTACATATTCATAGATTATGTTGCTCTTTTACTTCATATTCTTGGTCCTTTGTGCGGCGTGATGGGAATCGAGTGGCTCATGAGCTAGCTAGAAGGGCGCTATATGACATCGTAGATGAGGTGTATGATGGTTTTGTGCCACCCTTAGTCGACTCATGGGTGCTCATTGATGTAATGTATTCATGTAATCAAATATATTTCTTGTTTATCAAAAAGAAAAAAAAAAAAAAAAAAAAAAAAAAAAAAAAAAAAAAAAAAAAGATGTATTTTGGTTTTAGTAGAAAGCGTGATTAATTGAAAGCATCTTAATATGGCTTTTTATCATCATAATATATATGGTTTTATATGTCATATTCCCATGCTTCACACAGAAAGCGTGATTAGTTGAAAGCATTATTATCATGGTTATTGTATTGGTTTTCTGTTCTTTAATGATTTACGAGATTTTGTTCTTTACAGTATAAAATAAATTTTTCATGTATAAAGGTAATTTGTCATTCTATATTTTCATTGGAAAGAATTTCCAAGTTATTTACATTTTCATGGTATAAAATAAGATATATTGAGATTGATAACAACAAACAATATTCTTACAATATGTAAACTAGTAAAGTAATGACGGAGCTTGACGTTTTATTGTAACGAAAGTTGTATGAAGTAAAAGGGCCAAAATGTCCAAGCAAAAACAAAATTTACTACATGATTTTATTGTTCATGAACAATGATTTCATGTTTGATAAATACTGATCACGTATAGTGTATCCCTAGACAGAAAGAGTCTGGATCCCATGCAAAACAAGGAGTGTCCGGACATCTATAAACGGGCCATAGCCTTGGGCGGTCACAAGTAATATCTTCGGACAGGAAAGGAGTCTGGATCCCGCTACAAGAACGGAGAACAAGCCCAATACAAACTGGATAGTCATAGCGGAACCACGTCTCCAGACAACTGGAGCTTAATGGATCCGCGGAAGAGTATCATCAATAAAGTACAAACCGACCTCGGGACTTAGCAAATTCTAAGCCTAGAAAATCACACTATTCAGCCAAAAGAAGTAATGAATATAATCTAGGATTGAAGAACAAACATATACCTACTAAATAGGGAAGCTCGACAATTTGTTAACCGATGGCGAAATTCCTAAGACCTACAACACGACTGATGAAGCATAAAGCAAGTCAAAGGGCTTGACACAATCTACAACCCATCGATCAATAGGATGAGCCACACCCCGTGATCTCCAGAACACGACAAAATCGCCTACCTATAAATATAAGGCCAAAACGCCACCAAGGGTAAGATATCTTAGGCTAAGACCACACACACATACTCGTACTTTCTCTCTTCAGAAACTTACTTCACACCCAAGACTGATCGTGTGATCCCCTCCTACGGTGAGACTGACGGTGCTTCTTTCTTTGCAAGAGATCTCTAACGTATTCAATTCCCTTAGTTAAAAGTTCTCTGGACTATCCAGAAATCTCATTTCTAGTAAGCATGGCCCATCCTTAACTATCTCCCTGAATTTTGTACTAACAAGTTGGCGCCATCCGTGGGAACATTACACACCCACGTCTAAAAAAACCAAATGAGCAATCTGGTAAGTGACGCTTCCCCAAACTTGGAAGGTTCCTTTGTGCGAAACACCGCAAGAAAGGGAAGCGAACAACTACCTAATTATCCACCCGGATACGTGTTAGAGGAAATCGTCCGTGAGTTTTGTGATAGACACTACGACCAACCCCTACCCTTGATGGCTGAGAAGTTCATCAGAAACTTAAGGGGGTTCAAACTCGCCTAAGTTTTGGAGAAAGTTAGGAAAGAAAAAAAAAAAAAAAAAAAATAAACCAACTCACAGACAAGAGAAAAGTCCCAATATTCCGAATTTGAATCTGCTAGAAAATTTCATGACCTATGTTTTTATGTAAACAAAGGGATTAAATAAAGGCAATGAAAATGTATACACCCTATTTGTATTTCAATACCTTATATATATATATATATATATATATAGAGATGGGATATTATGAGAAGGGGTCTTAAAATGAGAAGGGTGGGAAGGATTGTGGGAGTGACATGTGTCACTTTGCCACATCATCATTCCGCCAAAAATTTTACTGCATCGTGATGCAGTAAAAATTTTGGCGGGAAAAAAAAAATTTTCCCGCCAAAAAAAATTTTTTTTTTGGGCAAAAAAATTTTTTTCTTTCCCGCCAAAATTTTTACTGCATCGTGATGCAGTAACCGTGATGCAGTAAAAAATTATACTGCATCGTGATGCAGTAACCGTAATGAAGTAAAAAAATATACTGCATCGTGATGCAGTAACCGTAATGAAGTAAAAAAATATACTGCATCGTGATGCAGTAACCGTAATGCAGTAAAAATTTATACTGCATCGTGATGCAGTAAAAATTTTGGCGGGAAAAAAAATTTTTTTTGCCCAAAAAAAAAATTTTTTTTTTGGCGGGAAAAAAAAATTTTTCCCGCCAAAATTTTTACTGCATCACGATGCAGTAACCGTGATGCGGCATGATGATGTGGCATGAGGATGACACATGTCACTCCCACAATCCTTCCTACCCTTCTCATTTTAAGCCCCTTCTCATTGTATCCCTACCCTATATATATATATATATATATATATATATATATATATATATATATATATATTTTAAATTTTATAACTTTGTTTATATTATAAAACTAAGAAGCAAAAAGTACAAAACATAAAATATATAGTTTGACAAGTCAAAAGAAAAAAAAAATACAAAAGAAAAAATGATAAAAACCGTCTTGTACTGTTAATAGATAGAGTAAAAGCTGGGCAGAGAGGGTAAAAGGTGGGTCGGGGGTATGGATGATAAGACCCTTAAAATTTTCAACCTTGCTATTGTTAACCTCAATCTTTGTGTTATATTTTTGGTTTTCATGGATTTATAATTGTTTCTTTTGACATTCTTATATTTAACTTTGTTTGGAATATATGTTTAATTGGAGATATCTATACTTCTAAAAGTTAAGATTGTTTGTTTTTTAATTAATTACCGATCGTCATACTTATTTGCAACCCTACCTTAAAAATGTAATTTGTTCCTCTTCCCTACTAATTCAATGGTTTATAGTATAGCAACGTCTCAATTCGGACTTCATTTCAATACGGCATATGGCCATGTTTTTGTTGACTAAATTATGTTCACGAGCAATGCGTTAGGTTCGTTATTTTCAGTTCAGGATATATATAGGGATAGCTTTGTGGACATCAATCTACTTGCTTAACGATTGCCTATATGCTTATAGGATTTTTGGAGATGTAGCTTGATATGATTGTGTGATATTTCAAAATCATATACCAATGCTAGTGTTTTTAGTCATGTTTCTATTTATGTTTATCAAATAATCTGTCAAATGCATAGTAGAATGATTGTGCCGGACGTAGGGCGAGTGGGGTTGGTCGGCCACGCAGTAAAGGGCAACGTGACTGACCTCGTGCCTAGGGGTGTAAACGAGACAACTTGCGAGTTATTCAAGATCGACTCGTAAACTACTCGAAATCGATTCGATTTAAACGAGTCGAGCTCGAGTTCGAGCTACTCGAGTACATTTTCGAGTCGAGTTCGAGCTCCAAAATACTCAGCTCGTGAAGCTCGCGAGCCTTATCGAGCTTCGATTAAATTACACATTTACCCTTTTATATAAATAAATTTACTTAATTTTCATAAAAATCGAGTCGAGCCGAGCTTGATATACCGAGTATTTATCGAGTTCGAGCATGAATGTAGAAATAATCGAGCTCGAGTCGAGTTTTGAGCTCGAGTTTTATAACACGAGTCGAGCTCGAGCTCGAAATATAAAGCTTGAACGAGCTCGAGCTCGAGTTTCGAGCTCGAGTTTTGGTATTCGAGTCGAGCTCGAGCTTGGCTGTACTCGGCTCGACTCGACTCATTTACACCCCTACTCGCGCCCTCTTCTCGTGGCCGTTCAGTCTACTAAGCATTTTTGATATAAACTCTCATACTTTTTACTTTTAACTAACAATGAGTAAAAGATATGCATATCCCGCTCCGATGAGATTATGTATGTTGTTGCTGTAATGAGCAAAAGATCCGAATATCCGCTAACACATTATAAATGGGTGTGTACGCAGATTCCATTAAAGTAACATTTTCATAATAAGATTCACTTTTCTCCCATCCACCACTAGAAATAATATTCTTCCTTCTTGTCATTCCTCATAATCTACTTCTATTTTTTAGTATAAAATCTCACTCTCCTTCATCATATCCTTCTCATTCTACACCTTGTTTTCAATCAACTACTTTGTTATAGAAAACAAGATGATGTCGAACTCATCAACGAAACTCGAGAAAAGCTACTTTGATGTTCTAGGTTTGTGTTGCTCATCTGAAGTGCCTTTGATTGAAAAGATCCTTAAGCCTATTGAAGGTGTTCATGAGGTTTCTGTTATCGTTCCTTCAAGAACAGTCATTGTGGTTCATGATCCCATGCTCGTTTCGCAGCTTCAAATTGGTAAAGTCTTAGTTCTCGTTATTTCATTACATTTTAAGTTCATTTTTAGATCAAGATACTCCTCAAAAGTTGAATAAATTTATAAGTTTTACAGTAACCATACAAAAAATGAGTTTAAAGGGTAAAATCAAATTACTTTTTCACATACATGTTAAGTTTTATGATGTATAATCTACAAAACACTCACATGAACCAAAACTTGATATTACAACTTCAAGCAATAAAAATATGAAAACGACCAAGTAGTCATTTTACATCATTTTACACGCTCTAACAGACACAATCATATTTATTGTATTTTATTACAAGAAAACTAATTAATGATGTGAAATAACATAGTATATCATAATCACCTTTTACATTATTTCATTGTTACTATGTGAATTCTATCGTTTTACGTGACTTGTAAGCTTCGAAGCAACTAACATTCCTTTGGGTATTTTAAATAAATTCATTGCAAGAAGATTCGTTTTGAGATATGCATGGATAATACTTTTATAAAAAGTACATTCACTGCTTTATAACACGTTTTATGTGTCAGAAAGTAAATGGAAAATTAACCGACCAACCCAATAACAAAAAAGTTATTTCTTTGTGTGTTAGGACAACGTAGGAATACTTTTTTTTAAAAAAAAAAAATAAAAAAAAAATAAACTTTAAACTAATTAAATGAACTTTATATATGACTAAATTAACTTTTTGTGGAACTGTATACTCAGATATCCACCTACATTACATTATTCATTTATTTTTAACGAAACTTGAACTCGCAATTAATCAAGTAGATAGAAGTAACGTAACGACTCTTGATAACACATGGATTTCGATTTTAAAGTTAAAATATCTAACTTAACTTTTTTAAAATGTACCTTTTTTACGGACAAAGTGTTACAAAGTAGATGGAAGTCACGTAACGGCTCTTGATTTACTAAATACGGAGTATGAAGATTAAGGGTTGCTAAAAACACGATGCTTTAATATTTGTTATATATAGCAAAGAGTCACATGGTTGTTTAAACTTAGCATAAGTTTCATGTTTTGAAGACATTTATTTCTTGTGATTCATATGCCCATAGTACCTTTTTTTGGAATATCATTAAAACAATGTATTTGCCTAGATTTAGCACCATATAAATACACATTTATGGTTTTTTAATAAAATGTTCAGTAATATATTACTTTAAGTTTAACAAATTGGACGGCCAGTTATGGGGTGTGGAACCAAATACGTATGGGTTCATGCAACTAGTACATGAATTTATTTATAGGTTTGCGAAAAATTCTACATAAAACTGAACTGAACCGAACCAAAAATGAAAATGGTACAAAAATATCATACTGACTATCAATGCCGTGACACCATGCGACGTGCCACGAAAAGAAACACATGTAGTTTAGTCTTGATAAATTGATTATGTGAAAATATATTTTGTGTTTGTTTCAGTTAAGGCACTAAACCAAGCTCGCCTAGAAGCCAATGTGAGAGTAAAAGGAGATACAAACTATCGTAACAAATGGCCTAGCCCATTTGCTGTGGCTTGTGGTGTCTTGCTTTTGTTATCGTTTTTGAGTTATGTTTTTTCTCCATTCAAATGGTTGGCACTCGGAGCAGTAGCTGTCGGCATTATACCCATAATCTTGAAATCTTTTGCATCCTTGCGCAACTTCAGAATCGACGTAAACACCCTCATGCTCATTGCAGGTACAAATTGCGAATCTCGTGACTTATTTATTGTTAATTGCAATCTCATTGTTAAATTAGAAAGAATAATCATTGTAGCAAAGTAAATTAGACGTTAAAAAAACAAGGCATATTAGAAAAAAATAGATGGTGGTTGAATTTTCAAAATTCTTTATGGTACAAAGTTACAAATTAAATATCAAGGATTTTATTAGCGAAACGTTATTTCTTTAACCCGTATTTATCATATCATTCCCATAATGCCATCCATGAGCTCCAAACTAGAATAAAACAGTGATAAGTAGATAAGTGATAAGTAGATAAAACAATGTCGTTACTTGTTTGTCAAAAGAATGTAAATGATTAAATGCTGTGTACTTTGCTCTTGGTTGTGTTTTTAATTTTCCTATACAAATATAAACAAAAGGTAAGTTTGGTGAGATATCACAAAACTTCAGTAATTGGTTTATTTAATTTTCCTAAACAAAACAAAAATCGAATATTCATGATTTTCAGACATGATAGTATATAAGATTTTGGTCTTTTAATAAATTATATTCTAATAAAAAGATAAAAAGAAGATAGGAGAAAGAAAACTACAAAATAAGATTCTTCAAGTCAAAAGAAGTAAACAGTAACTGCAAAAAGAGATCAGTGATAAATTAGCAAGGAGTAAGGACGGCTAGTTGAGTAGGGTTCTTTCAATAAATTTATATGTTCTAATTTTATTTTAATACTTCTTTACTCTTGAAATGTTAAGAGAGGTTTTACATTAAAACTATTTTGCTGTCAATCTTAATCTCTATTTTCAAGTGAACATTTTTACCAATATAAAGTGTTATTTGATCTAGATTAAAAACACCAATAATCGTTACACCGTATGGATTGTGTACCGATAATATTCAAATTTCTCACACGAGATCATCGATCTTTACGAAATACCATATAAATAGCATACATGCCTACTAATCCTTGTTTGTTCTTCTAAGCCTTACGAAATTTACAACATTTACATCGTTGCTTTAGTCGTATCTAGCCTTAATTTTTTTATTTTTTATTTTTTTTCCGTTAAGAAATTAACTTTCCCTTAATCGAAAATTTTACATTTCACAATTTGTGTTTGTTGGCTTATTTGCTTGGCTATATATAACATATGGTAGACAAAGCCATATTAATGTCTTTATTTAGTTTTAGCATTGCTTGTTAGCCACATCAAGCTTTTTATGCATGGCCTCTTTTGAGGACATTCACACACCAATTAAAGCAAACCATAGTGGGGGTATGTAAAAAGTAGCAAAAAGTCTATGGTTGGAAAAAATGAAATTATTGTGATAATATGAAAATGATAAGAAGGAAAAAAGTTAAAGTAGAAAATTATTGAAGTGCACTTTCAGTTGTGAAGTTTTATTTTGTTGATGTTGAGATGTTGTTTGTTTTTTAGCTCAATAGTATATTACCATATTTCATTGTGATGATCTTTGTGCTTGAATGTCACATGAAGCATCCTTAATTTCATAAGTGTTATATTATAATTTCAGAACTTGTTACAAATGTAAGAATGATGATACAAGTTTGACACATATCAAATGATGACAATAAAGAACTGTATATTTTTTTTCTATAATGGAAACTATATGCGTTAACTAATGAGAATAATAAGTTCAAACTATATGCAGTTGGAGGATCAATTTTTTTGAAGGACTATTGGGAGGCAGGAACAATTGTGTTCTTATTCACTACAGCTGAATGGCTCGAGTCAAGGGCTGGTCACAAGGTTCACAACAGCCTCTAAAATCTCAAAAAACTTGTTTCCTCTGATATTGAGACTAATAAGAGTACTAAATGCTAATGCAAATAATATCTGTAGGCAACTGCTGTAATGTCATCGTTAATGAACATGGCTCCACAAAAAGCTGTATTGGCTAGCAATGGCGAAGAAGTCAACGCTAATGAAGTCATGGTCAGCACGAAGCTCGCTGTTAAGGCTGGAGATGTTATCCCGGTTGATGGAATTGTCGTGCAAGGCAGATGTGAAGTTGATGAGAAAGCTTTAACTGGAGAGTCGTTTCCTGTATCAAAGCAAGTAGATTCTACGGTTTGGGCTGGAACAATAAATTTGAATGGTATGCAATGACCTTTGAGGTCAAACTCTTTACTTTTCACCCTAAAAAATGATCTCTTTTTTAAATACTTATTCTTAATATAACTGATACCCAAGTTTTTAACATACACCATATTTTCAGAAGTATTTTTGTATGATTTGTAAAATACGTGTGATAATCACTGATTTTAAAATTTGTGCTTTTGGCTTCAATTGTCAAATTATAAACATAGTATGCGATTTCTACGCTAACCCTTTAGCTAATATTGCTATCTTTCTTCAGGTTACATTAGCATTATCACAACTGTCCTGGCTGAAGATTGTGTGGTGGCAAAAATGGCCAAGCTAGTAGAAGAAGCACAAAATAACAAATGTAAAACGCAAAGATATATCGATGAATGTGCCAAATACTACACCCCAGGTACATTGCTAATTACTGGAAGTAAAAATTAATGGGCTCGGTAACCGCCCAGGTTGACCCGAAACATTTTTCTTAAATAGTTACACTGTCAAATATGATTATTTATTTTAATAATTTCATTATAGAATAAAATAACCTGGTAGATTTTACGAATTAAATATATCCTTCGCGTGACATCCAACCCATTTCCTTTCAGGCTATTTTTTTCTTGCTTAGCCGAACTGACTCGACTAGAGTTAAAAATATAACCCGAATTGACCAATGTTTGTTTCTTTGCAGCTGTTATTGTTGTAGCAGCTTCCTTGGCTGCGATACCAGCTGCTATGAAACTCCACAATTTAGACAACTGGTATCACTTGGCTTTGGTAGTTTTGGTAAGTTCATGTCCATGTGCACTCATATTGTCCACACCGGTCGCCACATATTGTGCACTATCAAAGGCAGCTACAACCGGACTATTGATCAAAGGTGCAGAATACCTTGAAACACTTTCTAGAGTTAAAATCTTTGCTTTTGACAAAACCGGGACGATCACTAAAGGAGAGTTCTCAGTCTCTTACTTCGGTTCACTGTTGGACGACATCAGTCTAGACAAATTGCTATACTGGTAAATTATCAACACACTCGTATGATTAATCTTTAGATTATTTGGCATGTTCTTCTGTTACTCAAGACTGATTTTCTTGCTTTGGAAAATTTAAAGGGTTTCGAGCATAGAGAGCAAGTCTAGTCATCCCATGGCTGCAGCACTTATAGAATATGCACAGTCTCATTCAGTTGAAGCACAACCAGACAACGTTGAGGAATTTGAAAATTTTCCCGGGGAAGGAATTTATGGAAAAATTGAAGGGAAAAATGTTTACGTTGGGAACCAAAAGATTGCAACAAGAGCAGGTTGTTCTACAGGTAAAGATTTTTCCCTGTCTTTTTTTTGTACCATTTATCTGCTAGCTAAGTATAGTAACCAACTTTAGTTTATTGTCTGTTTTGGGTAACCAATTTCTTTTACAAGATGAAAGAAATCAAACTTGGTTATCTTTTTATGCAATTATCTGTCTGATTTACATATGTTTTACTATGTTAATAATCTATAGCTTTTTTCTTTTTGGTTGTTTTGCCGATTTAGGTCTGAATAGTGGCAGCGAAAACATGGAAGGAAAGTCAACTGGCTACATATTCCTGGGATCATCTCTTGCTGGAGTCTTTTATCTCTCCGATTCATGTCGAACTGGCGCTAAGGAAGCACTCAAAGAACTCAAATCAATGGGTATCAAAACCGCTATGCTTACTGGAGACTGTCAAGCTGCAGCCAATCAGGCACAAATTCAGGTAAAACTCAAACGCCACCCATGGAATAGAACTACAGATTTTGTACTTACTTTTAACGTCAAAATTTTCAGTTAGAGGGTGCATTAGATGTCATACGTTCCTCACTTCTACCAGAAGATAAAGCTAAAATCATTAAAGATTTTCAAAATGATGCTCCAACAGCAATGGTAGGAGATGGGATCAACGACGCACCAGCTTTAGCCACTGCAGATATTGGGATCTCAATGGGAATATCGGGATCTGCCCTTGCTACTGAAACTGGGCAAATAATTCTAATGTCGAATGACATAAGAAAAATCCCAATAGCAGTGAGGCTCGCTAGGAAAACCCGAAGAAAAATATTTGAAAATATTTTTCTTGCTATTTTTACCAAGGCTGCTATTATTGGATTGGCTATTGCAGGACATCCACTAGTTTGGGCAGCAGTTTTAGCAGATGTCGGGACGTGTTTGGTAGTAATTCTTAACAGCATGCTTTTGCTAAGATCTGCTAAAACACATTCGGGTTCTTCACATGATCATAAACACAGTCATTCATCTCATAAACATGTCAAATGCTCGTCTGGTAAGCGTGATGGTGGAGATTGTCACAAAAACAAGTGTTCGGGTGTTAGCAAAAAGCAGGCTTGCTGCGGTCACGACCACAAGGTACACGAGCAGAAGAACTTGGTACACGAAGCAGAAAGTAAACAAAGTTGCTGTGCTCATGATGCTCATGTACACGAAACGAAACATTGTGCTCATGATCATGAAGATGTACATGTGGTAAAGCACTTGGTGCTAGACATAGGAAGCAAACATAATTGTTGTGCTCATGTTGATGATGAGGTCTATAAGGTAAAACACGAGGCACATGAACACGAAAACCATGGCTATTGTGCTCATGATGGAGATGAGGTGAAACAGGTAAAACACGAGGCACATGAACACGAAAACCATGGCTGTTGTGCTCATGATGGAGATGAGGTGAAACAGGAGGCACATAAACACGAAAACCATGGTTGCTGTGCTCATGATGGTGATGAGGTGAAACACGAGGCACATGAACACAAAAACCATGGCTGTTGTGCTCATGATGAAGATGAGGTGAAACAGGAGGCACATAAACATGAAAACCATGGTTGCTATGCTCATGATGGTGATGAGGTCACTGAGGTCAAACACGAGGTACATGAACACAAAACCCATGGCTGTTGTGCTCATGATGATTCTCAAGCTGACGAAGAAAAGCTTCCAGTCGTAGAGCACATTGTACAAGTGAAAGATATGACACGTGGCTGCTGTGATCATGCTAATAACGAGACACACAAAGATGGAAATATGGAATCACAGATTAAACGGAGTCATAGTTGTGAGATAGATGCTATGAAGCAAAACAACTGCTGTCATGAAAAAATAAGCCACAAGAAAAGCCACTCAAATCATGAAACACATTTTAGCAAGGACGGGCATCACCATGGCAATGTAAAAGAGTACATTACCGAGCATGAGTTAGGAAAGATGGTGAGACATTGTTGCAAGAACAACGGGCCGGAGAAAAGGCATGTAGGTGCTTGTTGCAAAAGCTACCGAGAGAAATGTTGCGGACACCAACACTTTGGAGCCCGGTTCAATGGTGAAGGAGGGTTGTCGGAAATAGTGATCGAATAAATGTGTAAATCTATGTAGTATTGAAATAAAACGCCCTATTTTTTTTGGCTTTAGGTACACATCTAGGTCAAAAAGGATGAAAGTCATTGTTTCTTTTTGCTAGAGATAGATTTGTGTACCGTGTTAGTTGTCTCCTATATTTGTAGTGACAATAGCAGCTTTGTTAGCCTTTAAAGTTATGTTATAGTAGGGAATTGCAATAGAATAAAGTACAAGGTTTAGTTTTGCCATTTGTGTAAAATAAGGCTTGTAAAATAGTATAAATACCCTCCTAGTCTCAACTAGGAGGGTGGGATTCTCATTTGTTACCTTTGAGGTGTGTGTGTTTTCTTTACTTTCTCTCTCTAGAAAACACACACACCTCCCCATTCAATAATCTAATTCTACCATGTTTAACCTTTATTTCGAATTTCTCCGACCTCCTGAACATGAATCTTGTCATTACAATTGGTATCAAGAGCTAACCGGGGGCAAATCGTGGTGATTTATGGTGAAAAAATGTAATTTTTGGTGTTTTTTCTCGAAAAAGTTACGTGTTTCTCCGAGTAAGAAAATTTTTTTCCGAGCAAGGAAGAAAATCTTCCGAGTTAGGCCCAAAATTTTCCGAGTAAGGAATTAAACTTTCCGAGTTAGGATTGTTTTTCCGAGAAAGGAATTGTCGAGTAAGGAAGAAAAATTTCCGAGTTAGGAATTGTTTTTCCGAGCAAGGAATTTTCCGAGCAAGTATGAATTTCCGAGCAAGGAACTTTCGAGCAAGTACGCATCTTCCGAGCAAGGAATTTTCCGAGCAAGTATGAATTTCCGAGCAAGTACGCATCTTCCGAGCAACTATGAATCTTCCGAGTAAGTCTTCCGACTAAGGAGTTCCGAGCAAGGAAAAATATAGAGTATGCCAAAAAAAAAAAAATCACAAATGATATTATTGGCATACACCGTCAACATCACCACGTATAGCTTTAAAGATCCTGATCAAGATTCGCAATCAAAAGACAATGGCTATATATATTGATTGTTATCAACTGTGACTACAAGGATGATGATTCGTTATTACTTATTTGAAGTTGAAGTGGAATATCACAGGTGAGTGTACTTAGTATCTTGAAGATATCGGGGTTGGTTGGATGCATGATTCTTTGAGATCCTTGCTCGATCTTAAACGGCTCACAGAGCATTCAATGATTGAGTCTTGATTTATCTATTTTTCATAGGTTAAGGGGTGGATGGACGAAGACCTAGTTAACTATCACTTAAAGGAGATACGTTGTAGTACTCAGTGTCACACAAAGATGTGGATAATTCAAAAGAGGTTCATATACAGTTAAGGAAGGATGGATGGGTATATGAAACGACCTATGCTTCGACGTCGCGTTAGTGCTCAGTATAGGTTCTTAGTCATACAACAGTGCAAGTTTAAGTCACAAGTTTGGGTTACATTACTCCAGTCTCAAATTCGTCATAGTGGGTTTTCTCAAATCCGTGAGCGGAACCCATAATTTGGGTCCGCCAAATCCGTGGCTTGTCTGCTCAAGTTTGCCTATAAATAGCATGCTGATCATTCAAGCACAATCATCACTTACATAACATACATTGCATATACATTCTTTCTTACTTTACTAACCCATTCATTTATTCATTTCATTTGTAGAGATCTTTCTTTTGTAGCAAAGAGATCAAGCATCAAGGTTCAACACAGTGTTGTAAACCTTTAGTATAGTCACTGTGTGATATTGTATTAGTTCACACATCATTGTTTATACCAAACATTCAGTAGTGATCGGTTAGTGTTTTAGTCCTCAAAACACATAGAGTGTCGGGAGTGGTTGTACCCTTGTAAAGAACTCGGTATCTAGCTTAGTACCGGAAAAAGATTAAGCAACGTTGGGAGTGGTTGTACCATTGTAAAGAACTCGGTGTTTAGCTTAGTACCGAAAAAGAGTAAGCGACGTGTAAAGGTTTTCTCCGCCTAGAAGGGAGCTTGTTTCTTAGTGAAGAAAAACTCTCGAGTTAGAGGCTCGAGGAGTGGAGTAGGGCAAGGAAGAGAGTCCTTGTAGACCGAACCACTATAAACATCCGTGTTGTGGTTTGATTGTTCTTTCCTTACTTTCTTTACTTATATTGTTTAATTGTTTGCTTTAGTTTGAAATGACGTTAAGTACTCAAAGCGAATAAAAGTTAAAAACGGTAAAAACTATTCAACCCCCCTTCTAGTTTTCCACAGGGACTTCATCTCCAGCTGTGTAAGTAAAAAAAAAAAACACAAAGTATGTTAAAAACAAGTTAGTTAAAAAAAACATGAAGTAACTTGATCTTAATGACGCATGTTAAGAGATAAATTACTTACATAAGCTGTCTCGTTATCTTTTGTTTTAAATTTGCCCTTTCTTGAATGCCGTTTCCTCCATTTTTCGATCAGGTCTTCATTTTTCCCTTGATTCTTAACCCTCTATACATAAAATATAAAATAAATTAATAACAAGCTATATATCTTTTATATAATAAAGCAAAACCTCTAGTGGGGACTTTTTCATTTCAAAAAAATCAAATCATACTTTATTTGGTAATATTTTTATTATTATTATTTTTTTCTTTTAAAGATATTTAATGATAGACCCTAAATATTTCTTGATTTAGGAAAAAAAATTATTAAAATTCGTTTTTGAGAAAATTGAGTAAAAAAGTATATGTGTCAAAAATATAAAAAACTAAAACTTAAAAAAAGCTGAGTATTATACAAGATAATTAAGGGTTAAAACTGAAATATAGAAAAACAAAACCACCCAACCATTCCAGTCGAGCCACAATTCACACAAATTTTCTTTTACCTCAAAAAGTCGAACCCTAAATAAAAATATTGGGCGATTTGAAAACAAATTGAAGAAAACATGTTTCATGCAGTGCCTCCGATGATGACTTATTTAAGGAAGAACAAAAACACTTTCAATTGCCTAAAGGTATGATTTTTAATGTGTAATTTCTTGATTTTGTTAGAAATTGATATAGGCTTTTAGGGTTTGCGTTTTCTTAGGACTACTCTCGAGGACACTTTCGGTCTAAAGTGGAATAAGGAAACACATATATCTCATTAAGGAATCCAAGTCCGAGAATTCATAAACACAAACAAACCCTAAATCAACAATCGAAAAACCAAAATTCCGAGTTCATCCACATTATTCTCTATGGCATCAACAAAACCTAATCTTTTAATATCAGGTTAGCTCAATTATAAACCTTATTATTGATCTATCAATTTTTGTACTTGATTAAGGGGTTATTGTTTTAAGGCTCTGCTTGATTTCAAAGGTATGGTTAACTTTGATTTTAAAGGAATAGAGATAAACTGAACCAAGAAGATATTCTCTAACTCATATCTCATAGATAGTTTTTCCATTTATATTTATAGCTTACATAGAACTATTTCTGAATGCTAAAAATTGATCACTGCAAGCTGTTTTAAAGCTTCTAGAATGTTCATGATGTTAGCACCACTTGAAGTTAGTTACGGCAGACGTTTAGTTCACAGCTCTGTCAATGAGACGGTACAGTACTGTTGGACAAGTAGAATCAATATGGTTCATTGTATGAGTGTCGACGAATTAGGTAAGATGTTGATGGGTAAAAGTGTGTTGTTCATGTGTATCCAAAATCAGCATACATGTTTTGAGCTTTATACACGCCTGTGTGATTTAATTTTGTTATCAATGCATTATCTTACTTTGTTAATGATTTAAACTGGACCATCTAAAAATGATAATGTTTATGCAGGGTGCAAGGACAAAATGATGCACGCCTTTTCCGAGATCTTCGTTTGCTAGCATAATGCAGAAAATGTTTTCGAACTGACAAGAGTTTAACCACACTCATGGAGCTTGATCATGGATTGGTTGTACACCCTCCTTACGAAATTCTTATGTCCAGAGTTACAATTGAGCAGCATCATCCCGATTTTTCCTATTATTTAGATTTTTTTTTAAAACATATATCATCTAATCATCTTTCAACTCGCCCACTTACTTATAGTGCTTAAAAACAAGGATTATCAGGGTGTTATAATAGTCTAGAGCATCCAAGTGTTACTTCATCGCGAAGTTCTATAATGGGTCAAAATGGTCAATTTTTATGCGGTTCCAAACCGGTCGAACTGAAACTGAAGCACTTATTATCCAACTTTTGTTAGTTTTAAAAATAATCTATTTATGATTACAGCAATATATATTAGCATAAACATAATCCTAACTTTTTAATACCATCAATTTGTTCACACCCATTAATAGGTAATTAATAGAATTTGCTAAATCTACTTATAATTGTCATGTGTATTCAATCCAGGTACTGAAACGAAGATCAACTAGCAAAATTGTGGGATTAGCGATTAGCTTTTCAAGTTTTGAAGAGCTACCCTGCTACATTGGCCTTGGTACAATCAATCATTTTATTTACATGATTTGAATACAATAATATGCTTAAGTTTATCTCACATTTAAGTTATTGATGGAACACGAATTTTGAAGGGTGAAGACACTTCAAAAGATGTCCTCTATTTGATCACACCAATTCCGGAACACAGAGCGAAGAAAGTTGGATCTCTTACTGCATGATTTGATCAAAATTCCTGATTGTTTATGACAGGTAGAAAACTATTAAAGAATGCACCTTTTTTTATGTATCAAATAACATTAATTTTAATAATATACATGAGAAGATCTCTATTAGACAATTCCTAAAATAATTAAGTTTTTCTATAATCATGTTCGACTCGCTAACTATATTTTATAAAAACTTTATCTGGAGAATAAGTTTTTCAACCCAACCCAAACTAAAGATAATTTCTTTTGACCCGTTTTTCATAATATTCAAAATTTGTCATGTAAGTTTTTTAATTGTATAAGTTACATAATTACCGGATATATGGTTTTTTGTTTTCACCGATTATAGTTTTTTCTATTTATGTGGATAGGGAAAATAAGGATACAGAATGGGAAACTTGCAAAGCCGGTGATGAAGTTGTATACTGCAATGTGGAACTATCAATATGTTGGTCGAGACTTTAGTTCGTGTCAATCTAAGGAGCTTTTGGATAATCTCGAAAGTGTTTTGGCCAATGAACCTTCAGTGTCAAGAGTGGGCAAGATATCGTGGAAGTTATACCACAAGTTAGTATTTTCCTTTCTTGCCTACATTTACTTTAAACAATCTATACTTGCCAACCTTGGCCTTTGGTTACAATGATGTAAATGGAACTGAAATAAGATATAATTTGGGTAAAACTAATAGAAGTGACAAGTTTGACCCATTTCATATGAATGGGTTGCTTAGGCATATGCACATCTCTCACATTTAAATTAAAATAGAGCTAAAAATGGAAATGTGCCGTAAGTAGATAAAATGTCCCTTTACGGCTATTAGCCACTACTATTTTTTAAGCATATAATTATAAATTAAAAAAAAAAAAAAAAGTCATTAGAAAACATACTCCGTATAACAACAATGCAAGAAAAAGTTTACTTTACCTTCCAATTTCTATTAGTCAATTGTTTGCAAACTACACATCACCATTCTAACCTACGCCTGTATTGACTTTTAGTATCGCAATTGGTGTTGGAAGTATAATCTGTTATTTGATTCAATCTCTATCTGGTATAATGTGCTGCAATTCAATATTACAATATGCGTTTTACGTCACCCATTTGAATACACTTTTGATCGAGTGACCCTCATTTGAGATATGTGAATTTGCCGCTTAGGAACTGATTACTGTTTGATTTAGTAGTTTTATGATCAGATTGCTACTAAGGACAAATATGTTTGCCAATTTTGAATTCTGGTTGATTTGATATCTTAGGGGCTCATGTTGAACTATGTTAGTTACTTAGAAACCGATAAACTTTATTATGCAATTTTGGTTTATCTAAGATGTCAGGAGTCAGGACTCTATTAATCAGCTGGTTTGTGTTTTTTGTGTCGTTCATGAAATAATTACTTGATAGTTTTTCTGTATCGCAAAGAAATTGATCTAGAGAACGTGATAACTAAAACAAGGCAGGTTATTGCTAAATTTGAAACAGACTGCGGTTCACAGACCGGCTTATATTAGTTTTAATGTAGAAAAATGTAGAATATTGAGCCTCATAGGTTGCATAAGCAGAAAAAACAAGCATATGACTCTTGCATTAGCCTTTTGCTATTAAATGGTTTATATACAGTAGAAAAAGCAAATAATGGGATTGTTTATTGTGGTCGAGTAATTGTACTTCGTACCTAATTGCTAATAAATATGGAAGGACTGTTAACTATGTACTACTGAAAAGTTCATGCATGGAAACCATTAGCAGCCTCAAAATGGGTGACTCAAAGTCAGCCCTTTATATTTGGTGATGAGAATCAGATAACACATCTTTATCAAACAACTGATTGCATAAAGGATAGGTATGGAGGCCGGGTTCTACAGTCCAGTGGTTTGGTTTGGATATCAGTTTTGGAAATGTATGTTTGATTGCTTTATGAATAGGCTTTTATATATAGCAGTATTGTATGCAAGGAGGTTTATGTTGGTTGGCCAAGGAATGACAGTGAGATAGATGACTGGAGTAAGTCTTCTAGGTATATAGTTTTAGTGAATGAGCTGTTGGTTTTAGTAGATAAGGTTTACTGATGCCCACGCTTTCACTGACGATGGATTCCCATTGCTCCATTTTAACTTCGCTGCATACAATGAGACAGCTGCACGCGCTGATAACAATAACACGATATTGACAGGTGTGTCTAATCACTTTCCATAGCTGCCACTCATACCTGTTCTAATTAAATAACCGGTCTTTACAGATTACATTGGTTGTGTCACATCCGTGGGGAATGTCAGAGAAGCAGGGAACGCTGCCCGGAAAATGGTAGTCTGGAGAGACAATGCTTCAGAACTTGGAGTGTCATTACTTATTCGTGGAAACCAAACTCTGTAAGCAGCAAGTAAATGCAATTTTTTTTTCGTGTAGAGGAAACACAATCAGGTTCACACTTTGGAATGAAAAAGCAAGGAGCTTTGATACAGGTGAGTAAGAGAATGCAGCGAAACCAGTTGTCATGGCCGTTAGCTCATGCTGGGTTAAAACATATGCAGGTAAACTAACTGTTACACGTGTAGGTTCAAACTACATAAAAAAAGACCTGTTTAACAAATGTCGTCTGAATCACAGGTCTACAACTTTCGAGCACACCTGCTACCTATTATTATCTTAATCCAAACATTCCAGAAACTGACTACATACTAAGCATGTAAGTTGATACCTAACTGTGGAAATATAAAGTTCAACGATTTTGATAATGCTAAAGAACACTTGAACCGTTATCTAGGTACAACGAAGTGGTCGCACCTCCAGTCATACAAAATGTGCGGACATACCGATACGAAGACCCTGAACAGGAGAAGTTAAGAAACCGCGTCACAATAGATGAACTGCTGCGCGAAGACCCGCGCAATCAGACGGTATACAGTAACAACAGCTTATTTTAAACTTTTATTGTTAGCAATGAACCTAACCACGTGTTATCTTTCACAGAATGTCAGATTCACTGTCGTTGCTACAATTGCCGAAATCAGTAACGAGAGACCCTGGTACTTTCAACACTGCCGTGACTGCAGGCGCAAGATCTATAATAACTTCGCGCACGCCCATTGCGAGCCGCCTAATCCTTACCAGCCTAACGACTACAGGTTCAAACAATAATACTGATTATACGAAGCGGTATCAATATTTGTTTCTTGCACATGAGTCAACTATTGCACATGAATAAACATTTTTGATGTTATTAGAACACAATGGGCATAAATATATAATTCATGGAACACTGAAGTCATTTTGATCATTGTTTTTTGTCAATGTCATCATGCAAGTAACATATAGTAAATCTGCTGATGAGCGAATCTGTTTGTTATATATGTTGAAAATCTTTAGTTAATCTAATATGTAGTGTTAAAATTGTTGCGAAGGATTCACACACATATATTTGTAGGAGGTTGTTTAGGTTTTTGGTAGTTCTTCGTCGCTGTTTTAGTTGTGACAATCAGACTTTGAGATACTCATAATTTCTTTTTAGTTTATGACTTCTGTTGATGCAGTTTTTATTTTTTTTTTATTTTTTATGTTTAAGTAGTGAAATTTTTAAATGCTAGATTATGTGGCTATCTGTTTTTTGTGGATGTCATTATGGAAGTAATATACAGTAAATCTGCTGATGACTGAATATGTTAAAAATTTGTAGTTAATCTAATATCTATTGTTAAAATTATTGTCAAGGATTCACACACATATATTTGTAGGAGGTTGTTTAGGTTTTTGGTACTTTTTCGTCGCGGTTTTAGTTGTGACAATGAGACTTTCAGATACTCATAATTCCTTTTCAGTTTCTGACTTCTATTGCGGCTATTTGTTTTTAGGTGGCTCATGAACAAAAATTGCATCCTAATGCTTTCATCTAAACGTCTTTTTTCCTTCGATTTGTACAGTTACAGTTTCAGGGCAATAATCTTTGACAAAACCGGCGAATTAGCATTGACGTGCTTCAGTGACGAGGTGCACATAATAGTAACGGAATGCGCCAAGGTCATTTCAGAACTGGGCTACACGAATTCGTACACGACCCCACCTGTTCTAAGTGAACTGGAAGGTACAACCCACATCTTTCAGCTGCATTTTTCAACAGAGTCTACAAGGGAAAAAGCCGACTACATTCTAGACACGGTAATGGAAACTGGAACACATTTGTTACTACCACCAGAAACGGGTCCGGCAACCGATCAAGGCCAGCCGTCGGGACAGACTTAGACACTGCTATTGACAGGGCCTGAAACCGAAACAGAGGACGCCATCCAGGTGCCTACACCAGTAGAAAAAACACCTGCTACATCCCCCGGCACGTCACCAGCAGACGAAATGCCACAAACTTTAACTCCAGTGACTGCAGAAGATACCCATACCTTGCACCAACCTGTTACGAAAGATGAACAACCAAAAACCTCAGCCAGAAGAAAACTGTTAAAGGCTGATGTAAAAAAAGAAGCAAGTTCGAGCGGTAAAAGAACAAAGCAGCAACAATAAATTTTACCAACATCGTAGGAGTAAGTAGCGCTGTAGGTTATCGGTACTGTTGTTAAACTATCGTTATCGAGACCACTTATGTAATAGGACTGTACAACCGCTTGCTTTTGTAAATTAAATAGATATGCTGCTTGCTTTTGTAAATTAAATAGATATGCTTTCAAACGTTAACGGTAACGCGTAATAGATTACAAATATTAAACCTGACACGCACAACAAAAAACGAACTATCATTAGCTGTATACGTTAGACGCAACGACACTAGAATGAAAACGCAACACACTTGCACGGTTATGTTCTTCAATCAATCTATTACAACCATTAAAACAAGACACTTACAAATCATTTAAAAAACCACGCACATATTAGAACAAATACTCGACGCACTGCCGCAACGCGGCGGCTCGACGGATACCTACAAAAATAAACCTCACTACATAACATCTTTATTAAACCTCAGTACATAACACAAACATTAAAAAATAAAATCTTAAACAAATTATATACATACCATTAACAATAGTGCAAAAACACATATATAACACCCTAAAAAACTAACAAGCACTTTAGCAAGTGACAAACATAGATTACCATTTACCAAATACTACTGTAATAAACAGTTAAACCAACATGGAGACATTGAAAGACAAGCAACCATTTGTAGCTACGTTTCCGGACACAAGATCAAACGACGTCTTATCACCCAAGCTCAAATCCAAAACATCCTTCACCCGAAGCAATTCACCAACCAAGAAAACACGTGTATTGCGGTCTACAACGTACGTCAAACATAATTATAAAACAAAGTTAAGAAACATAATAAAAACAAAAAAAAAAAACAAAAAATAAGCTATTTGTTTTTTAATGGATAAAAATAGATTATTAAAAATTTTAGAAAACACCCCGCGCGTGCGCGGGTATTATAACTAGTAAACAATATATAGACCTTTAAAAATCACAAAAATTATAATAAGTCTTACATAATCGTTTCTTCTTTGTACGAACGATTGTCTCCCTTAGTGAGTTAGTATCTTGTTTTTAGCTCGGTTATCTGCATTTTTGGCAGATCTTGCCATCCATTCCGGTTGGGACCACCAGTCGACCAAAATCTCCCATTCCTCTCGGCTTCTGTTAAGCCACACTTTCAGCGGCGGCGGCGGCTGTTCCCTTGCAAGAAACTCCAAAGCACTGGGGGGAGAAGAGATTGAGTCGAATAAAATGAAAGAGTTGTCACGTACGTGTGATTTTGGAAGACTTTTATCGAGCAAATGCAAATCCGGAAGAGCATATTGTTACACCAAATGTTCCATCTCCGGTACTTTGGTCTCCTCCATCTAATGGAGTGATAAAAATTAATACTGACGGTGGGGTATCAAGTAGAAATAGTGTTGCGGAATTGGTTTTGTGATGAGGTGCCACAATGGGTCAGTTCTGTTGGTGGGAAATAAACAGTTACTCTATGCGACTTCGGTTATAGAGATCGAAGCAAATGCTATTCTTTGGGCTGTCCAGGTGGCCCTTGCTAAGGGTTTCAGAGATGTTATTCTCGAGACGGATTCAAGCATTCTAGTTTACGCATTTCTACACAACAAGGAGTTACTGCATATTAGAGGTCTCTTCTTACATATTCATAGATTATGTTGCTCTTTTACTTTCATGTTCTTGGTCCTTTGTGCGGCGTGATGGGAATCGAGTGGCTCATGAGCTAGCTAGAAGGGCGCTATATGACATCGTAGATGAGGTGTATGATGGTTTTGTGCCACCCTTAGTCGACTCATGGCTGCTCATTGATGTAATGTATTCATGTAATCAAATATATTTCTTGTTTATCAAAAAGAAAGAAAGAAAGAAAAAAAAAGAAAAAAAAAAAGAAAAAAAAAGAAGATGTATTTTGGTTTTAGTAGAAAGCGTGATTAATTGAAAGCATCTTAATATGGCTTTTTATCATCATAATATGGTTTTATATGTCATCATATTCCCATGCTTCACACAGAAAGCGTGATTAGTTGAAAGCATTATTATCATGGTTATTGTATTGGTTTTCTGTTCTTTAATGATTTACGAGATTTTGTTCTTTACAGTATAAAATAAATTTTTCATGTATAAAGGTAATTTGTCATTCTATATTTTCATTGGAAAGAATTTCCAAGTTATTTACATTTTCATGTTATAAAATAAGATATATTGAGATTGATAACAACAAACAATATTCTTACAATATGTAAACTAGTAAAGTAATGACGGAGCTTGACGTTTTATTGTAACGAAAGTTGTATGAAGTAAAAGGGCCAAAATGTCCAAGCAAAAACAAGGAGTGTCCGGACATCTATAAACGGGCCATAGCCTTGGGCGGTCACAAGTAATATCTTCGGACAGGAAAGGAGTCTGGATCCCGCTACAAGAACGGAGAACAAGCCCAATACAAACTGGATAGTCATAGCGGAACCACGTCTCCAGACAACTGGAGCTTAATGGATCCGCGGAAGAGTATCATCAATAAAGTACAAACCGACCTCGGGACTTAGCAAATTCTAAGCCTAGAAAATCACACTATTCAGCCAAAAGAAGTAATGAATATAATCTAGGATTGAAGAACAAACATATACCTACTAAATAGGGAAGCTCGACAATTCGTTAACCGATGGCGAAATTCCTAAGACCTACAACACGACTAATGAAGCATAAAGCAAGTCAAAGGGCTTGACACAATCTACAACCCATCGATCAATAGGATGAACCACACCCCGAGATCTCCAGAACACGACAAAATCGCCTACCTATAAATATAAGGCCAAAACGCCACCAAGGGTAAGATATCTTGGGCTAAGACCACACACACATACTCGTACTTTCTCTCTTCAGAAACTTACTTCACACCCAAGACTGATCGTGGGATCCCCTCCTACGGTGAGACTGACGGTGCTTCTTTCTTTGCAAGAGATCTCTAACGTATTCCCTTAGTTAAAAGTTCTTTGGACTATCCAGAAATCTCATTTCTAGTAAGCATGGCCCATCCTTAACTATCTCCCTGAATTTTGTACTAACAAGTTGGCGCCATCCGTGGGAACATTACACACCCACGTCAAAAAAAACCAAATGAGCAATCTGGTAAGTGACGCTTCCCCAAACCTGGAGGGTTCCATTGTGCGAAACACCGCAAGAAAGGGAAGCGAACAACTACCTAATTATCCACCCGGATACGTGTTAGAGGAAATCTTCCGTGAGTTTTGTGATAGACACTAAGACCAACCCCTACCCTTGATGGCTGAGAAGTTCATCAGAAACTTAAGGGGCTTCAAACTCGCCAAAGTTTTGGAGAAAGTTGAAAGAAAAAAAAAAAAAAAAAAAAAAATGTTATAAATAGAGTACAATAATGAACACAAGAATGAGAGGAGGAAAAATTCTTATTAAGTTAATCACAAGGGGTTACAAATGTGTAGTACTTATAGGGTAAATAAAGCACATGTTAAACCCTAATGGGCTAATGGGCTAAATGGTGAATATACACAAGCCCATAATATTTACAACACTCCTCTGGATATTCACCGTTTATTATACGCTGTAGACCGCCTCATTAAAAACCTTATCAAGAAAAACCCAGTGGGATAAATAAACACTTGATGAAGGGAAAAAGAGTGCGGTGCGCATAATGCTCCTCCTCAATTTAATGTATTTATTTCAAGCATCGCATGCTAATCTTCTAAAACAAGTTGCTCGTATACTTTTGTTGGCAACAACTTTACAATGAAGTCCATCAAATAGATGATGTTACGAATAAGTCCTGCAAAAATGACAAAATATATGTGTAGCTTCCAACCAAATATCAAATCAATTGGTTGAAAGTATACAATGCATGCACAAATATTAAAAGAGAAAAATACACTCTTATGATGCATATTAATTACAAAATTGGCATCCAAACCTCAATTGTACTTATGTATGGTACTTGAGGACCAATTATTTCTTTGAGAGATGTGCAAAAGAAATTTATATAATATGCGTCCAAAATCATTTTCATCCATATACGGATTCATTCAACTTTATCAAATAAAGTTATTGAGAACTTTATTAATCATATCTAGAAGTTTAAGTTGTAAGCCATGGTTGAGACATTACAGATCATTCCTCATTTAGAGCGAATTAAATACTTCAATATTGACTGTCTCGTAAAATATCAATAAGATATTTACATCCACCTCGAGACAATGTCTTTTTAATAATCAACTTTGTGTTTTTGTGAATTTATTTATTCACAACTCATGTCCTAAAATACATAACTTTAGAGCTCTTATTTCGGTTTAGCACAAAAACCAATTTATATCCAATAGATTTTACACATTGACGTGTACGAACTTCACGTTTCAAGACTTTTAGTATTCGCAAGATACTAAGTCCTTTTATGTTGGCCAATCATTTCGTTGAGCGCACATTTGGATATTAATTGATATTTGATCTTCATCATGCATAATAGCAAGCAATATATTGTATGTAGACAAATTTATCGACGTCGTTTATGTTTCGATTCCATATAACTTTAGACATGATATAATTTATTGAGATCTCATTAGCTATTTGAGGTTCTTTGGAACCTTCATGTCTAGTGTCTCTTTATGAGACTATCATGGGGTCTTTTATACCTCGAACAACCATCTTGTTTTCATGCTCCATATTTTTCACCGAGGATTTATTTGGAATCGATTTGTCTACCATGCTTGAGGCATGTCATAATAAAATAGTGTCATTGAGGGACAACTTATAATTAGAGCATGAGTTAGAGCATGAGTAGCTGAAATTTTGTTTTTGGCCAATGCTTATTTATGGCTATTAGAATATGATAATTCATTCTGAATTTGCAGCTACTTCTCTCCTCCTGAAGGAATTATCCATCTTCTATATCCCATATATGTGCATTTAGGTGGAGTAATTTGCACAAAAAAAACAAAAATGGGATATGTTTGGTTTATAACCAAAACCAATTATAAAAAGGGAGGATTTATAATAACATATTGGCATGATGCTAATTTTGTTTGTTGTGTATATTATAATATAGCCCCATACAACAACAAAAATTTTCTCTCAATCTCATTGAAAATTTTAAGTAATTCATCGAATATGCATGATGGAATACTTACTCTGGAATTTTAGGCTCATTTTGAGCTATTAATCATGCAAACTTGAGGTTGCAATTTGATGACCATTTAGACGATGCATCGATTTTAAACTCTAAATGGTTCATACAATGGATTTTTATGCCTACATATATCCATTTGTTTTCTTTCCAGAAAATTGAGGAATTGAGTCCCCATTCTAGTTGATAGATTAATAATCAACTTCTTTTGAGAGATAATACCATTTATATTGCAGAAACTTATTCTTCAATAGTTTCGCATCATTAATGACTCGGGATGGTGTAACCGGTCATGCCAAAAATATTATAATTATAGCTCATAAACTTATGTTAAGGCTATGATTAGCTTTTACTAATCTTTATATAATGCACGTCGAGGAAGATACAAAAGAATATAATGTATCTTTAATACTTAACTTCGTTTCTCATGACAATTTTATACTTCTTTTGTGGAGCAAAATGCCCTAGCAAAGATGTTTAAATCTATGAATATAGTGTGTAATATCTTTGACACACTTGTATTTCATATACATCACATTGCATTTTTGCATAAATAGCATTTTTGTTTGCTCCTTTCTTATTGTATTTATGCCACTACTAGTGGTTTGTCATTGTCATACTACCTCGATCATAGCATTTACTATGATAAATGATCTTTAACCATTTAACGTTACATTATCACATTCACAAGAGGGAATGAGGATGTCATATCGATCATTTTATCTCATTCACTTGAGGGAATGAACATTTTATGTTGATCATTTTATCACATTCGCTTGAAGGAATGGAGATCTTTATGTTGCAACTTGAGGTTGTCAATGATTTTTTTTCAGTCATAACATTGAGGTTATGAATTTTTTTTCAGTCATAACATAAGGTTATGATTTTTTTTTCAGTCATAACATTGAGGTTATGATTTTTTTTTCAGTCATAACATAAGGTTATGATTTTTTTTCATATTGATTCTTGAAAGAATCATATTAGAACTTTGAGGTTCTAACTTTTTTTTTCTTCATATGATATAAAAAAATACATATAAAACACATTACGTAAGATATGAATACCGAACAATGAAATAAAAAAAATATCCGAATGATGTTGACTAAAAACATTGACTAATATTA
Source organism: Artemisia tridentata subsp. tridentata (assembly GCA_021014915.2). Lineage (NCBI taxonomy): Eukaryota > Viridiplantae > Streptophyta > Magnoliopsida > Asterales > Asteraceae > Artemisia > Artemisia tridentata. Next base: position 94,131,348 of record CP139508.1, on the reverse strand, counting down.
GTTTATAATATCCTAAGAGAAGATACAAACCACATGTAATTGACTAATATTAGTTACGTAGTAATATGATTCATATTACCTATGAATGATATGTGTAATTAAAGTATTGATACCTATGATTCAAACCACATGTTCATCATTTTAATACCTATGAATGATGTACGTGTTTATATGAATTCGTGGCATGATGAGAAAAAAAAAATAACCTTTAGAGCGTGCTGATAACGTGTTATAAATAGAGTACAATAATGAACATAAGAATGAGAGGAGGGAGAATTCTTATTAAGTTAATCACAAGGGGTTACAAATGTGTAGTACTTATAGGGTAAATAAAGCACATGTTAAACCCTAATGGGCTAATGGGCTAAATGGTGAATATACACAAGCCCATAATATTTACAACAAAAGAAAAAAAACCAACTCACAGACAAGAGAAAAGTCCCAATATTCCGAATTTGAATCTGCTAGAAAATTTCATGACCTATGTTTTTATGTAAACAAAGGGATTAAATAAAGGCAATGAATATGTATACACCCTATTTGTATTTCAATACCTTTTATATATATATATATATATATATATATATATATATATATATATATATATATATATATATATATATATATATATATATAACAGGAGGCATTACACGTAGATAATACCAGAAAAGTCCACCTCATTGCCATGTAATTGTATTTTTGCCATGTCATCACATTATGTCCACGTAAGCAATTCTCTCTACATTAATTCTCTCTACAAATTATAAAATTCGGATTTATTAAAAAGAAGACTATTATGGGATTCGAACCATGGACCTCTTGATTGGTTATCATGTATTTTTACCACTAGACCAAGTTAATTTTTGAATTAAATCCTGCAAAACTAAATATATAATATTTACCAAGTAGTAATGATGCATATCTTTTCCTTAGATATGTATAGTTCCCAATATAAAACCTATGCATGACATTTATTAGGGTTTTTGTTTCACACAGGAAAAAAAGGTACGCCCTCTTCTCCCTCAACCCTAATAATTAAACGTTGTTTATGTGTTTTTTTTTACAGGTTTATCACACAGGAAAAAAAGGTACGCCCTCTTCTCCAACAACATTCCCATCATCTCTGTAAACCCTAAGGCGTTTTATCCTGGCAGATGATCTATTTCAGGTGCACATACTTTCAAATTACATACCTTCAGACACACAATATGAAACGTAATTTGTTTTAATTTAGCATTTGTATCAAGTTAGTTAAAATAGTGAATATGGTCTCAAATTACTTATTACATCAATATGTTTGTATTCATGTGAATCTTCAATCATCATTGTAATTTATTTATTTTTATTTTTTCGTGTTTTTAGGTATTTGTGAAAATTGAACAAATTTCATGGAAGAGGACAAAGGTTAAATCTTGATATTTAACATTTGTTTTGGTGTTTGTAGGTATTTTTTGTGTTTGTAGGTATTTTTTGTGTCTGTAGGTACATACACAATCAAACCCGTTCATATGAATTTTGTTCCTCAGTTCATGCAACCATGCTCTTACAATGAATAATTTGTTCTTTAGTTCATTCAACCATGCTCTTACAATGAATAATTTGTTCTTCAGTTCATGCAACCATGCTCTTACAATGAATAATCTTTTGAAGGTATCTTTTTTAATGATTAACGCACTTGCTGATGGTAAACTTGAACTCGCCACTCTTCTGGCATCCCTTGGAGAGAATCTTTTGATGGAATTGTGAGTTATGCGCAACTTTTTAAGAATGTATATCATTTGATAGAATTTATATACACTTATTTTGCTCTTATGGTTTGGTATACAGCCTGAGAAGACTTTAGGAACCATCAAGGAGCAACTTGCTGCTATTGCACCTGCTCTAGAACAATTGTGGAAGCAAAAATATGAAAGGGTTAAGGAGTTCTCAAATGTTCAGACACAAATCCTCAAAATTTGTGGAGAAAATGCAGGGAACAGTGACCATGCAGGAACCCAAGTTGTTGTTGACGTGTCTGATTTATCAACTTTGTTAGTATTAAATCTGATCATTTATAACCGGTTTCAGGCCGTAGAATATAAATTATTATAGAAAGGATGTTACTGAAGTACTGTAATAGGAGATGAAACCAATGATGGCGTTTCGTTTCCTTTAAACTATGAAGGCGCTGCACAAACGTAGGTGCTGCAATGTTGTATTTTGATTGGCTCTGTCACCTGATGTGTTGCAATCCTTATGAACAATCTAAGTTTTAGGGGAAATCAGATTAAGTTATTAAAATATCCCCTGTTAAGAGTAAATGACTTTTAGATTTAGATCAATGGTTACAAATGCTTAAATGACTTTTAGTTTGTGTACAGAATTTGATTGGTTTTTGGAGATGATAATTACAGGAGAAAGATGACCTTGGGGCTAAGTATAAGGAAGTCAATGAAAAGTCAGAGCAGGCAGCATCACAACTGTCAGGATTGCAGCAGGAGCTTCATTGCACGCGCCAACATGGTAATGAGACACTGAAAGCAATCGATACCGAGAGGCGAGAGATAACAATTGCGATATGAAAACAATAGGTACTTGAATCTTACAAATTATTGGTTTCATGTCTTCAAAGATAAAAAAACATTCTATCTTTTCACCCATATACATTAATTAATTTCTGAATTTTTCAAGGATTTTGTAAAAAACTTCAATGCTTACCCATTTGACCAGGGTGCAGCTGCAAATGTGGAGTACGTCGGGAACCTGTTTTACGGGTTGCAAAACTATCCTCAGGTATAAAAACTTTGATTTTGGTTTTTGTTCCGAATTTCATCCTTTTGTGAAATCGAATAAGCGTGTATGTCAAGGAGTACTTGGAAGATACATTGACGCCCGGGGATGAAGATAAAGCTTTATCGGTTGTAATATCACAATCTAAGTAGCAGGTACGGAGAAATATGTTAGCGAAGGTAAAACTGTGTAAATCGGATCTCTATAGTTCAATTTGGGAAACTGTTAACAGAACACTGTTTTTTCCCACTTGCTACGTACCTGTTTTGACGGCATAATCTATATGTATATTTAACTTCACATTTTACTCTTTGCTGTGTAGGGTGAACGTAATTTTGAGACATTTGGAGAGTGGCTAACTAATAACTCTACAGTGGGAAGGATAGCTTGGATGAAAAATGCATTGCATCGAGATCTAAAACACAGCAACTTGCTTCTGAATGCAAATTGTGACCTAAAGATATGTGACTTTGGGCTTGTAAGAACAACAGCTGAGACGGATTTCATGACCGAATATGTTGTGACCAGGTGGTATAGAGCCCTCGAGTTGTCTTATAACTGAGGTACTCCCCTCCCCTTTACACTTTCTATTGACTTACTTTTAGTCAGGTCGGGCAATGCGCAAATACAGGCTTGGGTTGAAATTAACGGCCATTAAACCTCATAATAAACCAAGTGCTGTTTAGATCTAACTTATAGAACTAATGCAAATTCTACACGATACACAACTATTGATTTGGTACCTAGCAATGGATGAACTTGTAGTGCCACTCCGCCATCCACCTGGTGATTCATGTACATACAGCACTAACACAAACAAAGAAAACAATTGTATGATCTACCCACCTTGCGATTGATTTTGCTAAATTTGGTATTGTTGTTAAGGTAATATTATATTTTTAATACGCCTCTGTGTTCACCTGCAATATTATGATGAGGCATAGATATGTGGATCATTTAGAACGTTTAATCGTTCATTCATTACATATTAGGGATGCTCAAAATAGTGTTGGATATGCTTATATTGTTTGTAGCTGTTTAAGATAATAAATAATTTATTTTGAGTGTTGAACAACTTCTGATCCTGATAGACATTTCTGTGAAATACTGAGAGGTCTTTTGTAGTAGTCCCTCAAAGTAAGGTTAAAAGGAAGGGTGAATAGGTATTTTTTATGATGCCTGTAGGGAATCTTTTGCTGTAGCTGATACGAGATTCATTATCCAAAAATGGTATTTTGTGGTAAATGAGAAGCAGAAGCACACTATTTGAGAAACAAACACTGATTGCTGTCATTAGTTGATCAGGTTTTAGGCGGTTGTCCAGTTGATTACAACACGATTAGAGATCTTTTCCTCCAGGTACTTAAACATATTTATAACATGTTTGGATTTGCATGTTATATTTACTACTTTAATGATCTCAAAGCTTTTCTATTATGAATACATGTAGTTATATCTATCTTATGAATGTAACCGATTTTAAGTATATTTTTCCCATTCAATCTTTCTGGGGAACCTAATAACGGAGGCGAAGATTTTCCTCTTGGATGTGCTTAAGCCCAACCTGCCAGAACATACTCACCTGCAAACCAAGTTACATGTTGCCGAAGCTAATATACGCTTACTTCCGCTTGATAGATGTCGTATCGAGACTGCCCAACCACATGTACAAGTGTTTTAATACGTACATGATTATTTACTGATGTGTGTGTAAGACTTGAGATGGAAATGAAGAGAGTTGAGGTAGCAATTTCGTGTTTTCATCTTAGGCGGGCTACTAATAGTTACGATATATGACTTTAATAAGAGAAAGAACAAATTATAGGGTGTTTGGGATTTTCTTATTCTTGAATTGCTTATCTACTTATTAGTAGTTTTTAGTAAGGAATCCATAAGCATTGCGTAAAAACAAAACAAAAAGTGTAGTGTAATCTTTAATGTTATATGGTTACTTTGACACCACAATGTCGGAATATGTGTTTGTGAAATTAGTATTACTTCTTGATTTACCTGTAATTCTTTAATAGCTCATTTGATGATTATAAAGAACACAACTTTAAATACCAATCGTATGTTAAAAGTTTTTTAGAAAATGTTATATGAGAATATGTCTGAATAACTAACGTGTTAGAACACAATTTTAAATCGGCCACTTATAATTATGTGAGTCAAAATAGTGAGCACCAACAAGATGTGGTATGCCAAATAGAATAAAAATGACCAATGCTCTTATGCGGGTATAGTTATTTGCGTTGCCAAATAGAAGAAATTTGCCGTTGAGCTGTGGGCTGTGAGCTAAATTGTTTAATTGTGTTTTGAAATCGTTGCAAGCTCTAGAATAGATATAAGGATGCAAACCGTGTATTAGACCATGTACTATTCAAGGAAAGTATACTATTTGTCATTCAGTTAATCAAGTCATTTGATAATTATTATTATGACGTTAATCACATATCGCACTCATGGATTTTCGGTTCACTTAACTAAACTTCACTATTACTTGATATATGTTCAGTTTTAGTTAAGGTTGTAATAGGATTTGATATTGTATATGGAATCTTCAATATTGACGTTTTTTTTCTTGGCTTGAATGATGATCACTTTGATGCAATTGATTATGGAGCAAAAAAAGATGTTGCGGTACTTCTCATTTCATCTTATAAATCTTCTTATTTAATGTTTAATATATAAGATATTATTATTTGTTGTTTCATTCATGTATTGGTTGAACTAAATCACTAAGATGCATTCATATTTGCTTCAGGTTAAACAACCCTTTGAGCGTATTGAAGTCTCATTCGAGTGTTGGTTATACCTATAGCTTATTTTTTGTTAACTTAACTTTTTTTAAAGATATTTATAAGGCTTGCTCGCCCATCGAACGGGCTATGCTTTGATACTTTGTTCTTGCATATCACTTTGAAACTTTTCCTCTCATATTCGATAATCGTTTCTTTCTTTTCGTACTTAATGCATCCAATAAAAATTTGGTATGTTTAACGGCCATAAACATAATTAAACAATAACTAAAACCATCCATATTATAATTACATGTAACTTTCTCTAAAAATTTCCCACCCGTAAACTAATATCCTAAAAAAAATACTTAACTTAATTTTAGGATAACTAAAACCATCCAAATTAACACTTGTCCTAAGAGTGGACAAGTGTGTAGTATGGGCGGCAAAAACAAGGGGAGGGAGTATATAGTGGGTTGTGATGATATTATTTAGGTTATAAGTATGATATAGAGAGTAGTTTTTGTGTTTTCGGGTGCCGGGTTAACTAGAAATAAATTTTAACGGAGCACTTAAATGGGGTTCTTTGTGAAATGATAAAATGGGTGGATTAGACAGTGCAACGAAGGGATCAAACAGTAACATTTAATGTTACTTATATTTTCTATGTCATTCTATAATCTAACCTATAATAAAGAATTTATTTTATTTCATAATTGCATCACAATTAATATCTAATTAAAGAGTTAGTATCAGCCGTAGAAAAATTTGTTAATATTACAAATTTAAATCAAATTATATGTATAAGAAAGCTTTGATGTGCGGATTTATAAAAGAGTTGACATAAACCATGATGGTCAAGTGTCGAAGACTGAGTTAAAAACTTTATTAGTAGGAATGCAACTACAATCAGACGGAGAAAAAAGTGATAGCATCAGATTGATAAGCTTATAAGATGATAAATTAAGCTTAAATGCTTTTTCAATTTTAAATAAGCTCATTAGTCCAGAAAATAAGCTAATCCAAGCACCCCCTTAGGCATTGAGCAACGATCAGATAATACTTTTTTTTAAAGCAGTCAATGTTTCGACACGAAGCTTTGGTTGTGCTCCCTCAGGTATTACCATTTCACCTTTTTACTGTTATATTTAAACTTTTTATATAGGCTTCTAATTGTTGATCGTTAAGTATGTTATAAGAAAATGGTTGGTTGTGAAGCTTTGACACCTGTTGGCTGAAAGTGACAAGTGCACCTGGTGTTGCCTAGGCGGGCAACAAGGGAGAAAGAGTAGCAGGAGTCATGGAGAGTTATGATCTCTGGAAACTCGATACATCCACACGTTTCCAGGATCAAAGAGACAAGGTAACTTTAAATTTTCACTTGGTCTTGCATCTATTATTGTGATTGATCTCGAAAATGGGAATACAAATGTTTTTCTTTCTTTCATGTAATGCGTTATTTTGCAGGTCGCGTCGCTATCATTAATGTACACAGACATGATACTTTGAGAACAACGCATAGTTTAAGCCAACACATTTTAGCAACACAAACATATTTAAAATATAAGGAATTTATAAAAAACACCTAAAAAAATATTGCACAAAAATTACAATACATACTTATGCATCCAATATCTATTTGCATCACACCCGTGCATTTCAAAATTCAATTGACTATATAACTTTTAAATATACTAACACAACAATAAATATACAACATCAAAATATATTAAACACTAAATATTCTTTAAAAAAAAAAAAAAAAAAAAAAAAAAAAAAAAAAAAAAAAAACCAAATTACAAACAAAAAAAATATAATTGGCAATCTTTAAAAGTAAAACTACCAATTAAAAAGTACAAAGCGTGCCCGACCATCGGTAAAAATTTCAATTTGCTTGGTAAAAATTTCAATTTCAATTGCGTTTTAAAGACATGTTATTTCTTAGTGAGCATTATCTGTATTTTGCAGAATCAAACTGATCCAGATTTGCTTGGTAAAAATTAACAACTAATGGCATGATGCGTAACTATGTCACATATGCCATGAATTTAATTAATGTGATTTTAAATGATTATGCTAGAGACTCTCTAGATGCATGTAAATACAGTAAGATCTTTTACTCTTATGATCTTGATCAGTTGCAAAGCCTTCTGTTATATCATATAGTGTACAAACTTTTGCATTTGGAAGATGATGCTTGCGCAGTTTAGGATCAAGCATCTATTTCGTATACACTTAAAGTGTAGACACTGGACGCTAGGTTGTTGTGTGGATAGCCAGGTATTTCATATAGGAGCAATAGCTGATGTACCCCGGTCTGTGTGGCGATTCTTCTTGAACGAGTGGTGTCCTTTTCTTTATTTGTGCAGGTATGACTTTCCTTTTAGCTTATTACGCATTTATTTAGCTACTCCTTTTCTATTAGACCATGTCTTTGTGTAGATTGCACCAACAGGGTGAGCAGATCACCAGAACCCATATGGATGCAGCTGATATCAAGCAGTTGTTCTTTGCTACAGTGTGAGATCACCAAAGTAAGATCAATGGATAATCGGCTCATTATAAAATATAAATCGGCTCATGCGAACATATCATAAAAGGTTATTGTTTGTTTTTTCACCCGTTATTTTACTATATACATATGTGTATAGACCCAGCAGTAAAACGCAAAACCAAGGTAATTTCAATAACTCAAATTTAGGATAATTTCAGTAAAAAAAAGTACTTACATGTCATAAAAGCAACTAACCGCGCTCTTGCATATGGTATTAAGATAGTATAACAGTGGCATCATGCGTAAATGACTAATGTCTTAGACCACAAAAATGTGAATTACACACAAACTCACTGTGATAATAAGTTCCTTATGTTTAGAGGCTAAGAAATACTTTGTATTATTATTATTATAGGTAAAGATAGAAGACATACATATTATCTTTGATGGTGAATATGGCCAAATTTAGGATAATTTCAGTATAAAAAAAGAGTACTTACATGTCATAAAAGCAACTAAACTTGCTCTTACATATGGTATTAAGATAGTATAACTTATGTCTTAGACCACAAAAGTGCAAATTACGCACAAACTCACCGTGATAATGAGTTCCAGGTATAATAATTAGTTCCTTATGTTTAGAGGCTAAGAAATATTTTGTATTATTATTATTATAGGTAAAGATAAAAGACAACTACACATTATCTTTGATAGCGGAATATGTTGAACTTTTCCAGCCAAATTGGTCAGTTCTTAGAAGACCAATTATATAACTTTCGAGCTTTTACCACAGATGATATGGAATAAGTTGGTATACATCGTTCCATAGATAGTTAAGTGTTTCTTTTGTTTGGAGAAAAAAACTTCATTTGTTTGGTGAACTGCTGAACTTGGAACTCTCGGTTACTGATGTAATATGGACCAAGTAATATGTAAAACTACATTGTGATATGGACCAACTAATATGTAAAATTACATTGTGATATGGACCAAGTAATATGTAAATACAATCATGGGTATGGAATGTCATTAGTGCCTAATCTCATTAGTACCATAAATTTTAAGGTTCAAATGTCATTAGTACCTAAATTTTTATTTTGTTGATGTGGAGAAAATCATCTAAAAAGAGTAGCAATGTCTACTTAAAGGTTCAAATGTCAATGAGAGAAAAAATATCCGGTTGAAAGGCGATATGGGTGAGAGTACTGCATATGCGTACATAGTAAGTCATCTTTTTACGACAATCTAGAAAGTTCTTTGGATCGTGTTTGTAAGACGGTTTGTGGCCGGCATTGTAAAAGAATACGTTTTCAACCTTTGAAAATGAGTTTTATTAATGTTCTTATATGTATGCTAAAGGCTAAAGCTATATAAAGAATGGTACACAAGCTTTTATAAACGCATCACTAATCATATTAGTATTTATGTTTTATTTATTAAATCCCATCACTGATCAAATTATTATTTATGTTCAATTTATTAAATTAATTGTTTATGTGATAATCAGTAATCATATAGGTGTTTCGACATATAATCCATTGATAATTAGGTATGTATCATTTAAAAGTAATACATAGTAATTAAGCTCCCCGTTCTTAAAAATGAATTTACGTTAACTAACACCATAACAAGAATAATTATAAGTCATGCCCGCCCATCGGGCGGGCTTCGAAAACTAGTATATATATATATATATATATATATATATATATATATATATATATATATATTTTAAATTTTATAACTTTGTTTATATTATAAAACTAAGAAGCAGAAAGTACAAAACATAAAATATATAGTTTGACAAGTCAAAAGAAAAAAAATACGAAAGAAAAAGTGATAAAAACCGTCTTGTACTGTTAATAGATAGAGTAAAAGCTGGGCAAAGAGGGTAAAAGGTGGGTCGGGGGTATGGATGATAAGACCCTTAAAATTTTCAACCTTGCTATTGTTAACCTCAATCTTTGTGTTATATTTTTGGTTTTCATGGATTTATAATTGTTTCTTTAGACATTCTTATATTTAACTTTGTTTGGAATATATGTTTAAGTGGAGATACATATACTTCTAAAAGTTAAGATTGTTTGTTTTTTAATTAATTACCGATCGTCATACTTATTTGCAACCCTACCTTAAAAAATTTAATTTGTTCCTCTTCCTTACTAATTCAATGGTTTATAGTATAGCAACGTCTCAATTCGGACTTCATTTCAATACGGCATATGGCCATGTTTTTGTGGACTAAATTATGTTCACGAGCAATGCGTTAGGTTCGTTATTTTCAGTTCAAGATATATATAGGGATAGCTTAGTTGACATCAATCTACTTGCTTAACGATTGCCTATATGCATATAGGATTTTTGGAGATGTAGCTTGAAATGATTGTGTGATATTTCAAAATCATATACCAATGCTAGTGTTTTTAGTCATGTTTCTATTTATGTTTTATCAAATAATCTGTCAAATGCATAGTAGAATGATTGTGCATACACCGTCAACATCACCACGTATAGCTTTAAAGATCCTGATCAAGATTCGCAATCAAAAGACAATGGCTATATATATTGATTGTTATCAACTGTGACTTATTTGAAGTTGAAGTGGAATATCACAGGTGAGTGTACTTAGTATCTTGAAGATATCGGAGTTGGTTGGATGCATGATTCTTCGAGATCCTTGCTCGATCTTAAACGGCTCACAGAGCATTCAATGATTGAGTCTTGATTTATCTATTTTTCATAGGTTAAGGGGTGGATGGACGAAGACCTAGTTAACTATCACTTAAAGGAGATACGTTGTAGTACTCAGTGTCACACAAAGATGTGGATAATTCAAGAGAGGTTCATATACAGTTAAGGAAGGATGGATGGGTATATGAAACGACCTATGCTTCGACGTCGCGTTAGTGCTCAGTATAGGTTCTTAGTCATACAACAGTGCAAGTTTAAGTCACAAGTTTGGGTTACTTTACTCCAGTCTCAAATTCGTCATAGTGGGTTTTCTCCATCAGTAGTCACTACATAAAGCCGTTGTTTTTGATAAAGGAGGTTGATAAAGAGTTAGACGATTCAAATGGTATTATTAGTAGATTGGGTATATCGACATCTTCTCACGGGCTGATATGATTCCTGATATAGGGCTTCCAGTTTGTCTTTCACGTACACATCAGTATGCTGATTCCGATAAATCGTAACCAGCAGGGGAGAGAAATGTACGGGCTGATCTCTCATGGGAAAAATAACTGGGATGCATTTAGTGAGATAAAGATGTTGATACTATATTCCCCCGAACAGATTAAGGGCACTCAGGGCACTCATAAGAATGGTTGTCAGTTTGGGGGAGAGCACTAATTAGGGGAGAGCACTCAGGGCCCACAGAATTAAACCCTAATTAGATTTGCTCATATAGTTCTTCTGCAAGTAAAGAAATGACAGCTGAGAAGATTCTGCAAGCTGAACGAAGTAATGAAGTTTGAAGATCATTCTCATGTTTTGTATTGAATTCTACTTGTAGGGAACGTTGTAAGCAATTCCCGTATAACATCACTTTGGGGAGAGATTGTTAGCCTTTAAAGTTATGTTATAGTAAGGAATTGCAATAGAATAAAGTACAAGGTCTAGTTTTGCCATTTGTGTAAAGTTAGGCTTGTAAAATAGTATAAATACCCTCCTAGTCTCAACTAGGAGGGTGGGATTCTCATTTGTTACCTTTGAGGTGTGTGTGTTTTCTTTACTTTCTCTCTCTAGAAAATACACACACCTCCCCATTCAATAATCTAATTCTACCATGTTTAAACTTTATTTCGAGTTTCCCCGACCTCCTGAACATGAATCTTGTCATTACAAGCTTCATTTGAGATACATGTCATTCTTAAGTAACTTGCTTTCATGGACAATGATATGGTAAACTGCTCCCTTCAGGCTTCAGCTATAAATAATTATGTGTATATTGGGATTTTAGCTAGACTTGAGCCTAGCCCATTGGATGTAGCCTCATGGTAAGCCCACTTGTGCATGTATATAAAGATAAGATTAGATATCTAAGCTCGCTTACAAGAAAATATCAAGTTTTTTTTTTTTTTTTTTTTTTTTTTTTTTTAACCTGGGTTTCCGACTCGACAATGCGAGCCGACTAATCCCGGGGCGACTACCTTTTTGAATAGCCCGGAGTCGGCGCAGATGAACCTCCGTGGCCACAAGGGAAGAAAATATAAAGTTATACAGTAGTTAACAAAATGATTGTACTTGTACTTGTAACAACATCCACTAATCTTGTTCTTAAAATCTCATCTCTGTCTAAAATGAGGACTTTCTCTTTGATTCACAAGATATATAAATATATAATTACCACCTCTTTCTTAATTATCTCGAGCAATTGTTGTATAACTTATAATTAATGCAGTGATAATGTAATCAAGTAAAATTTATATTTCAAAACTTCCGCCGCCCGTTTTCTCATTGGAAGCTATAAGCAGACGCTAGCTCTATCATATCTCGTTGTGTGATTACATATATACTCTTTTACGATTTCAAATTTACGGTTTAGCTTGGATGACCAATAAGATGACTAAACATGAACATGAACCACCATCATTAGTAACAGTATAAACGAACAAAGCGAGAATCATAATATCCAATCATCTATTATTTTCACTCATGCAAATAGCTTAACACTTGCAAAGTGTAGATGCAACATTGAAATGCTTTTAATTTCATCAAATAATTCAAGTAAAATCATTGGACGTGTGATGCAGGCCCAAATAATATGGGACGTGCTTCAGTTGGAGGTCAAGTTCAACAACCTAGAAAGAGTTCAAGGGGATAATATCTGATTATATGTTTTTAGTGAATGGTGATTATGTTAGTCACGTATTTTGCAAACTAGTGTGATGTTGGATGCATATTATATATAATTAATGGCTAAATGAAAAGATACATAGAAAATATTGCAGTAACCCAAATCTCCTCCTCTGTTCTTCTTTCTTTCTCTTTTTCATTCTTATAAAGTTTGTGTTTTAATTTTGTGATATTGGCATATTGGGTAACATTGGTGCTTTCATTGAGAGTCGAACTATATGGGTCTAATTTTGTGATATTGGCATATTGGGTAAGTTTGTGTTTCCCAATTCCCACAGTTGATGAGTTGTTAGATGAACTATATGGGTCTAAAGTCTTCTCCAAATTGGATCTAAGAGTAGGTTATCATCAAGTACGAGTTCATCCATCTGATGTTTATAAAACCGCTTTTCGTACTCATGTTGGGCACTACGAATTTCTTGTCATACCCTTTGGGTTGTCAAATGCCCCATCCACGTTTCAATCAACAATGAATGAGATCTTTCGTTCGGTGCTTCGTAATTTTGTGTTGGTTTTTTTTTATGATATACTTATTTATAGTAACTCTTTGGAGCTACATATGCATCATCTCAATGTTGTTATTAGCATATTACGAACTCATCAGCTCTTTGTGAAGCTGTCCAAATGTAAATTGGGCTCGCCTGCTGTATTTTTCCTTGGCCATATCATCTCAGCTGCTGGTTTGTCCGTTGATCCTGCGAAAATTGAAGCCATCCAGAATTGGCCAGAGGCAAAAACAATTAAACAATTGCGTGGGTTTCTCGGCTTAGCCAGTTATTATCGTCGCTTTGTACAAGGCTTTGCTAGTATATCATCACCTCTCTCGAACCTTCTTCGTAAAGATGCTTTTATATGGGATGACAAGGCTCGTGTCGCGTTTTCTAAACTCAAGATTGCCTTAGTATCTACCCCTGTATTAGCTCCTCCAAGTTTTGAAGAGACATTTACGATTCACACAGATGCTTCTGGTGTTGGAATCGGTGCTGTGTTGTTACAACATGGCCATCCGCTCGCCTATTTTAGTAAGATAATGTATCCTCGAATGCAAAACGCATCTGCTTGTATACTCGAACTGTATGCTATAACAGAGGCTATTCGCAAGTGCCGTCAATACTTATTAGGTCGTAAATTTATCATTGTCACTGATCATCAAAGTCAACGTACTATTCTTCATCCATACCCCTTATCAACAACAATGGATTACAAAACTCTTGGGTTATGATTTTGACATAATGTATCAGCCGGTAATGATAACGGACCAGCAGATGCACTCTCTCGACTTCCTGAGTCGTCTTCCTCTACATTTTTTGCACTTACACAACCAGTTATCAATATATTAGCTGCTTTGCGGGATCATTATGAGACCAATTCAGACGCCCAAAAGCTTTATCAAGAAGTTCAGTTGAATCCATCCAAGTACCTTAGTCACTTAGTACGTGATGACTTATTATTTATCAAAGACCGCATCTTTGTTCCACCATCTTGTGCATTGAAACCAATCATCTTGAGTGAATATCAAAATTCCCATTCTGGTAGTCATACAGGGATGTAACGTACTTTAGCCAAAGTTGCAGCCTCTTTTACATGGCCTCACCTTCGAGCTTCTGTTCACGATTTTGTACGTAAATGCCAAATTTGTCAAGAGGTGAAGCCTTACAACAGAGCACCTCAAGGGTTGCTCAACCCGCTGCCTATTCCAGGGAAGATATGGGACTCGATATCTATGGACTTTATTACTGGGTTGCCTTTGTCATTTGGAAAGAGCACCATCCTTGTCGTTGTTGATAGACTTTCAAAGTATGCTCATTTTTGTGCACTGGGTCCTAATTTAACAGCCCCTACGCTAGCTGAAGCATTCTCAAAAGAAATATGTCGGTTGCATGGGATGCCCTCTTCGATCATATCTGATCGGGATCCACTTTTCTTGAGTCATTTTTGGCAAGAGTTGTTCCGTCTTCAAGGCTCTGTTTTGTCTATGAGCAGCTCATACCATCCATAAACGGATGGGCAAACCGAAGTGGTGAATCGTTGTCTTAAGGACTATTTACGTTGCTTTGTATCTGATTATCCTAAAGCGTGGGTTCGTTTCCTCCCATGGGCTGAATGGTCTTATAACACTTCTTGACACTCTTCCATTAGAATGACTCCATTTGAAGCGGTATATGGTCGTTCCCCTCCTTGTTTACTTGATTATGTCAATGACTCCACTACCGTTGCTTCTGTTGGTGATTGGCTTAAGGATCGAACCCATGTTCTCCACAACTTGAAAGAAAATTTGCAACGGGCACAATTAAGAATGAGGAACAAGGCGAATGCACACCGTACTGAAGTTGAATTTGACATCGGTGATCGGGTCTTCATTAAGCTCCAACCATATCGCCAATCAACTGTAGAAAACCGCCGTTCTAATAAACTATCTAAACGTTTTTTTGGGCCGTTTCAAATTACAGCTCGTATTGGTGCAGTTGAATATCGAGTAGCTCTTCCGGAATACGCTAAGATTCATGATGTATTCCATGTTTCCTTGCCTAAAAAGTGTTTGGGTGATCCTACTATAAATCCAAACCCTTTACCTGATGATTTTTTTGGAAGCCAACCTTTGTTATATCCGGCTACTATTCTTGGTCATCGACAAGTCATGCAACAAGGTCACCTGGTAACTCAATTACTCGTGCAATGGAATGGACAGTCGATATCAGATGCTACGTGGGAACCTTTGAACGAGTTCATGCAAGATTTTCCACAATTCCCCCTTGAGGACAAGGTGTTTTCTCATCGAGGGGGCAATGATGCATGCCCAAATAATATGGGACGTGCTTCAGTTGGAGGTCAAGTTCAACAACCTAGAAAGAGTTCAAGGGTTATTGTGAAACCATCAAAGTACAAGGACACTATCTGATTATATGTTTTTAGTGAATGGTGATTATGTTAGCCACTTATGTTGGATGCATATTAATTAATGGCTAAATGAAAAGATACATATAAAATATTGCAGTAACCCAAATCTCCTCTTCTGTTCTTCTTTTTTTCTCTTTTTCATTCTTATAAAGTTTGTGTTTTAATTTTGTCATATTGGCATATTGGGTAACAACACGCGTTATTAATAAAAGGTGGTCAATCGCCCACTATATCTTTAGTCATCTCTCCATCTCAAATTAGGATTTCACTTTACCTTTTTTGTTCAAAATTGGTAATCTTTAATACGAATCCATGGTCTTCTTTACACAAAACTTTTGATAGTCGTAGTACTTATTCCATGCTTGAAAAGTTTTCAATAACATACTATTAACTGTTTTGATATCGGCATAACACTTTCACTGCTCAAAATGTGAAGTCAAATCAACTTTAAAAATATCTAATAAGATATGCCACCAGCATATAAACTATGCAAACAAGGTGTGCTACATGGATATGAACCATGATATTAATGTAGTAGTACTATGTTATGCTGAATTTAGTACAAATGTGTAGAATAGTTTAGGGTGAAAATCATCATATAGTAACTAATCAAGTTTTGCTCAAATTAAGTCAGTGTAACATTCACACTCACAAATGCGTAGAAATACTAATGGATGAAAGTTTTGACAAAAATTTGATACTTAAAAAAGAACTTTTGAGACGCTTTTGCAATTTTATACAATCCAAGCGTCTTAGCGTGAATGAATTAATCTATCACAGCTCAACTTTTTCGCACAATGTCAAAGTTTTCAAAAAGTGCGAAGACGAACATATATCTTGTGCTGAATGGAGTTGTAAGAGCATTCATGTTTTGAGTCTTAGGTGCCAAAGAATAAAGATTGACATGATGAGTGTTAGAGCTAGCACACATCAATTATTACATGAGATACAAGATCTGATTCTATTAAAACTAAAGCGACTTATTTTGAAAACGCAATCATTTGGAAACGCCCATAAAAAAGATTGGAAATACGTAGAATAAGAATAAAGTAGGTTACTAAACTCATAAAAAGGAGAAAATGTACTATCAAATGACCCTTCAATGACACAAAGAGGCTAGTGAAACCCTCGACCTTTCTTTAGTTTCTTTAACACCAATACACATGTGCATACATACGTACCATACGTACATGATACATTACACATGGCAATCTAGACCTAAACAGGTCTAGATGGTCTACATGGAAAAACGGTAATTTATACATTAATGATATTAATCTAACATACTCGTTGGACCCAACATATTTCTTCAACAATTTTAAAAGTGACCCAAATAGACACATGAGGTGTTAAAAGTTGTGTTTATCATAACCCCGTTGGGTAAAAAAAAAAATAAATAAATAAAAAAAAAAAAAAAAAAATAAAAAAAAAACTCTTATAAATCCGTCTAAACCTGTTTTGGTATAGATTGCCAAGTATGTGTTATACATACATGCAAAAATAGACCTACGTACTCATATATATATCGGCAACCATTAGAAACAAGTAAATGAACATACATTAGTATCTTATATATAACGTACATAGTACATAAACCTACATCCTACATTATAACAACCAAAAATCCGGGACAACTTTTGAACTTTCGAATATGAGTATAAGCTTAAGTGAACTATACGTTGTGAATTTAGAATCACAAAGTACGAAATCTATAACCTAAGTGTATATATTTTTTTGGCACACTATATGTTATGAACATACTAAACCTAAGTTACATTATATGTTATGAATGAGAGAATACAAATCATAAACCTTAAGCCACGAATAAACATCACACGTTAATATGTCACTAAGAGTCGAATATACTTTTGTTTTGGGACTTATCTTACATGTTTATATATATTACATAAGCTTCTATACAAGAGCAGATTTCATTTAAATGTATGCAAGATTATAAGGCCGAATATAATTGCACCTTGTGCAAAACTTTTATCACACGTACAAAAAATAACATAGAAGGCCCGATTTTTAGGTTATATTTTGTGCACAACAATCTTATTTTTGAAAGTGACTAAATACAATTGAATGTGGAGGAGAATAAGTCACCAACTTCCCCCTAATACTCGGCCCAATTTATTTTCCCTCATCTCAAAATATAAGACTCATTATTCCTATCCTAAAACCGAATTTGTGAAAACCCTAAAACTCAGTAATAAGATCGGCTGTGCATTCTTCCTCCCAAGAAATCAAGGTAACAAAGGGGTTCAAGATGTGATCGGCTTGGTAGCAAGGAAAGGTGGTGATAGACTTCTTGGTGTTCCAGCTTTTGTGGCGATCGTGGGGTATTGATTCGAAAGGGTTGTGATCTTGGTTTCTTGTTCTTTGATTTGTTCCTAATCTGACCAAGGTAATCATCCTAAATCGTCCTTGTGCTATACTGATCTATGAAATATATTACATACGTATAAACTATAGATAGCCTAATCTAAAGTCTTCAATAAATGGTTATACGAATGAGTATAGATACGTCACATGAAATCACAAAGTTATTCGCCTATATGATATGTTTTGTGTCGAGTCTTTGTGGCCTGTTTTGATGTCTTTGTTCAGCCCTTTTTGTCGACCTAAGTATAACACTAAACGAGCACTAAAAATCTATTGTATATGATCATTAATGTGGCAACTGAAAACAGAAACCCTAGGGTGTTTTGTTAACTCAAAATCTATGATTTTATGTGGAGGGTTTTTGCTTGTTTTGGCTTGTTAATGAATAAGGATGGTGTGGACTGATTTGGTGTGGTTTGTTCAGCTCTTAATCAATATATAATGCACCTAAACAAGCCCTAAAAATCTGCACTTAATGATCATTAATGAGGCGTAAAAAGATAAGAAAC
Organism: Artemisia tridentata subsp. tridentata; assembly: GCA_021014915.2. Lineage (NCBI taxonomy): Eukaryota > Viridiplantae > Streptophyta > Magnoliopsida > Asterales > Asteraceae > Artemisia > Artemisia tridentata. The sequence continues at coordinate 94,112,698 of CP139508.1, read as the reverse complement.
CCTAGGTTGTGTGGTTTTGTATTAAATGCGAATTGAGGTTAGGGTTTTGTAGGGTCATGATTGGTGTGAGGTTAAAATGAATGTGTATATATATAAAGTAATGTTAAAATACAGGTTGTGGGAAATATAAAGGTCTCGGGTGTGTTGGTGTGAGTAGCGTATGATATAATGGTCTTAAACAGGTATTTGAATGGAACAGTTTTGAAGGCTAAATATGTGAACGCTGTAGCTTGAGTTTCATAAGTGTATAATACTGGTTCTTTACTTGTAAACCTTGTTTAATGTCTTAATTAAGTTTTTCAATTGGTTTGGAGTGAATTGGAGTTGTATTGGTCATGTCTATGAATTTTATGGGATCATGTGTCAAACCTGAGTTTTGGGAACTTAAAATCAGTCGGTGTTTATGAATTTTAATTTTCAAACCACAAGGAATGGAAGAGTCTCAATGGGTTAATGAAGGGCAAACTTTCTGTATGTATGTGCAGTTAACTTTCTGAACAGGCCTGGAAAGATGATTTTTAAATCAGAACTCGTCCTTGGTAATAAAATCTATAAAAATTTGTAAAGGTACTTAACTGATATGGGAATCACTGAGAATTAATTAAGAATTTTCTGGGCTTAGTTAGCAGCCATGAAAAATCATAAGAATGTGGTCCAGATTCATTAATATGTCCTAATTAAGTGATATATAAATTGGAAGTATTATAAACCCTAAGTTTGATTAATTATTAATGTGACCCTAACTTACTAATTATAGAAACTTGTTAAATATGGAAAGTTACTAATTCGGGAAAGTTACTTAATTCAGGAAGTTACTAATTCGGGAAAGTTACTAAATATGGAAAGTTACTAAATATGAAAAGTTACTAAATTTGAAAAGTTTCTATAAATAGCAGTAAACCCTAATATGTCAATCTGAACAACAATAAGTACTAAATCAGTAATAATTTATGAAATGGTTCTTAAGTAATAAGACGATCATTAATTCGCGTAGATTCGCTGAAGAAGGAGTAACTTCTGATCCATGTGTTTTCTGAAATGGTTTCATTTGCGGTTTGAGGTACAGATAATCTACCATTTCTCAGTAAGGGTTTCGTTCTCATGACTTCTCGATCCTTGACTTTGATTCATTGCTATGATATGATCCATTTGATATGATCCTTGATATGATCCTTTGATATGATTCACTATGGTATGATTCAGTTTGCTATCCATTATGTTATGATGTTCATTATGCTATCTCCTTGATGTGGGATTCTGTTCAGTTGATATGCTTTGTTGATTATACTATAATATGACATTTTTACCCTTGTCGGGTTGGGGTGTTACAATTATGGTATCAGAGCTCAGGTTGTGATTTGTAGTAGATAAGTTATGGCCTGTGAAGATTTGGACCCTTAGGTTTGCACTGTAGGAGTTTATAGAACAACCCTTGAAATTTTGCCTTAGGTTTCCCCTACAGAAACTTTAGTTATAACCGGTGAGGATTGGGTATATTATGCGATAAGGCATTGGTGAGTTATCTTTCTTCCGCACCACTCTGATTTATGGCTCTGCTTTTAGTTAAGCCCTTATAAGATCATTCGTTTCGGAGATTTAGAAAATTTAGCAAGATACGCAACACAAGTTTAGTGACCAGATAAGTTAAGAATGCTTTGAGAATTTTGTAGAGGTGCCTTACAGGTTTCACTTTTCGAGGTTATTACGTTCTTTCAAACTTCGATCTTTGATTCGTTTGTTATTCGTTTAGATGCCTTTTGTCTGTTCAGAGAATTCGTATGAATCCGATGTGTTTGACATATTCTGTGGTTTCGCTAGCTATTGCTAGGCATATTAAAGTTTCCTCTACACTATTTGGTTTTGATATACGTAGCTCTATCTCTATGAGAAATCCTGTGATCATCTGTCACGAGTATCTAAATTGCCCGGTACGTTTTGAAGATATTTGAAGATAAGTTTCATCTTGCTAATCTGTTTCCGTTGGGAATGTTTGATTCAATATTATTTTGAATATGGATTTGTTGACTGAGCATCGAGATGCTAACAACAGTCATATTAGATTTGTCATCTTTGGTGATTTGAGAAACTTAAAATTCTGTATCATGGTTCCCAACCTGGTAAATAATTATGATCACCTTTGCTTTGAAAACTCGTACGTTAATCCCTCGCGGTTGTGAAGATACTTTGTTTAATGAAACTCGCTTTGAGAGTTATTCAGTTGTTTGAAATTTCGCAATGTGTTCTTAGTTTAACTATCAAGATTCTCATCTGAGTGTGAATTTGTTTTGATCTGGTTGTGAGAATTTGTTTAGTTACGACTCGAGGTAGAATGTGATTGCAATAAAGGCATGTGTATATGATTCAAGTATTACGACGCCTTGCCAACGTGATAATAGTTACATGATATAACTTGAACTTATTGGGATCATAGGACACTTTGAGCAGTGCCTGAGGACAGTAAGTTGGTTGATTAAGAAACTCTATCCGTATAAGAGCAACGTTTTGCCTAATTCTGAAACTCCGTATCTTATGGCATTAGTTGAATGGAAAGAATTGAATGACCAGCATTTAGAAAGTGGTTTTATCCGTCTGAGTGTGTATCCGTGGTGTACTCCAGTTTTATTCATAAAGAAGAATGATTATAGTAGGAGGTTGTGTATTGAGTTCTGGAAGCTGATTAGTATTACATTTAGAATCGTTATCCGTTACCTCGAATCGACGATTTGATTAATCAACTTCAGGGTGTGAAGTTTTTCTCAGTGATTGAGATTGGATCCAATTATTTTCAGTTACGTGTAAGGGAGCAAGATGTTCCTAGAAATGCTTTCGTATTTGTTATGATCTCTATGAGTGTTGTGATGCCAATTGTATTGGCTATTGCTCCGACCATTTCTATGGAATCGATGAATCGTGTCTTTCATGAATACCTGGACAAATTGTCATAGTATGACATTTTGGTGTATTCAGAGACGAAGGAGAAAAACAAGGATCATTTTCGTAATTGCGTTGAAGTTTCTACGTCAGAAGAAGCTCTATGTAATATTCTCGAAGAGTAAATTTTGGTTGGGATGAAGAATGAGAGGAGAATTTTGGGAAGTTGAAAAGAGATTTGTTTCTACTCAAGAAGGAGACTTAGCTATGTCCTTATGCAACACGGGAAGTGTTGATATAAATAATGCCTAAACACGTTATTAATATTTTTCGATATTTCTACGTTTTGATAATCACAAAATGTAAAATCATTAAACGGAAAATTATGACGTAAACAAGTATTTAGTTGTAAATATCTATTTCTACAACTCAAATCACTTAAGGTATGAATGAACTAATGCTTAATGCATTATATGATCAAAGGAACATTTTCTTAATCACTAGATTTTTTATAAAATGTCAAAAACATTTTATATCTTTTAGAAAAACATTTTTGGTAATAAATAAAAAGGTTTAATCCATTACAAATTTATGAATTCAAATTATCAACCAAAAATGGCAAAAATATTCCAGAAAAACCTTCCCCACAAAAAGACAAAACTGGGCAACGGTTATGCTGGGCGGCCCCCTTAATTATATAAGGCGGCCCCCTTAATTTTAAGGGGACCGCCCCCCTATTTAAGGGGGCCGGCACGCTCCTCCAGCTGTCCAGTTTTTGCCTATAAATACTGGTTTTCCCCTGGACTTTTTCTCACCTTTTGCACCCCAAACCTTCTGTTCTAAATCTTCTCTAATTCTTGTAAATCCTTTCTAAAATCCTTTGATCATATTCTCTTAAGCATTGGTTTCTAAGTGATCCAAGCTTCCATCATCAAAGTGCAAAAGAAGAATACTCCTTCAACTAGAGAATAAGTATTGTAGTTCAATTCATATCATTTTGTAATTGTGTAAAGTGTTGTATAGTTGTGATAAGTAGATCTAAGTGTAAGCAAGTAGTTGTGTTGTAAAGAAGTTGTGTAGAAGTTGTGAAGTCGTAGTCTAGAAGTTGTGAAGCCGTTGTGTAGAAGTTGTGAACCCGTCGTGTAGAAGGTGTGAAGCTGTCATGAAGAAGTCGTGAAGCTGTCGTGAAGAAGTTGTGAATAAGTCGTGAAGAAGTCGTGTAAAAATTGTGAGATTGGTTCTAGCTACGATTAGAACCGACATCTAGATTTGTGTCGTTAAGCCGGTGTAAGCTAAAGTTGTGTAAGGTTTTCTCCGCCATAAGGGAGTTTGTTGACATGGTGAAGAGAACTCTCGAGTAGGTGACTCGGGGAGTGGAGTAGGGCAAGGAAGGTGTCCTTGTAGCTGAACCACTATAAATCCTTGCGTTGTGGTTTGATCTTTTCATCCCTATCTTTTATTTCATTTCATTTACTTTACTTGCATTATTTATTTACATTTGTCTATATTAGTTCATATTGTTTAAGAGTTGAAGTCACATAAGATCGAATCGAAGTTTTTATAAGTAAACAAAAGTTTTCACAATAAAATTTAAAGAGTAAACTCCAAAATACATCCCTGTGGTTTGGTCAATTTCACACGATACATCCCTCCCAAAAAAGTTGCGACATACACATCCCTCCGTTAGTAAAAGTGAAACACAATACATCCCTCCGTTACAAAAAGGACTAACGGCGCAAACCATTTCTCCGTTATCTCCTAACGAGATAGAAATGGTTTACACCGTTAGTCCTATGGGTTAACTCTATTTGCATCGTTAGTGGTGATGGGTGGCGGTGGCGATGGGTGGCGATGGGTGGTGATGGGTGGCGGTGGCGGTGGATGGTGGTGGCGGTGGTGGGCGACGGTGGTGGTGGCGGCGGTGGTAGGTGGTGATGGGTGGAGGTGGTGGTGGTGGTGGTGGGTGGTGGTGGCGGTGGTGGGTGAAGGTGGTGGGTGGTGGTGGAGGTGGTGGGTGGTGGTGAAGGTGGCGACGGTGGTGGTGGCGGCGGTGGTAGGTGGTGATGGGTGGAGGTGGTGGTGGTGGTGGTGGGTGGTGGTGGCGGTGGTGGGTGAAGGTGGTGGGTGGTGGTGGAGGTGGGTAGGTGAAAACGTAAAAAAATCAGAAGAAAACGTAAAAAAAACAGACGAAAACGTAAAAAAAACAGACGAAAACGAAAAAAATTGGATGAAAACGTAAAAAACAGACGAAAACGTAAAAAAACAGATGAAAACGTAAAAAATCGGACGAAAACGTAAAAAAACAGACGAAAACGAAAAAAATCGGACGAAAACGTAAAAAATCGGACGAAAACGTAAAAAAACAGACGAAAACGAAAAAAATCGGACGAAAACGTAAAAAAACAGACGAAAACGTAAAAAATCGGACGAAAACGTAAAAAAACAGACGAAAACGTAAAAAAACAGATGAAAACGTAAAAAATCGGACGAAAACGTAAAAAATCGGACGAAAACGTAAAAAAACAGACGAAAACGAAAAAAATCGGACGAAAACGTAAAAAAACAGACGAAAACGTAAAAAAGGACTAACGATGCAAATAGAGTTAACCAATAGGACTAACGGTGTAAACCATTTCTATCTCGTTAGGAGATAACGGAGAAAAGGACTAACGGTGCAAATAGAGTTAACCCATAGGACTAACGGTGTAAACCATTTCTATCTCGTTAGGAGATAACGGAGAAATGGTTTGCGCCGTTAGTCCTTTTTGTAACGGAGGGATGTATTGTGTTTCACTTTTACTAACGGAGGGATGTGTATGTCGCAACTTTTTTGGGAGGGATGTATCGTGTGAAATTGACCAAACCACAGGGATGTATTTTGGAGTTTACTCAAATTTAAAAGACGTAAAACTATTCAACCCCCCCTTCTAGTTTTCCACAATTGGTATCAGAGCCACGTCAAACAAGATTTTTAAAATAAACTGTATTTTAAAAGTTGAAACGATCTATGGAATCTGAAAAATATTTAGAAGGGCAATCTATGCAAAGACCACCACTATTTGAAAGTGATGGATTTCTTTATTGGAAAAATCGATTCGAAACTTATGTGAAATCAAAAGATTTAGATCTTTGGCATGTTATTACTAATGGTGATTTTTTACCTATTCAAAATAATCCGAAAACTAAAAAGGATGAAATTGTACATTTTGAAAAACAAAATGATAATTTAAAAAGAAAACTTGCTAAAAATAATGAAGCAAAAATGGTTATTTATAATGCGTTACCGCGTAAAGAATACGAAAGAATCTTTATGTGTGAAACCGCAAAAGAAATTTGGAACTCTTTACTAATAACTCACCAAGGTAATAGTCAAGTCAAAGATAATAAAATAGATCTTCTTGTTCAACAATATGAACAATTTATGATTCTGGAAGAGGAATCGATTGATAATGCTTTTGCTAGGTTTAACACAATCATCACAAGTTTATAAGCACTTGATGAGAGTTTTTCTAGTAAGAATTTTGTTAGGAAATTTCTTAGGGCGCTTCATCCAAAATGGCGAGCTAAAGTTACGGCGATTGAAGAATCGAAGAACTTGTCAACTCTTCAACTTGACGAGTTGATCGGCAACTTGAAAGTCTACGAGGCAATAATAAAGAAAGATTCCGAGATGGTCAAAGGAAAAAGAGAACAAAGCAAGTCAATTTCTTTGAAAGCTAGGAAGGAATCTAGTAACGAGGATAGCTCAACCTCCGAAAGTGATGACGAAGAATATGCCATGGCCGTAAGAGACTTCAAGAAGTTTTTCAAAAGACGAGGAAGATTCGTTAGACAACCACATGACGAAAGAAAGGCACTCCAAAGAAACAAAGATGACAAAGGTAGCAAGAGCGAGAGGAAGTGTTTTAAATGTGGTGATCCAAATCATCTCATCGGAAGATGTCCAATGATGTCAAGAGAGCAAAATCAAAAGGCATTTGTTGGAGGAGCATGGAGTGATAGTGACGAAGACGATAAAGAAACCACAAAGGAGGAGAAATGTCTTATGGCTAAGACATCAAGTGAGGTACATTCCGAAACCGAATACTTTAGTGATGAATATTTATCATTAGATGAAAAAGACTTAGATAGTGAATATAATAGGTTATGCAAACTAGGTAAAAAAGTAATGAGTAAAAACAAATCACTAAAACGCATAAATAACCAATTAGAAAACGAAATACTTGAATTAAAAATTAAACTACACAACTTAGAAAAAGGCAAAGAAGCTTTTGAAGAATGTAAAACATGTCAAGTAACTAAAAATGAAAACGAAAAACTTAAGGAAGAAATTTGTAAACTTGACAAATTTGAAAATAGTAGTAACTCACTTAGGAAAATAATAAATGTTCAAAGAGTAGTAGGTAATAAAACCGGCTTAGGATTCGATTCAAATGAGGCCTCAACTAGTGAAACTAAAAATGTAAAGTTTGAAAGTAAATCTAGTAAGCAAAAATCCTTAGAGTCAAGACCTAAATACATACTTATAAAAGATAGAAAAATACCCATTGCTAGTAATGATGAAATAAAAACTTTTTACAAACCATCTTTAAAAACCAAAGAAGAATCACCTAAACCGAAATTAAGATAAAAAACACCTCCCTTAAGAAGACCAAATAATCCTCACCCTCGGCGTAAAACCCCTCAACCTAGAAGAAACCAAAATCGACAAAACCCCCACAATAATAATAATTACCCAATGTTTAATTATCCAAATCCACCAAGCTTCAATCCTTGGGGAATACTTCCACCATATATGCATCCTAGTCAATTGCAACCCATGTTTGGTTCAAACAACTTTGGACCAATGAAACAATGGGGACCAAGTGGCTAAATTGCTAACTCATTGGGAAATTGGCATCTCTTCTTTGATTGACTTCTACAAGTCAACTTAAACACTTTGAAGTACTTGAAGACTACTTGTTGAAGACTAAAAGGTACGCCTCTCTTTCATGCTCTCTACTATGTTATATGCTTAGGATTGATGAACTAGTCAATTACATGCCCTGATGAACTCAAATAAGTACATATTATTACTATCATTTATCTTATTAATTTGACTTGTTTTATTATATTATGTATGAGGATTGATACTTAATCGTTTACTTTTGTAATTCTCAGTTGAAAACAAGCATTTGGTGAAACTTGGCCATTTTGGACTAATTATGGAGCAAAACATGCAAGAAGTTAAGAGTCTACTGAAATGTACAAGATCAAGACTATTCTGCTCCAGATGCGCCGCATCTCACTTATGACATGCGCCGCATCACTATCAATATTTCACCAGATACGATCCAAGATACAAGAGGACATGCGCCGCATCCTATTATGGAGTTACGCCGCATCTTCTGGCGGTGTACAAATATTCCTGAATATTATAATCTTGGACCCCACGCGAAGTTAAGTCAATGCGCCGCATCTACTTACTAGATGCGCCGCATCTTACCCTCAGACAGAAACTATAAATACCCCAAGACCAGACGAATTCCAGAGCTTTTGGTCGAGACACATATTATATACGAAGACCAGAAACCTAGGACGAATTCAGTCAAGGCAGCAGCACAAGACACACCCAAATCAAAGATACAAGAGCTGTAAGAAGGTGCTGCATGTGTTTAATTCATTAAGTAGTTTTGTTTTATTGTGTTAGTAAACTTTAATTCATCAAGATTGGTGGCTTGTGTAATGTGACAACGGAAAGATTGCACTCCCTTAAAATTGCTTTCTCATTAATTAAAGTTTATATGTTGATGTCTTTGGTGACTTTTATTAGTGCATTGATAACCTCTGTGTCTAGCTGAGCGTTGATCGGGTCGCCATGCCTCTGCCCTCGCCTGTTTATTAGATCGCCTATGTATTCTATGGTCTGTAGAAAAGCAGGAGAAAGATAAACGGGATAGTCATAAGTAATCATTAAGGGTTTACTCGCCGATAAGATTAGAACCAACGAGAAAGGACTTAATCTCGGTGCGTTGCATCGAACTATACACTTCATATAACACTAGCAAAAAAACAAGTGACAAACTACTTATCATAAGGACAGCCCTCTTATTGTCTCAAGTATTTATCTGTGTACGTGTGTGCTACTTGCTGATTCGTGCCTATTGGTTTAGTTTATTATTTAATTGCAACCAAATCGTGCCAGTCTCTCAGGCTGAAACCCCCTTGCGTTAGAATAGGTTGTATAGCTAACTTAATATATTAAAATACTGATTAGAATAACTAGATAATACGTTCCACTCTTAGTGATCGACACTCTACTTACCATTATATTCATACTGACCGGGTACACTGCTCGTTAAGTGTGTGTGTTATTGATAAGTCGGCTAAATATAAATTTAAAACTTGAGTAGGCATTAAAACTGCTAAACCGCAACGACACGCGACACCCATCATGCCCCCATAAGTTTTTAATGCCTAGTTTAGTTGGTACTTGTGTGTTAGTTAGTAGATAATCCCTAATACATATATCTAATATAAATATATATCTATATTACTATATATATATATATATATACTATATACACATATAAATATATCCGCACATAACCTAGATACGTCATTTGTTGACTATTTAGAACTAAAAGAAATTGTTCGTCCTCGAACCTTTTCTCCCCCTTTGCCTCTTTTGAACCTTAACGTTCAACACGAAAATCTTCTATGTCCACTATCACATAACTCATGGTGATGAAGAGAAGTGAGTTAAGTGGATTAACGTAGAAGTAGTACTTAAATCGTCGCGCCAAGAAAACTATGAATGAAACAAACTCCCGTCGCCGTCAGCACTTATCTCCGTCATTGCCTCATCATTTCTCGACGCCATTCAACATCCCACGTTTACACACAATATATATATATATATATATATATATATATATATATATATATATATACTAGACGAGTACCCGTGCATAGCAACAGAATTTTCTAGCGGCAAAACTATAGATGCGATAAAACGTGAAATAATCAAAATGCATAGCAACGACTTATCCAGCGGCAAACAACTATTAAGTGTTTCGTGTAACGTATACATAAACGTGTAGTTACATCCCATACAGTCACAATACCCTCGTAATCGCTACTCGCTATGTGAATGAAATTTGTTATCACGCATTTAAATGAATGAAATTTAAAAGGAAGAGCACCATTGGATGTATGTTATGCTGGTGAAGTATGGGAGACATGGAGTAGCAACAAAAGTGAGATTGTCAACATTTTGTGATGCTTTTAGTGCTAAACTTTGCCACAAAGCCATTACATATATGGTAAGAGCATTTAAAAAAAGAGGAACATAGATTTTGTTGAACATGGTTACTAGGAAAAAGCAGCCACTCAACTCAAAGAATAAAATGAAAGATGCTGCGAATAAAAGAATATTAAACAATATATATTCAAGCTTGAATGAGGTTGTAACTTGTAACCCATATCATATGCACATACAATGCACCTTCTATTTGTTTATCTTTCTGATCAAATCATCTAATCTGATCTAATCTAGAATATATCCATATTCAATGTCCAATTCATTCACTAAGAATCGAACCCTCACTTTCAAAGTCAACCATGAGCTTGTTTAGCTTCTTGTTGCTTATTCTTTGTGGCACCATCCTGCTTTCCCCTACTGTCATACTGCAACATCCGATAATATTTGAGTTTAGCATCATGCATATGTCAAAAGTGAAACTTTTTTACATTGTATTAGGTAAAAATGGGTAATTCATAAAACGGGTCAAAACAGTTGGGTCGGATTGACTCAACTCGCAACACTATTTTGTCTCATTTTTTCTTGAATTTTAATAAACAATGTTTTAAAATGATCAAGAAAACTACATTGTGAGTTTTAAACACATTTTGTGTGCTTTGTCCAACTTCACTAAAGCCAATTATTCAAATTTTACCCATTTTACCCTTTAGAGAGAAAGAACCACCATAGACCGTTTACACATATATAGACGAGATTCGCAAATGCATACTCCACTGACCTGGGCGGAAGTGAAGACACGTCAGCTGGTAATAGTATCTTGGCAAGCTTCACAGCATCCTCGTTACAGTTAATGACATGATTGAAGCAACGATAGCGACCATAAGCAGAAACGGCTTCAAATACACAGATATGAGAATCCACCAAAAATTTGAGGTCAACAGTTACAAAACCCCGTCTTGATACATCTCGGCTGCACCTTTCAGATATGGATGTGTGATTGTGAGATCAGGGCTGAGCAACAATCCTGCATTAACGGATACCATGCTAACACCTCTGTCCATGGCTAGTGCCCATGCTGTCTTCTCCGCCAATGTTTTTGATAACCCGTGCCATAACTGTATCATCATTTTATCCACAATCAGAAATAAGTGGTTGCGCTGACAGTGGCTATGTGATGTTAAATAATAAGTAAATAAATTGTAAAAGATAGTGCTTGAATGTGCATTCGTCGTTTGAAGTTGTAACAAGAAGATAATCAGGTTAAAAAGCAAATAGGTCATTCTAAGATAATCACATCTGTTGCAGCTAGTATGTAACCAGTTCCAAATCGTAAATCCAAACACCCAATAGATATAAATAATGACAAACCCTTTCATACTACATGAATCAGACATTTGATAAAGTATGTATACCTTAAATTTCTTGCAGAAATTAACATTGCTCCAGTTTCTTTCATCAACATCAAGAGATGAAGGAGTGGAGTCACTTGGGTCCCTCCAAATTAAGGCAGTGGCTGATGAAGTAAAGACGACTTTATCAATAGTGTCGGTTTGGGCACACGCTTCCAATACATTATGAGCTGCCCTTACCTCCATTTCCGCTATCAATTCCTGTTGTCATTTCAAACAATAGATACCAATAAGCATTTAATCAGAAAATTTTCACCAAAAACCATAATTACAATTAAGAGCCTAATAAACTGCAAATGAAAATACATACATCATAAGAAGGCTGGTCAGATGGAGGCTCAAATGAGTAAAATAAACCACAACATCCTTCCATGCACCAGCCGAACCAATTTAACATGTCAGGCATCTAAACCAGTTATGATACATAAAAGATTATTAACTTAATATAATAATATCCATCAACTAATTGCCTATTAGAAAATAGTCAATTTTAGAGACTCGATCAAGTTACCTTCTTTCTTTCGCGATGAGCAAACGTCTGAAGATGTCTCTCCACGCTCCTGTAATTTAAACTCATCAACTCATAGTTCTAATTATAGTTATAGCTGATTATAATGAGCAAATGTGCATACTTGACGGCGTTTGTGATAGCATCAAAAGGGTCTGATCCAGCAGCCACAAAAACCAAATGAATCCCTTCGAAATCTTTCACATCAGGATCTCCTACAAATTACCATAAAGTCAGCATATTTATCAACTTATTTAAGTGCTTTTAAGCTTATCTACTTACTTCCAAAGCAAATAAGCAGTTTTGAGTGTTTGAATAGAACTGTTTATCTGCTTATATTTTGGTATATAAACACTTAAAAATAAGTAGACTGTTACTTAATTTTTTTAAACTGATAAGCAGTTTGATATTGACAATCCCAAACACCCCTTAATAACAAAACACATAAACATTTAAATGATGAACACAAATCTTTTCATACCACTTTCCAAAACAATCTCCAATTCATATACAACTTTGCAAGGACTATTATAAAAATCCCACAACTCAAACCCGATTAAGTTCATACCTGGATTCGCAAAAGTTCTTGTAGAGCCAAAACCCAAAAAGTTTGCCTTGGTATGATATTCTTCATGATCACAACCTCCAAGACCTGACCACAACAACAACAATGCATCAAGCATTAACATAAATTTCCACTATGATCAAAACATACCAAACACACAAACCAGCTTTCCTAATAATTATTACTTGTTAATGATGAAACTTATGAGTACACATATTCCGGCAAGGTACGCATTTTTCAGCGCGGGTACGCAGTTTCCGACGGCGGTTAAGTATGTTCCGGCGGCGACAACCCAAATTCCGGCGAGGTCTGAAACAAACAAATGGATATATAAAAAACAAATAGATATATAAAAAAACACATAAATCTAAAAATAAATAAATAAATAAAAATAAATAAATAAAAAAAGCCATAGATCCATAAAAAAACATTCAAATTCCGGCGGCATCTACACAGATTCCGGCAAGATCTATAAAAAAAACACTTAAATCTATAATAATAAAAAATAAAAAAGACACACACACATTAATCAATAAAAAAACCTTCAAAACTAAAAAAAAAAACCTCAAGATCCGGCAGCGGCGACTACGCATAAATGAATAAAAAAAACCTTGAAACTTGTGGTTTGATTTTTCATTTCTATTTCTTTATCAACACAATTGGAGTAAACAAATGAATGGTCTTTCCCAAAAAACCTATCTAATCGGAAATATCTTAATTGTTTGCTCTGCCAAAAATTTAAATCGGTTGTGTTGATAAGTTTGCTCTACCAATTATACAAATCAATTTGCTAGTTGTGTTGATAAGTTTCAAACCGTGTGATTTGTGTTCCCTAAATTAGTGAAGGGCATTATGAGGATTGACCCAAAATTCAACATTTCGCTTTTCCACTTTTCCACTTTGACCATTCCTCCATTATAGATAGTTAAGATAAGATATATAAATATGCACATTCCCTCTCATTCCTCAAAACCTTTGTCGACTTGACATCTTGAGTAATTTATCCAAAATTCTCGAAGATATATTTTTTAACGAAATGTTAATAAAATTTCAAGCATTCCCTCCTCGTGCCTATACAATCTAACGTATTTTTGATATATTATAAATCTATATATATATATATATATTTTACTGTCAGAATTAAAAATAAAAAATTCCCATTTTTGGTAGGCGGCCCCCTTAAAATTAAGGGGACCGGCTAGTTAACGAGGGTTGTCCCCTTAATGTTTAAGGGGACCGGCCATCTGATGCTATCAAAAATGATTTTTCTCTTAAAATTTTTGCCAAATACTCCATTTCTCACACACCCTTTCTTTGCTACCTGCTGTGAACGAGCTAAACCACCCAAAAACCATCAAAATCACTTAACAAATCACCAATTCGGGCTAAATTCGCAAGGGGCAAACACTTATATCTCGATTAGCAACATATATTGTAAGTTTTCCAAAACACATTTCATCTAATTTCATCAAATTTCGAGTCTAATCACAATTTGATATTTTAGTTAAAATTTTTAAATTCGAACTTATGTTGAAATTAAGTCTAGGATACTCATTGCCAAATGCTTCCCATAGGATTAGAGCACTTAATTAACCTAGAATCTAAATAATCTAAAACCCTCATGTTGAAATTTTGAAAAACCAAACATTCTCATTCAAAATTTGTTATACATTGTTGAAAAATGCCATAAACAATTGTTAAAACTAACTACATTATAGTATCACAACTTTTAATCCTAAAAATATACTTTTTGAATCATGAAAAACGATTTTATAAACATAAGAGGGTGTTTGGATTAGGTCATAAAATAGCCGAAACTAAATTAACAACTAATTATCGAGCTTATAAACATACAACTAGTAATTTTGAGTCATCAAGATACATAATTCATATGTATATTGAGATATGAGTTTTTATTTTTCTAGAAAAAGGGAACTTTTAGCATAATGAATTAAAACACATTTTCGAGTCAAAATCTATGTTTTCATCTCTTTCATAAGTTTCTTAACATGAATACTCGTAAGAAATAGCTAGACATACAATCTAATGTTTATCCAGCCATATTTCAAAATGGCTTATGATGTATAAAGGAGCATTTGAATATTTATGATTCTTTATCAAAACATTATGATAACTACTTCTTAACATCATAAAATACATTTTAAGCGAGTTAAAAATTAAAACTAAGGAACATTGCAAACTACTTCTTAGGATTTAATTTTTAGAGTCGAAGTATGTTTGTGTTCCACATAAGTAGTGTATATGACACATGCATTTTTTTTAATCTTATTTTTCTTGTTGCTATCTTGTTTAGGTGAAAATGCCTAAAGTTACGGTTGGTGATGTCTCCAAAACAAAACAATACATTCCAAAAGTTTCTGCCACTCCCGGCATTTCTCCCGCTATTGCATGTCTCTATCGTCCCATTGAAGATAGAAACATTCATGAGGGGAGAATTGTCGATCCATCTTTCTATCAATCCGACTATATCGAACGAATGTTCTCCAATGTTCGTCTTGATTGTCTTTACAAAATCAATGAGCGTATCGTTCCTCGCTTTGTTCTTGACTTCTATAGCCAAGTTACGGTGCAAACCGATAACAATGGTTATATCCTCATCTCCTTTATGATCCAAAACGAATTCATCACTCTTACTCTCGCTTAATTCGGTCAAATTCTCAAAATTCCACACAACGGTCAAGCCGTTTTCTCAAATGAATGGGATCTTTCTTCTCTTGAGCAACATCGACCTCAAGATGGTACTTACTACTCTGAGATTCCATCTCCCGGTGACATTCGTCAATTTCTTGGGCTAGAACGTGGTACGACTAGCCGAAAGATCAAGTCAAAAAATGTTGACATCCATGAAAACCAAATCCTCCTCAAGGAGTTATGCCCCGACATGAAGCGTTGGGAAGAACTCATTCGCGAGAATGCGTTTGGTACCGGTGGTCACCATGATCATCTCACGGCGAGCATTGCTCACATGTTGTATTGTGTTGTTGCTGAAGAACAATACAATTTGGCCTATCTCTTTGTTCATCGTATCATATCCGCCAAAAACACTCGTAATGCCAATCTTCCTTATGGTATGTTCCTTACTCGACTTTATTATCATGTCATGGAACATTACCCTCATCTTGAGAGTGATATTTACGAGTTCGTTCAACCGGTCCTTCGTCCTCTTGTTCGTGTCCAACCTCGTCAATCCCGAAGTGACAAGGGCAAATCTCGTAGCTCTTTCTCACTCCCACCTCGTGGTTCTACATCTCATCAAGGAGATGATGATGATGATGATGAGGTGGAAAGCACATCACGTGTTAGTACTCCATCACCTAGGACCTTCGTTGAAAATCTTTCAGAACTTGATTACACCGACTATCAAGTTCCTTCTCGTTCTGAACAAACCGACCAACTCCTATTCGAAAGACAAACCTCATTGCTCAACACCACACAGCAGATGCATCAGGAGGTTCGAGGCGGTTTCAAGTCCATTGGAAAAACTCTTAGGAAGATGCTTGGAAAGAAGAAGTAGATGTATTTGATGGGAGATTTATTGAACTTTGATGTTATATTTTTTTTAACAATTATGTGTAGTGTTATTTCCCTGATATTTTTTTTGGGTATGACTTGTATTATGCTAGATGTTTAACCTTTTTCATGTTAGAACTATTTTACATATGTATATTATCTCTTAATATGTTATTGTTACTATTAAATCATTCCTAATGTACATGGTTCAAATAGAGCTTGCTGCAAACACAACCCAAAAATTGACCCTTTTCTGAAAAATTTTCAATTTTGGTCGTCTGGGAAATACCAGATGGGCGGCCCCCTTAATTTTGCTAGGCGGTCCCCTTAATTTTAAGGGGGCCGGCCTACAATTAAGGGGACCGGCCATCTGGACAGTAATTTTTACTGTTTTCTTTTGCATCTTGTGACCCCTTTTCTCTAGTCTCAGCTACCCTTTCTCTTATTAACCCAACTGAGTTTGGAATATTACTACTAAACCTCAAAACCTTACCCAAACCAACCTCACTTTCATACTATAAATTCCCTCCAAATGATAAACCCTCCTTTCAT
Organism: Artemisia tridentata subsp. tridentata; assembly: GCA_021014915.2. NCBI lineage: Eukaryota > Viridiplantae > Streptophyta > Magnoliopsida > Asterales > Asteraceae > Artemisia > Artemisia tridentata. The sequence continues at coordinate 94,096,019 of CP139508.1, read as the reverse complement.
CAATCTTCATCTCCTTCAAACACCAACCCAAAACACCATGCTATCACTAAAATCCTCCATTTCCAAGTCCTCTAAGAAACACAAAATGGTCATCATACCACCCAAACAACTTTTCATTGATCTCACTAAGGAAGACAACACCACTCCATCACCACCACCTAAATGCTCATCCCCAAATGCACCTAATGCACCATCAAAAACACCTTCCACCAATGGTACCTCCTCTTCTTCCTTACCTTCAACCTCATCCATCAATGACTACATCAACAAACACCTCTCCTCACCACAAATAACATCACCACAAACAACATCACCACCACATCTCACTCAAGAACCTCCATCCACCGAGCTTGCCATCTCCATCTCACCTATCACACCTCTTGATGCTCACTTTTCATCCTCACCACTTCCACCACATCTCTTTGTTAATCCCATTCCTTGGAGTCTCCTTGAAGCTCATGGAGACACTTGCCTTTGTTGCATTCATAACCGAACCATCATCTTTGGTCTTCGGGATGAGATGCAATACATGTTCTCATGCATTGAGCATATGTTAACCAACCCACCTCCACCACCACCTCCACCATCTTCACCCATTTCACCACCACCTCCTCCATTCTCTCCAGACTAGTTGAAATGCTTCCACAACAATAATGTTTTCCACCTTTTTTTGGTTGCAAGCTTTATGGGGATCATGTGTTTTTGGGATGATTAAGTAGTATCATTAGTTGCTTTGTTTGTATGTTTGTATGTCTTATGATGTAATCTACTTGGTTGTGTATTTATACACAACACTTTTAGTTAAGGAATGTTTTTATTCTATATGCTTGCTTATTGTTGTTACATATACTTGTGCTTCTAACATCTTTCTTGCAAGCATTCCATAGCTCGTTTCCTTGGTGCCCCCAAATGAGGGGGAGTACACATCAAGGGGGAGTTCTCATCCCGACAATTTTACTCTTAAAACTTGTCGGCAAAACCATTTTGAATCTACAAAAAGGGGGAGAAACAGATGTAAACTCACTAAATACTTGTCTAAATATAAATTTTTCAATTTAATGAGTTTAGGTTTTGTAATCATCAAAAAGGGGGAGATTGTTGATATAAATAATGCCTAAACACGTTATTAATATTTATCGATATCTCTACGTTTTGATAATCACAAAATGCAAAATCATTAAACGGAAAATTATGGCGTAAAAAAGTATTTAGTTGTAAATATCTATTTCTACAACTCAAATCACTTAAGGTATGAATGAACTAATGCTTAATGCATTATATGATCAAATAAACATTTTCTTAATCACTAGATTTTTTATAAAATGTCAATGTTAGCCTTAAAGTTTGTCATATTTGGGAATTGCACTTCATTCTTTATACAAGGACTAGTTTAGACATTTAGGCTAAGTTAGTCATTGTATTATTTGTATAAATACCCTCCTATGTCAATACTAGGAGGGTTGAGGATTCATTTGTATCAAAGGGGTGTGTGTGTTTTCTCTAGCTTCTCTCTAGAAAAACATACACACCCCGCCAGTCAATAAACCGAAAATTCAAAGTTTAATCTTATGTTCGAGTTTATTGTGTTTCCTCCACCTCCGTACGTGAATCTTGGTCTTTACAATTGGTATCAGAGCTAACCGGGTGGCTGCTCGTGGTGTTTTCAAGGTGATTAAGGTGATTTTTGTTGTGATTATTCTCGGTTTTTCTTTATCTTCATCTCAGCCGAGTTTAGTGTTATATTTATGTTCGACTTGTGTTTGAAAGAATCCAACTGTTGCGCTTTTATCATAAAAAAGTGAGCTTTTGTGGTTTTTCTGGATTCATACGCAAGAACAAGGCAAAAAGTTGGTGTGTTCTTAGCTTCTTTGATCGAAAATCACATAATCTTTTATAAGATTTGTGTTTTTGGAATATATTGAATATCTTATTCATTGAATTATTGGTCAAAGTTGGTGGAATTGGTGAAAGACAGACTGGCAAAGCATGGGGAAGAGAAAATGTAGCTAAAAGTCAAGAGTGGTTGGAAAGTTTCGAAATTGGCCACTCTCTCGCAATTGATGTCTCTCGCAATTCAGGGCCTCTCGCATTCTTGTATAAGAATTGCGATGAAATGAAATTTCTCGCAATTGACGAGTCTCTCGCAATTGCTGGTTTTTCTCGCAATTGGCATGACTCTCGCAATTGATGGTTTTTCTCGCAATTGGCATGACTCTCGCAATTGCTGGTTTTTCTCGCAATTGGCATGACTATCGCAATTGCTGGTTTTTCTCGCAATTGGCATGACTCTCGCAATTGCTGGTTTTTCTCGCAATTGGCATGACTATCGCAATTGCACTCCCTTATCGCAATTGGCATGTCTCTCGCAATTGCAATCCCTTATCGCAATTGGCATGTCTCTCGCAATTGCACTCCTCTCGCAATTGCAACAGACTTTCGAAATTGATACTGTCTTTCGCAATTCAACAAGCCTTTCGCAATTCAACCTTCATCTCGCAATTGCAAAAAAAAAAATAAAAAAATAAAATAAAATAAAAAAGAGTATTTTGGCGGGAAAACTTTTGTAAAATTTATTTTTCACAGGAGACTTAACGGTCCATTTTTACGCGAGATTCAAATTCTGGTACAAGTGTGAAAATTTTGGCCCAAAATTCAAATTTTTTGGCCAAAATTTGAATTTTTCGGGGAATTTTCGACGTAAAAATTTCTTAAACTCAAATTTTTCCGGCATCATTAGAATTGCATTTTATGGCATTTTTCACAACAAAATCACACATGAAATTATCGGACTGCACCTTCAAAATCACCACGTATAGCCTAAAAGATCCTGATCAAGATTCACAATCAGATGACAATGGTCAAATTATCAGCTGTGGCTACAAGGATGATGATTCATTATTACTTATTTGAAGTTGAAGTGGAATATCTCGGGTACGTGTACTTAGTATCTTGAAGATATCGGGGTTGGTTGGATGCATGATTCTTCGAGATCCTTGTTTGGGCACTCATGGGAATAGTGATTAAGTATTGAGTTATCTAGTTTTCATAGGTCAAGGGGAGGATGGACGAAGACCTAGTTAACTATCACTTAAAGGAGATACGTTGTAGTACTCAGTGTCACACAAAGATGTGGATAATTCAAGAGATGTTCATATACAGTTAAGGAAGGATGGATGGGTATATGAAACGACCTATATGCTTTAAGGAGTTACGTTGTAGTGCTCAGTATAGGTTCTTAGTCACACTATCGTGCAAGTTTAAGTCACAAGTTTGGGTCATTCTACTTCAGTCTCAAGTTCGTAATAGTGGGTTTTCTCCATCAGTAGTCACTACATGAAGCCGTTGTTTTTGATACAGGAGGTTAGATTGGGCGTATCGACATCTTCTCACGGACTAATATGATTCCTGATAAAGGGTTTTCCAGTTTGTATTTCACGTACACAACATTATGCTGATTCCGATGAATCGTAATCATCAGGGGAGAGAAAGGTGTACATCGATGACGTAACTGGTATGCATTTCAAGTCTTACGAGTTGCTGAGGGCCTTTGATCGAGAAAAGATGGCTACAAAAAGGTTGCGACTTCAATCCTGATCATAAAAGCGGTTTTTATCACTCTGTGATAAAAATGGTACTTCATCGACAAAGGGGTTCTTTCGCAATTGAAGTGTTTTGCAATTCTTTCTCGAACATAGACTATCGCATTTTGTGAGATGAAGATGTTGATACTTCATTCCCCCGAACAGATTCAGGGCACTCAAGGCACTCATTAAATGAGGTTGTCAGTTTGGGGGAGAGCACTAATTAGGGGAGAGCACGGGAAGAGCACTCAGGGTACTCTAAATTAAACCCTAATTAGAATTGCTCACATGGTTCTTCTGCAAGTAAAGAAATGAATGCTGAGAAGATTCTCCAAGCTGAACGAAGTAATGACGTTTGAAGACTATTCTCTGTGCTTATGGTTTATATTTTACTTGTAGGGAACATTGTAAGCAATTCCCATATGACTTCACTTTGGGGAGAGATTGTTAGCCTTAAAGTTTGTCATATTTGGGAATTGCACTTCATTCTTTATACAAGGACTAGTTTAGACATTTAGGCTAAGTTAGTCATTGTATTATTTGTATAAATACCCTCCTATGTCAATACTAGGAGGGTTGAGGATTCATTTGTATCAAAGGGGTGTGTGTGTTTTCTCTAGCTTCTCTCTAGAAAAACATACACACCCCGCCAGTCAATAAACCGAAAATTCAAAGTTTAATCTTATGTTCGAGTTTAATGTGTTTCCTCCACCTCCGTACGTGAATCTTGGTCTTTACAGTCAAAAACATTTTATATCTTTTAGAAAAACATTTTTGGTAATAAATAAAAAGGTTTAATCCATTACAAATTTATGAATTCAAATTATCAACAAAAAATGGCAAAAATGTTCTAGAAAAACCTTCCTCACAAAAAGACAAAACTGGGCAACGGTTATGCTGGGCGGCCCCCTTAATTATATAAGGCGGCCCCCTTAATTTTAAGGGGACCGCCCCCTATTTAAGGGGGCCGGCACGCTCCTCCAGCTGTCCAGTTTTTGCCTATAAATACTGGTTTTCCCCTGGACTTTTCTCACCTTTTGCACCCCAAACCTTCTGTTCTAAATCTTCTCTAATTCTTGTAAATCCTTTCTAAAATCCTTTGATCATATTCTCTTAAGCATTGGTTTCTAAGTGATCCAAGCTTCCATCATCAAAGTGCAAAAGAAGAATACTCCTTCAACTAGAGAATAAGTATTGTAGTTCAATTCATATCATTTTGTAATTGTGTAAAGTGTTGTATAGTTGTGATAAGTAGATCTAAGTGTAAGCAAGTAGTTGTGTTGTAAAGAAGTTGTGTAGAAGTTGTGAAGTCGTAGTCTAGAAGTTGTGAAGCCGTCGTATAGAAGTTGTTAACCCGTCGTATAGAAGGTGTGAAGCCGTCGTGAAGAAGTCGTGAAGCTGTCGTGAAGAAGTTGTGAATAAGTCGTGAAGAAGTCGTGTAAAAGTTGTGAGATTGGTTCTAGCTACGATTAGAACCCGACATCTAGCTTTGTGTCGTTAAGCCGGTGTAAGCTAAAGTTGTGTAAGGTTTTCTCCGCCATAAGGGAGTTTGTTGACATGGTGAAGAGAACTCTCGAGTAGGTGACTCGGGGAGTGGAGTAGGGCAAGGAAGGTGTCCTTGTAGCTGAACCACTATAAATCCTTGCGTTGTGGTTTGATCTTTTCATCCCTATCTTTTATTTCATTTCATTTACTTTACTTGCATTATTTATTTACATTTGTCTATATTAGTTCATATTGTTTAAGAGTTGAAGTCACATAAGATCGAATCGAAGTTTTTATAAGTAAAGAAAAGTTTTCACAATAAAATTTAAAAGACGTAAAACTATTCAACCCCCCTTCTAGTTTTCCACAGGAAGATTGTTGGTTATGCATCAGTACAGCTAGAACCGTAGGAAGTGTACTATCCGACGCATGACTTGGGAGTGATTTGTGACAGACATGAAGAAGCTCAGGAGCAAGACGGTGAAATATGATCTATGTTAGAAGCCTTGAAGGAAGCTATTTTGATTGAAGCACACAGTTCTATTTGCTCTATTCATCTTAGTTGTACTATTATGTATAGAGACTTGCAGCAAAATTTTTGATGGAATGGTATGAAGACAGTTGTGACTACATTGGTGGCGAAGTGTTTAGCATGTCAGCAGGTTAAGATTCAACATCAAATTACAAATGGTTTTCTTTAGTTTGGATGTTCGTATGTGGAGAGGGGATTAAATTTTCAGGAGCTTTGTAACGGGATTTCCGCGCACATTTAGGAAGGACAACACGAATTGAGTTGTAGTGGATCGTTTGACTAGGTCAGCACACTTGGAAGATTGGCAGAGATTTCTTTTGGCAGAAGATTATTCAAGCTACACGGCGCACCTGCAGTGATCGTGTCAGAGATTCGCGTTTCTACTACACATTCCTAGGAAGAGCTACTGAAGGCTTGAGGAACCAGACTCAAGTTTGGTAATGCTTTGCACCTCCATACTAATGGATAAACAGAACAACCATTCGAGCTTGGAATATGTGTGCAGCTATTTTATAATGAATCCAGTCCCCGTTCACCTTTTTTCTTTTTCTTATCAATCTGGTTGTGTTTGCTCACTATGATTAGAAGGCTCGCAAGTGACAAGGGTTTCCTTTCAGAGTTTTGCATGAACGAAGATGTGGAGCACCTTTTGGTTGAATTGAGGCGGAGATTTACTTATCGAAGGTCCGGGGTTGATAACAGTGACTAATGGGTTAGTTATCATCGTGGAAGGGAAATTTGAAACTTTAAACCGGGAATTTGTGTGTTCCGTATGGTGTTCCGTATAGCAGTGTTGGATGTTTTAGCATCTAAGGGAGATTTAGTTCGCAATACGTAGACCTTATATTCGTTCTTATTCGTACTATTATTCTACCTATTCCGTTATACCTCTGATACGTTTTGATATTCCGATATGTGCTTAGTTGATCGCCGATACGAATATGTTACCCACATCTTTATGAAACTCTTGATACGTTTGATGATTCGGATGTGCTTCTCTGACTATTAGCAAGTTCCTTAGTTAGTTCAGAATCTGGATAGAGTTGATGAAGTTTTATCGTTTAGCACTACCTCCGTATTTGCCTCATGTGTATATATGCTTCATGCATCTCCTTGTGAGATTACAATCGTCATCTGCTATGCAATTGTTTTGTATTCGTAGGATCGAGATTTGTTATGATTTGTCTTTTGTTGAAGAGCCTGAGGCTATTTTGAAGCGTCAGGATCTGGTCATGAGAAATAAAACTATTCCGTTTGTGAAGATGTTTTTGGAATAACCTCTCCGAGTGTGAGGCTAGTTATTGTCATTTCTTTTCGTGATTGATACGTCTCCGTCTAACTTTTGCGACTTCAAATTTCGAGGACAAAATTTTTCTTTTTAGAGGTGAAGAATTATAACAACCTAAAATCCGAGACGACTTTTGAACTTTCGAATACGAGTGTAATCTTAAGTGAACTATACGTTGTGAATTTAGAATCACAAAGTACGAAATCAATAACCTAAGAGTATATATATATGTTTTTGGCACACTATATGTTATGAACATATTAAACCTAAGTTACATTATGTGTTATGAATGATAGAATACAAATCATAAACCTTAAGCCACAAATAAACATCACACGTTAATATGTCACTAAGGGTCGAATATACTTTTGTTTTGGGATTTATCTCACATGTTTATATATATTACATAAGCTATTTAAATATATGCAAGATTATAAGGCCGAATATAATTGCACCTTGTGCAAAACTTTTATCACACGTACAACAAATAACATAGAAGACCCGATTTTCAGATTATATTCCATGCTTGAAAAGTTTTCAATAACATACTATTAACTGTTTTGATATCGGCATAACACTTTCACTGCTCAAAATGTGAAGTCATATCAACTTTAAAAATATCTAATAAGATATGCCACCAGCATATAAACTATGCAAACAAGGTGTGCTATATGGATATGAACCATGATATTAATGTAGTAGTACTATGTTATGCTGAATTTAGTACAAATGTTTAGAATAGTTTAGGGTGAAAATCATCATATAGTAACTAATCAAGTTTTGCTCAAATTAAGCCAGTGTAACATTCACACTCACAAATGCGTAGAAATACTAATGGATGAAAGTTTTGACAAAAATTTGATACTTAAAAAAGAACTTTTGAGACGCTTTTGCAATTTTATACAATCCAAGCGTCTTAGCGTGAATGAATTAATCTATCACAGCTCAACTTTTTCGCACAATGTCAAAGTTTTCAAAAAGTGCGAAGACGAACATATATCTTGTGCTGAATGGAGTTGTAAGAGCATTCATGTTTTGAGTCTTAGGTGCCAAAGAATAAAGATTGACATGATGAGTGTTAGAGCTAGCACACATCAATTATTACATGAGATACAAGATCTGATTCTATTAAAACTAAAGCGACTTATTTTGAAAACGCATTCATTTGGAAACGCCCATAAAAAAGATTGGAAATATGTAGAATAAGAATAAAGTAGGTTACTAAACTCATAAAAAGGAGAAAATGTACTATCAAATGACCCTTCAATGACACAAAGAGACTAGTGAAACCCTCGACCTTTCTTTAGTTTCTTTAACACAAATACACATGTGCATACATACGTACCATACGTACATGATACATTACACATGGCAATCTAGACCCAAACTGGTCTAGATGGGTCTACATCGAAAAACGGTAATTTATACATTCATGATAATATATTAATCTAACATACTCGTTTGACCCAACATATTTCTTCAACAATTTTAAAAGTGACCCAAGTAGACACATGAGGTGTTAAAAGTTGTGTTTATCATAACCCTGTTGGGTAAAAAAAAAAAAAAAACTCTTATAAATCTGCCAAGTATGTGATACATACATGCAAAAATAGACCTACGTACTCATATATATATCGGTAACCCTTAGAAACAAGTAAATGAACATACATTAGTATCTTATATATAATGTACATAGTACATAAACGTACATCCTACATCTTTATACATAATACGATACATGTAATCAGAAAAAAGAAAAGTAAACATATCCAGCAACAAGAGGTCTAGATCTCATAAACGTTAACACAGAAAAAATAAATAAATAAAATAAAAAGAAAAAAACATATCCATCATAAAACATCTTAAATACATCTTTTATTTTTTGCAAAAATGTTGATAACTACAAATTGGCCTACATATCTCGCACTGCTAGTTAGTGCCGTCCTCGAGGGTGAGCTAGGTGAGCAACTGCTTAGGGTCTCAAAATTTTAAGGGCTCAAAAGTTTGTCCAGTTACCAAATACTAGATGTGTGCACATAATGCCCGCGCACGCGTGGGGTTTTTACTAATCATTTAAATAAATTATTATTTTTAATTTCGGGTTTTAATTATTATAACAGGATCTTCAAAACCATTGTACTTTGATTGAGGTATTGAATTAGGGTTATTTACGAATATAGTGGGTTTTAATATTAATTAGATTTGGAGGAGATGTTCTTGCGTCAATGATTGTGCGTGAATGAATGATAAGAGATCGAGTTTGATTGATTGAGGAGGAATTTGGGAATGTTGGGACTTCAAATATTTAGTGGGAATGATACTGAATTTTAAGTTTCAGCCAAAATCTTTGAAAAACTTGCTCCAACGTTTTCAAGTTTTAATTTTTTATATTTTGACACATATATTTTTGTAACTTTTTATTGAATGATTACAAATCACATTCTTTTTTTTTGTAGAATATGGATAAATTTAGAAGTATTTAGGCTTTTCTTATTTAATATTTAAGAAAATAATAATAATAATAATAATTTGATTATTACTTAATAAGGTATGATTTGATTTTTTTGAAATGTAAAAGTCCTCACTAAGGGTTTTGTTTTATTATATAAAATATATACATGTGTGCACATATTTTTCTCGAATAAAAAATCATTTAGGTAAGAAAATATCCTCAATGAGTCGTATGTTGAATGTATGTAATTATGTATAGCTAATTTGCCGTATATTATAAAACAAAAACAATGACACTTTTTAATTAACATTAGCTTTTGAAGACTGTTAATTGTTTTTCGGCCGCAGCCTTCAAAAACTCGGAAACAGCTATGCTGCTAGCTCGTATGATAATAACAAACCATTTAAATATTTTAAGTGGGGGTGGGTTATTAGGACCCCCTTAAAATTCAAAGAAGAACCCCCCCCCTCCCTTTTATTAGAGGTGTTTCGTGATCTAGTTTTTTTTTTTTTTTTTTTTTTTTTTTTTTTTTTTTGTATTTTTTTTGTATTACGTATTTGTTATGTTTTTTGTATTTGTCTAATTTGTTTCTATTTAATTAAATAACTACAACAATAACACATTAAACATTAACACATTAAATAACTACAATAACAATTGCTACTATTACTTCAACAACAATAGCAACAACAACAACATTAATACATTATTTAACAACAACAACACCTACTCTATATGAATATTATTTATGTCAACTATAAGGTCATGGAGTATTGCACCCGAGTGACATGCGTGATCCACGGGATTCCTTTTCATTTCCAGTGATGCCTCCAGCATCTTTATTCTTGTCTTCAACATCGTGTTTTGAGACAATAACATCTTGTTTCTTGCTTCAAGCATGTTAATCGTAATATCTTTAGCTTCGCAGTTTGAGCACTGCGTTGAAGAAGATGCTTGACTAAAGTATTTTCGTTCAAAAGCATCCTTCCACATAAAGTATCGACACCAATAATCATTTGTTCCTGGCAGTTACATGGTAAGAAAATTATAAGAAATGTATTCTTAACAAAAAAATTATTTATATATTTACGTAAATAAACAAACGTCTAATTATTTACCTTTGAGTCTGGACATGCATAATACTGTTGACCATAAGTATCAGGCTGACGGGATGTTCTTTCTATTATAAATCCTTGTCGACAATTACACAAGAAAGGATTATTTCGTTTCATCTGGCAAAAGAATTTGTATAATTATTTATAACATAAATCAGTAATATTATTATTAATTGAAATAATTTTTAATCATTTACTATGTTTTGAACGTGTCAGAATACAAATAGTTATTTACAATATATATCAGTAATTATTTACTATGTTTTATCGGTATAATTATTTTCAACACAAATCACTGACCATTTACTACATTTGCCTTCTTCTATTCTCAACCATTTCAGTATACATGCATTGTCGATCGGCATATAGAGTTGCCCATTCGGATGGCTCGTCATGTCTGTACGCCCCCCATTGTGGGTGAGTATCGGGGAGTGGTGAATTTTCATCCAGCGTCACATAAATGTAGTGAGCACCGTCCCCGTCCCCCACACGGGCAATCATAAGGGGGTTACTTTCTTGTGATGAGTCTTTACCAGACAAAAGCGGAAAACACGTAAAACTTTGTTGCGGGGATATAAATACAACTGTCCGGTTAATCAGTGAAGCAATAACCAACCCCGTGTTTGGCATATTCATCCAGTAGGCCTACGGTGCAAATCCATAACCGAACCATTCTACCGAGCGCCAAATTTGGTTAAAACCATCATGCCACCACATACTTGTGTAATATTCCCTGCGAGTGACTAACTCTTGCATTAAAAGAGCTCAAATTTCGGACCACTTATCTTCGTGGAGACCAATACCGACGACAACGCACCAAAATCCACAGTTTCCATCACCTATCACATTATAATATTTATGATGTATTGATGGAAAAGCTCTGGAATATGGTCCATCAAATATTCGCTAACTTCATCTCGAACGTATAACCTATGTGGTTGGTTCTTTATTCAATTCTGGGACTTTTGTAGCCTGGGACTTTTTGTCCTTTGCGCTCGGACGTCCACGAGTATTTTTGTGAGCAGCAGGTTCACGAGTTGATACAGATTCGGGATCGTATATCCCTCTCACCTTCGTTAACATATTTTTCTTGACAAACGACGACATTCTGCTAAAAACATTCTTGGATTTTTGTATGTCAGTTTCACAAGAAGGACCATCTTCAGGCATAGGAGTACTGATACTAGGCCACGGAACAGCTAGGGTTCTCCAAAAAAAATCATTTTTGTCCAGTGGAATGGCCATTTCTGCATTCATTAAAAGTGACTCATATAAATTACTGATATTAATGGGGAAAATAACTTGATAGTCATAAATTTAATATACTTACTATGAATCCGATAATAAAGCCGTTCGTGAAAAGCATGGTAACCCAAAAATTGACCGCAACTGATGACCACATTCTTCTGCGGTGATCGACCGTTGGAGTTCTTCGAAAATGAGTTCCAAAGCATAATGTGAAACTTTATACTACAATTTTGCAAATAGTGGTATATCACTTTTGTGCTTTCTTCGCATTTTTGCTTCCATTAAATGTTTCTTTTATCGCAGTTTCTTGCGCAATGATAATCTTATCGATCGAACTCAACAACGTGTCTAAGTTGGACTGTGTGGTGCCAAAGTATAATTTCACAATGCGTGTTGACTCTTAATAAAAAAAAGTCATTTAGGTACTTATTTATTAAATAATAAAAACAATGAATTAATAAGTACATGAATGTTCGACCAATAACTGTTGTAGGTGGTCATAATAGTGCACGAATATTTCGCGTGTCGGAGCTTTAACCATACAATCCCATGTTCCTTTAATGGAATCATACTCTCTTAGCGTACTGCATCTTGGTCTACAATACTGAAGCACATTTTGTGAAATATGCCATCGAAAAAGTAATTTGTTAGCGTTCGGGAATTCTTCTCTACATGCCCTAATCAATGCTAAATATCTGTCAGTGATGATAACACGCGGGTAATATTCTTTGTCTATCACCTCCTTCACACATTGCAATACCCATTGAAAATTAGGTCATTTTTCTTTGTCTAAAAAGCAAAACGCCATTGAAAATGTTTTGTTTGCTGAAGTAACTCCGACAATTTCAAAAAACGGCAATGTAAACAACGTGGTGTTGTATGTGGAGTCCATTAGCATGATTTCTGGGAATGTAAACCATAACGCATATGACGTCGGGTGAACAAAAAATAGTTCCTCATGCTCATTAGTGACCTCATTTACTCGCGTAATATGTATAACATGAACGCATCAAATGTGACACAAGGACTTGGGTTGGAGTTCTATCACCTATTATGGCTCCACGGATCTTAGTTTGTGCCGTTATATATAGTTCTAATGCTAGACACGCTATCCGAATTACGCTCCTTTATTGACGAAAGTATATAACATGGTGCTACGTTATACTCTATCAATTGTTGCACCAAACTATACTCATCATCCTTTAATCGCATTGCATATGGGAAACCATGCAACGACTCTACAAATTCATGATTATGCTCATCACGCTTCACCCTCAACCTCCAAACATTTTGTGTTATAGAATATTTTGCCACTAATTTGAATGGACAATTGGTTTTAGCGTTACTAGTTTGCCGTTGAATTTCATCTTCTAAACCTTCACGTATATACTTCCTACTTTTTGAACACACATAATCGATTTCGTACAAATACCCCTTCTCTGATTTGCTTCTTCTTTTAACAATAAGAAAACTGATCGCTCGAGCTATATTTTGCAGCCAATCAGTTAGTTGCTCGTGAGAAGTGAACACCAAAAAATATGCAAAATAAAGTATTTAACAAGTATTTTGTAAACAAAATTCATAATAAGCAAATAATATCCTCGTGAGAACTGAACGCCTGAAAAAAATTACAACTTTTATTTTTTTTACAAAAATATTACAACTTTTTTTTTACAAAAAAATTTGTTGCAACTTTTATTTTTTTTACAAAAAAATTACAAATTTTATTTTTTTTTACAAAAAAATTAAAACTTTTATTTTTTTTACAAAAAAATTACAACTTTTATTATTTTTACAAATAAATTACAACTTTTATATTTTTTGCAAAAAAATTAGAACATTTATTATTTTTCTAAACAAATAATAACAACTATTAAAAAAAAATTGTTACAACTTTTTTTTTTTACAACTTCTATTTTATATTTTTTTATAAAAAATACATTTTTTTAAAACCGTCTGTACAAAACCACGATAGCACATGGTTTTTTTTTTTTATTTTTATATATAACTAACACCCCCACCCTACTCTCTCTGTCTCACACTCACACCACTCATTTCCACACACACACACACACTCTCTCTCTCTCTCAATCACTCACTCACCACTCGTACAACTTTCTCTCTTCTCTCTCTCAAAGGTTATATCGTATCTCTCAAAATGGAACTTGTTAGATCTATGTAGAGTGAGTGAGTGATAGGATGGGGTTTTTGATTGTTATGTTATGTTATGTTATCTTTTTGAGTGACAGAGAACGAGTGGGGTGGGGGTGGGGGTGGGGTTATAATAAAAAAACCATGGGCTTTTGTGGTTTTGTATAGAAGGTTTAAAAAAAAGTATTTTTGATCTATGGTGTTTATGGTTTATGTGGAAAACTAGAATGAGGTTGAATAGTTTTACCGTTTTTAATTCATTTTTCTTAGTTATCTTTGTGTGTGAAATGACTTAACATATGCAAACAAGATAACAATATGTAAAGTGCAAGAAAGATAGAAACGATCAAACCACAACACGAGTGTTTATAGTGGTTCGGTCTACAAGGACTCTTTTTCCTTGCCCTAATCCACTCCCCGAGTATCCAACTCAAGAGTTTTCTTCATTAGTCAACAAGCTCCTTTATCCGGCGGAGAAAATCTTTACATGTCGCAATATTTTCGACACAAAGCTGGGTGTCAAGTTCTTTTACAAGGATACAACCACTCCCGTCACACTATTTATTTTGAGGACTAAAATACTAACCGATCACTATTAGAGGTTTATGATGGTTTGGTACAAACAATGATGTATGAATAAATACAATTCACACAATGACAAACAAACAAGCCTTGCAACGTTTTGTTGAAGCTTGTAATGCTTTGATCTTCTTGATACAAAGAAGTTCACTAAAATGAAATAAGAATGAGTTAGATATAGAGAATGATAAATGAGAGAATGTATGTTGTTTTATGTATATGAGTGATGATCAAACAACATGGAGTGGCTTGCTATTTATAGGCACAAAGGCTCAGCAAACCACGGATGGGACGGAACCAAAATGAGGGTTCCGTCCGTGTAACTTTTTGGTTCCGCGGGTACCTGACAAAAAATCTTCACAATCTTTTATCAAATCTAACCAAAATATACACCATATCTTTCAAGGATTCTAGAGTGATAATCTAAACAAGATATTCACCATATCTTTTCAAAGATCCTAAAGAGCTATGCAATCTTAGAATAGGATGATGCATGGAATGATGTAAAAATACATTTTCATTTTAGATTATCATGTTTATAAAAGTATACTTGTAAAATGTATATACTAGCTAAGTAATGTTTAATTTTTGTTTAAGAAAGACTTGTGACTATATATGTAAAAGGCTTAACTATATTTATGTTTTGCTAAAATAGAGTTTATAATTGTCGTTAACAAAATATAGCAAAGATCGTAAAATATAAATAAAGTTTTTTAGACTATATTTATATTAACAATCTCCCCCTTTTTGTTGAGAACAAAACATAAAGTTTATTTTTAAGCAATGAGATAAATAAAGTGCAAGTCTTTTGAAAATATAGATTAAACTTGTTTTATGCAACATTTATATTTTAAGTTGTATAAAAATACCAATTGTGAGTTAGTTTGAGTTTAATATTCTCCCCTTTTTTGTCGAAACAAAAAAAATGAGAAGCGTAGCGGAATGTAATGTATTGCAAGCCCAAGCTTGATTAGCTCCCCCTTGGTCAATACTCTCCCTAGTTAGGGTGCCAAGTACATAGATTTTGAATGCTACAAAACAAAGGTTAGTGATAGATAATCCAAACCAACCATTTATATAATAACACAACCAACACACAAAAGTAATAAACATCATTCATTAGTAAAATTTTTATGACAAAAGTCATAAATGGAGACAATAATGATGATGATTTAAAATGAATGCAAAAATAGAAAATAACTTAGAAAATAAAATTCCTAGAAAAATCAAAAAATAAAATCCTAAATAAAAAGTCCTAATATCCATCCTAATAACTTCTATTGTGGTGGATAATGGGAGAGAGCGTTAAGACGCTCAAGGATGTGAGTGAGGATGAACCTCATCTCATCTTGGAGTTCATGAACCATCATCTTGGTTCTTTCACTTATCCTCGTGGTTCTCTCACAATTAGAGCAAACATGTGTAACACCCCCAAAAATCAGATCGCAGCAAAAATAATATCAGGGGTGCTACTTAATTGGATCATAACACAAGTAATAGAGAACGAATTTATCAAATCCGTTTTAAAAGCTTCATTAATTAAAACATAAGTTTTACATAATTGAAATGCGGAAAACAAGACCCATAATAATTTTATTAGTTGTCCCATAGTACAAAAACCCTGGTCATGAGTGTTATGTGTACACTCCAAAAGTGTGCCTATGCCCCTGCCACGCACTGCCTTGCATCATCATATATCAACAATTAAACACCTGAGAAAAACATGCTAAAAGTGTCAACACAAAGGTTGGTGGGTTCATAGGTTTATATAAAGCAGTAAATTTTGATCATAAGTTCATGAGTTAACATTTCTAAGTGCGAAACATTATACGAAAGGCTTTTACGCTACGCTAAGTTTTATGTTACCGAAGCTACGACAGTTTGTATGCGTGGAGTGCATATAATAACATGGGTAGAATCCATGAAGTACTAAACATGCGAAGAGTGCATATAATAACATGGGAAGAGTCCATGTAGTAATAAGCGTGCGAAGAATGCAAAAATAGAGTACTTAGGCAAGCAGGTAATAGTTTTATCAAACAAAAGAATTGTTTCAATGATCCATAAAAGTAAGCATGTTTCTCACCCCAAATAGTTTAAAATGAGTAATAAAGTAATAGTGGGGCTATGACTCACCTTGAGTATAACTGGCAAGGTGAAATGTAAAATCAAGTAAGTAATGGGAATGGCTCCAACACACGACCTGAATTAGTAATGAAGTCTGAGTTTTCGACAATTTTGACTCAGTACGAATAATGAGTGTGAAAATGAGTAACAAATAACGATTTGGGTTGTGATGTGTGAGTTTGATATGCTTAAAATGCTTAAAGTTCAAAAATAATAATATATATAATATTTTCTTGTTTTTATGTCATTGTTTCCATAATTATCGTTTCCTCGAAAGTCGTCGAATTAATACGTTAAGTAAATCGTTAAAAGTTCGTTATAAATATATAAACGTAACGAAGTTAAATATATTAAAACGAATGACGAGAATGCACATGTTTAAACGAAAATGCATAAAACATGAAATAGAAATGAGTGTAAATAATTGTTACTGTTAGGTCCTTGGTCTTTTACAGAATTTACACTTTCTACCCTAACAGTGTAGGTTTTGTACCGTTAGTCCTCAGTTAGTATATGTTACATATTTAGACCCAAAGGTTCAAATATTACATTTTCAGCCTTAAGTTTACTGTTTTAACAATGTCAACCCTTAATTTACTGTTTTGGTAGTTTAGAACATAAGTTTGTGAAGTTGGCAGTTTTAACCCTTATAGTTGAAATACTTTGCAAGCTTAGTCCAAAAATCACAAAAAAGTGGGAAAATATTTTCGAAAGTTTCAGAAGCTTTAAAAAGCTTATTGGAGTCTTATTAAACTGCTTATTATTAAAAAGGACTTATTTTCTGCTTAATGGGTCTTAACGAGATATAACAAAGGCCCATTAACACTTTGTGATCCGTTGGGTTTCCATGGATTATGGGCTTGTAATTGGGCTTATAATATGAACTTAAAAAGATATCAAGACAACTTATTAGGACTACTTATTGCTATTGCTTAATTGGCCGCTTATTTGGTTAAGGCCTACTCGACAATTAATAAAGGTTTAAAAATATGTGTCGAGTGGCGTTTGATTTAGGATTATAAAAGGACTTATATAAGCTTATGTGACGAGCTTATTTGTTCAGATTATTTGAGAGTCTTGAGGAGAATCAAGTGGAATGATAATAACAATATGTTGCGTGTATGAATATGATTATACGAAGCCATTTCTATGTCGATAAGTACATGTGGTACAAAAGATAAAAATGACATATTTATGTGATATGTTATATACGATGCAACAATAGGTAAAAATGATGTTCGATATGCCTTATAACGTGAATATAAATGTCGAATAGATATGTATCTTGATTTATCTAGCCATCCATGATTAGGAGGTCAAAATGTATACGTAAAATGAATAAAAAATAAAGCGTATAAAGTGAATACGATTGAGTATAATATACATATGATGCATGATATAATTAAAAACGTTAGAAAGGAAACGAAACAAGTTGGGAATGACTTACAATACTCTAGGTGGTGTGATAAACGTGAGGAAAGGCTAGAACGCGTAGGAACTTCAAGGATGATAAAAAAGGGTTTCGAATGGAGAGTATATGATCGAGTAATGGCTCGAATGGTTTGGGGAAATTGCTTCTGGTTCCTTCGACAGTGAGTAAGACTAGAGAGAGTCTATAAGTGAGTTTTAAGTGCATAAGAGGGCATGTATATGTGTCGATATGTATATGCATGCATATGGGGTTTTATATTGTTTTAAAATGCAAGTTGTGGGAATATATTCCCCCTAGCTGAGACTTGATGAGTTTTGCAGGGGATAAGATGAGATTATGGTCTAGTATGAAGGCATCAAGGGGAGGGTTGCTAGCTCGGTTCGGTCAAGATCAAATTATGTATATGTATATGTATCGAATGGCATATTAAAGGTCCAAAATGTTTTTAACGTGTCAAGTTGAGTAGGAAGGTGAGAAACAAGTTTTTAAACACATATTCGATCATAGAAAATCATAAGACCTAGGTAAGAATAAGTTATGATCGAATTGGGTTGAAATGGGTAATAAAGGAATGAACTTGTAAATGTGGTCGAGTGAGGTTTACTTTGTGGCTCGTTCTATGATCAAATGATCGAAGTATGAGATGAGGTTGACCACACTTGATTCTTTGATGTGTACAGATTCGAGATGTGTAAAAAGTTATATATATATTATGTGTCAACTTTAAAAGAAAACGAGGCAAAGCTTTTGTAAGTTCGGTCATGTGAGAATAAGAAAAAATAGAAAGTTGGGTTGGGCTTATGAATAGTACCAGGCCAAAGTTGGAATAAGAATGGTAATAAGGGTCCGTTTGGTTATTTATGAGTATAAGAGATTTTCGTGGTCCGCGTGTGAGCTCGTTCCATGTATTGTGTATTATGTTTTAATGTTTTTAAGTTATCGTAGTGTGATAATGTAATTAAATGAGATTACCTCTCATTAATAAATGTCAGAAAATATATAACATGCATTTTCTGATAATTAATCATTATTATTAAAATGGAAAATTACCATTTGTCACAGCCTCCCAGCCTTATGTGAATGTCGTACCGACATTCCATTCATGTTATCAGAAGTAGATATGAAAAGATGGGGTTATTTGGCCTTGAATTCATCTTCACGTTCCCACGTGAATTCAGGGCCTCTTTAGGAATTCCAACGAACTTTGACAATCGGTATTCGACTATGTTTCAATCTCTTGACCTCTCGGTCCATAATTTCAACAGGTTCTTCTATAAAGCGTAGTCGATCGTCATTCTCAATTTCTTCCAGAGGAATAGCAAGAGTTTCCTCGGACAAACATTTCTTTAGATTACATACAAGAAAGACATCATGTACACTGCTGAGTTCTTGCAGCAGCTGGATTCGGTACGCTACCGGTCTGATTCTTTATAGAATTTTGAAAGGTCCAATGTAACAAGGATTTAGCTTTCTACATTTTCCAAAACATATCACGCCTTTCCATGACAAAACCTTCAACATGGCTCTCTCCCCTACTTGAAACTCAAGAGGTTTACATCTCTTGTCAGCATAGCTTTTCTGTCGGTCTTGTGCAGTTTGCATCCGATTACGAATCTGCACGATCTTTTGTCTCCTACTTCAGTCCAACAAATAGGTGATCGGCACTTACGTCCATAAAGTGCCTCGAACGGTGTGACTTTTATACTCGTATGATAGCTGTTGTTATAGGAGAATTCGACTAGGGGCAAATGTCCGTCCCATCTCTTGCCGAAGTCAATAATACAAGCTCAGAGCATATCCTCCAATGTTCGGATGGTTCTTTCGCTTTGGCCGTCTGTTTGTGGATGATAAGTTGTACTCATGTCGAGCTTAGTACCCAAAGCTTTCTGGAGTGACTGCCAAAAGTTCGAAGTGAAACGACTGTCGCGATCGAAGATGATCAAAATCGGTACTCCATGTCTAGAGACCAATTCTTTCAGATATAAACAAGCGAGTTGATCCATGCTGTCAGTTTATTTGAAGGGAAGAAAATGAGCAGATTTGGTGAGTTTGTCAACAATAACCCAAATCGTGTCATTTCCACTGGATGTTCTTGGTAGTTTGGTTTTGAAGTACATAGTGATCCATTCCCATTTCTATATAGGGAGTTCAGGTTGCACTAGTAATCCGGACGGTCTCTGATGTTCTGCCTTAACTTTGGAGCAAGTTAAGCATTTACTGACATATAGTGCGATATTTGCCTTCATGTTAGGCCACCAATATAATATCTTAAGATCAGGGTACATCTTATCAGCTCCGGGATGAATAGAGTATTTGGACTTATGCGACTCATGCATAATTAACTCTCGTATCCCACCATAGAGTGGTACCCAGCTTCTATCGTTGAAGCACAATACTCCGTCTGATCTCTTTACAAATCCATTTACATTCTCGGGCATACCATATAGTTTTTCACTTGGTCTATTTTCTTCCTTGAGTGCCTCAATCTGAGCAGTGAGGATTTTTGATGGGAGTGGTGAACTGATCGTCATTCCTAGTGATCTGACTCTCAAGGGTTTGAGTCATTCTTTCCGGCTAAGAGCATCTGCCACAACGTTGGCTTTTCCTGGGTGATAACGAATTTTACATTCGTAATCACCGAGTAATTCTAACCATCTACGTTGTCTCATGTTTAACTCTTTTTGGTCTAGGATTTGTTGTAGGCTTTTGTGGTCCGTAAACACTGTACACTTAGTTTCGTACAGGTAATGTCTCCATATCCTAAGAGCAAACACAACTGCTCCCAGTTCTAGATCATGGGTTGTGTAGTTCTTTTCATGCGTTTTGAGTTGCCGTGATGCATAAGCAATCACTTTCTATCTCTGCATCAACACAGCACCTAAACCTTTGTGCGAAGCGTCGCAGTATACAACAAAGTCATTGCTTCCTTCAGGTAAGGCCAATATGGGTGCAGTACACAACTTTTCTTTGAGTGTTTGGAATGCCTCTTCTTCGTCTTTTCCCCAGACGTACTTTACGTTTTTCTGAGTTAGGGTGGTTAAAGGTTTGGCTATTTTAGAGAATCCCTCGATGAATCTCCTGTAATAACCGGCAAGTACTAAGAATTGGCGTATTTCAGTTGGCATCACCCAATCCCTAATTGACTCAATCTTTGCGGGATCCACGTGAATACCCTGGCTGTCAATCACGTAACCGAGAAATTATACAGTGAAAATCCAGAAGTCACATTTCGAGAATTTTACATACAATTCCTCCCTCTTGAGCAATTCCAGAATAATCTTGAGATGTTCTTCATGTTCTTCCTTGTTCTTGGAGTAGATCAGGATATCGTCTATGAATACAATCACAAACTTATCCAAATATGGTTTGCACACCCGGTTCATAAGGTCCATGAATGCAGCTGGTGCGTTCGTCAAACCAAATGGCATAACCTGGAACTCGTAGTGTCCATAACGGGTTCTGAATGCTTTTTTTGGGATGTCCTCTTCTCGGACTCGAAGTTGATGGTATCCAGATCGAAGGTCGATCTTTGAATATACGCTGGAACCTTTTAGCTGATCGAATAGGTCATCGATTCTAGGAAGTGGGTATCGGTTCTTTACTGTTAGTTTGTTCAGTTCTCTGTAGTCGATGCACATCTGAAAGGATCCGTCTTTCTTCTTTACAAATAGAATAGGGGCTCCCCAAGGTGAGGAACTCGGCCTAATGAAACCTTTCTCTGAGAGTTCTTGTAGTTGTTTTGACAATTCTTGCATATCTGATGGAGCTAATCGGTACGGTGCTCGCGCCACGGGTGCAGCTCCTGGTACTAAGTAAATCTGGAACTCGAGTTACCTAACTGGTGGAAGTCCTGGCAAGTCCTCAGGAAAGTCGCGCACAACTGGTACGTCTTCTAGGCGTTTTTTTTTAGACTCCTTTATATTATCAACTTGGGCTACAAAGAGGAGACATCCATCCTCAAAGTACTTCTAAGCTTTGGTGCACGAAATGATGTTCAATCGAGATGTAATTCTACGGTCTCTTCTATCTCCTAGTACTTCCAGTACTTCGTCACCGTACAGTATGCGAACAATCTTCTTGTCGCAGATGATCACCGCATGGTATTTAGATAATCAGTCCATTCCAACAATAACGTCAAAACTGCCAAGTCCTACTGGCATAAGATCTATGTTGAATGGGTGATTTAGCAGGTTTAGCGTACAACCTCGGATTATAGTGTCCACTCTTTCAACATTACCATTAGCTAGTTCTACGTCATAAACAATGTCTAAAGCTGTAGGGATGCTATCTAGCAACTGACTAAACGTTTTTTATATGAAACTCTTATCTGTTCCGGTATTAAATAAAATAAATGCATAGCGGTTGTTTAGAAGAAACGTACCCGTAACAACGTTCGGGTCCTCTGGTGCTTCTTTTCCTCCAACCACATATACTCTTCCTCGGGAAACTCCTGCATAGCCCTGGTTCCTTCCAGCAGCTTGGTTCCCATTGTTACCCTGGTTTCTCTGTTTCTTGCACTCATTCCTGAAGTGCCCTTTTTCTCCACAACCAAAGCAAGTGATGGAAGATTTGTCCTTGATGGTAGGAGCACTTTGATTTGCCACTGGTGCCCTCTGCGCAGTAGCAAAAACTGGTGATCTGCAATGCTTGGCCATATGGCCGATCCTTTGACAATTTACGCATCTCACAGAGCATGGCCCGTTGTGATGGAGTTTACAACGGTTACACAGAGGAGATTTTCCAGCATAAACCCTCTAGTCACTGGGTCCAGCAGAATAAACCTTAGCGACTTCCTGTCGTTTGTTTGGTTGATGGTTGGCTCTTGAGTTGTCCTCCCATTTCCTTTTGTTATCTCCTCCTTTTTCTGCCATATCTTGGATCACCTGATCCATCAAGTTGTGAGAGATGGAGATTGTGTTATGCAAGTCACTAGGATTAGCAGCCAATATATTCCCTCTGATGTTCAAGGGTAATCCTCCGATGTAACGCTCTATCATTCACGCCTCAGTAGCAACCAACTCAGGACATAGTAATGCTAATTCTTGGAAACGTTGAGTGTACACCAAAATGTTGCTACCTTGAACCTTCAAGTTCCAAAATTCTGCTTCCATCTTTTTGACCTCAGTGCGAGGACAATACTTCTGAAGCATTAAAGACTTAAATTGCTCCCATGCCATAGCGTAAGCAATATCCATTTCTGATGACTTCATGTAAGAGTTCCACCAAGTTAAAGCACTGCCTGTCAAGGTATACGAGGCATACTTGACTTTGGATTCTTCTTCGCAATTACAAATGCGAAACACAGTTTCCAACTTTTCTAGCCATCTTGCCAAGCTAATAGCTCCCTCAGTACCTCCAAAACTTCCTGGATCACAGGCACGAAACTCCTTATATGGGCAGGCCCGACTGACATTAGTGGGTCTCGAGGTTCTGTCACCTGTGTTAGTGCTTGATCATACATTGGCACCAGCTGCCATGGCTTCTGCCACCTGCTGTGCCACAAGTTGTGCCAAAGTCGGCTGGTTGACTACGTTTGGAGGGGGAGTGGCATTAGTTGCGTTGCGAGTATGGTTTGATTTGCGTGGAGCCATTTGTCTAAAAAAGAGAGTAAACAAATGATGAGATTTTGTATGAGAGTATAAGAATTCATCACATGAACGAATAGCATTACAGTAGAGTATGAAAGAAAGAACTAATTCAAAATAATCAATAGTAGAGAGATATATAACAAAATGAGCTTGTTATAGATTAAATGTTGGTTACAAGATCTGAATGTTACATGCTTATTGGAAAATACATTAGACATTAACCGAAAACTATTCGGTTTAGTGGGTACATAAACGATACCTATGAATCTAAGATTAGTTACGTCCTCGACGTAAACGCCTAATTTCTGCCTCAAGCTCCAGTTGTGCAGCTTCCATGTCTGCGAAGCGTCTCTGGAACTCCTGGCATATCCTCATTTGAGTAGCTAGCATGGCTTCTATGGCTGAAATCTTCTGATCCTGGTTCCTCGCCGCATCTCTGGCTAACCATAGGGTCCTTTCAATGCCTTCTATCCTACCATGTACCTGAGTATGGTCTCTACTGAAACAGCGGACTCTGGAATCCAAGTTTCTAAGTTCATAGTTATAAGTATCCTGCATTTTATCAACCTTCATTCCTAAGTCAAACACTTCTCGCCTCTCAGCATCGGCTCTTCTGAATAGAGTGTCAATGTTTCGATCATACCATTCGAAACATGTTAGTTGTAGCCTTTCCAGCTGATCAGTGTGGGCGTCTAGTGTTGTGGCTTGCTGATGAAGAATGGTCCATATCGAATCACGAGTACTTATAGTATCGTTAGGGGGGGTTAAGTGAGGATACGTCATCTGGGATGTCTGGCATTGGGGAGTCTGGAACATCGTACAATGGAGAGTTCGGCTCAACATCCTTCCAAATTGTCTCCTGGTACGTTCCCCTCGAACTCTGCCCAATCTCGAATGTGGCCGGACAACCATTAAATCCTTCATCTGAATAAGACTCAGTGGCTCTCCTAAGTGGAGGTGAATGAGTAGATGATGATGTGTTTAGACTAAGTTCTGTATTAGGTTGCGGTTGTGACACTTGTACATAAGGATCTTCAGCATCTGGAGTGATCTGAAGGGTAGGTGATGTACGAGTAGTACGGAGAATAGTTTCAGAAATATCAAATGATTAGGAAGGCATAGTCTGTGACAAATATGGTATGCGTATATAAGTATGTAGAAGATACTTAAAAATTTTAGTATAAGGCTAGAAAGTATAAGTCATAATGTAAGTACATATGTATGTATACAATTAATATGAAAGCATGTATTATCAAAGTAGCACGTAAGTATATGCTAGGCATTAACACGAAGTATGGGTTATCAAAGTAGTACATAGCAGGTTGGCACTGGCGGTCATAGGTCGAGTTTTTGTAAAAAGCGGTTATAGTCTAGGTTTTATGTGTACCTAGTTCTCTATAACCTTAGCTCAGATACCAATCTGTAACACCCCCAAAAATCAAATCGCAACAAAAATAATATCTGGGGTGCTACTTAATTGGATCATAACACAAGTAATAGAGAACGAATTTATCAAATCCGTTTTAAAAGCTTCATTAGTTAAAACATAAGTTTTACATAATTGAAATGTGGAAAACAAGACCCATAATAATTTTATTAGTTGTCCCATAGTACAAAAACCCTGGTCATGAGTGTTATGTGTACACTCCAAAAGTGTGCCTATGCCCCTGCCACGCACTGCCTTGCATCATCATATATCAACAATTAAACACCTGAGAAAAACATGCAAAAAGTGTCGACACAAAGGTTGGTGAGTTCATAGGTTTATATAAAGAAGTAAATTTGGATCATAAGTTCATGAGTTAACATTTCTAAGTGCGAAATGTTATACGAAAGGCTATTACGCTACACTAAATTTCATGTTAACGAAGCTAAGACAGTTTGCATGCGTAGAGTGTATATAATAACATGGGTAGAATCCATGTAGTACTAAGCAAGTAAGCATGCGAAGAGTGCATATAATAATATGGGAAGAGTCCATGTAGTAATAAGCGTGCGAAGAATGCATAAATATAGTACTTAGGCCAGTAGGTAATAGTTTTATAAAGCAAAAGTATTGTTTCAATGATCTATAAAAAGTAAGCATGTTTCTCACCCCAAGTAGTTTAAAATGAGTAATAAAGTAATAGTGGGGCTATGACTCACCTTGAGTATAACTAGCAAGGTGAAATGTAAAATCAAGTAAGTTATGGGAATGGCTCCAACACACGACCTGAATTAATAATGAAGTCTGATTTTTTGACAGTTTTGGCTCAGTACGAATAATGAGTGTGAAAATGAGTAACGTATAACGATTTGGGTTGTGATGTGTGAGTTTGATATACTTAAAATGCTTAATATTCAAAAATAATATTATATATAATACTATCTTGTTTTTATGTCATTGTTTCCATAATAATCGTTTCCTCGAAAGTCGTCGAATTAATACGTTAAGCAAATCGTTAAAAGTTCGTTATAAATATATAAACGTAACGAAGTTAAATATATTAAAACGAATGACGAGAATGCACGTGTTTAAACGAAAATGCATAAATCATGAAATAGAAATGAGTGTAAATAATTGTTACTGTTCGATCCTTGGTCTTTTACAAAATTTACACTTTCTACCCTAACGGTGTAGGTTTTGCACCGTTAGTCCTCAGTTAGTATATGTTACATATTAAGGCCCCAAAGGTTCAAATATTACATTTTCAGCCTTAAGTTTACTGTTTTAACAATGTCCACCCTTAATTTACTGTTTTGGCAGTTTAGAACATAAGTTTGTGAAGTTGGCAGTTTTAACCCTTATAGTTGAAATACTTTGCAAGCTTAGTCTAAAAATCACAAAAAAAGTCGGAAAATATTTTTGAAAGTTTCAGAAGCTTTAAAAAGCTTATTGGAGTCTTATTAAACTGCTTATTATCCAAAAGGACTTATTTTCTGCTTAATGGGCCTTAACGAGATATAACAAAGGCCCATTAACACTTTGCGATCCGTTGGGTTTCCAGGGATTTTGGGCTTATAATTGGGCTTATAAAATGAACTTAAAAAGATATCAAGACTGATTATTAGGAATGCTTATTGCTATTGCTTAATGGGCCTCTTATTTGGTTAAGGCCCACTCGACAATTAATAAAGGTTTTAAAATCTGTGTCGAGTGGCGTTTGGTTTAGGATTATAAAAGGGCTTATATAAGCTTATGTGACGAGCTTATTTGTTCAGCTTATTTGAGAGTCTTGAGGAGAATCAAGTCGAACGATAATAACAATATGTTGCGTGTATGAATATGATTATACGAAGCCATTTCTATGTCGATAAGTACCTGTGGTACAAAAGATAAAAATGACATATTTATGTGATATGTTATATACGATACAACTATAGGTAAAAATGATGTTTGATATGCCTTATAACGTGAATATAAATGTCAAATAGATATGTATCTTGATTTATCTAGCCATCCATGATTAGGAGGTCATAATGTATACGTAAAATGAATAAATAAACTCGAAATAAAGCGTATAAAGTGAATACGATTGAGTATAATATACGTACGATGCATGATATAATTTAGAATGTTAGAAAGGAAATGAAACAAGTTAGGAATGACTTACAATACTCTAGGTGGTGTGATAAACGTGAGGAAAGGCTAGAACGCGTAGGAGCTTCAAGGATGATCAAAAAGGGTTTCGAATGGAGAGTATATGATCGAGTAATGGCTCGAATGGTTTGGGGAAATTTCTTCTGGTTCCTTCGACAGTGAGTAAGACTAGAGAGAGTCTATAAGTGAGTTTTAAGTGCATAAGAGGGCATGTATGTGTGTCGATATGTATATGCATGCATATGGGGTTTTATATTGTTTTAAAATGCAAGTTGTGGGAATATATTCCCCCTAGCCGAGACTTGATGTGTTTTGCAGGGGATAAGATGAGATTATGGTCTTGTATGAAGGCATCAAGGGGAGGGTTGCTAGCTAGGTTCGGTCATGATCAAATTATGTATATGTATATGTATCGAATGGCATATTAAAGGTCCAAAATGTTTTTAACGTGTCAAGTTGAGTAGGTAGGTGAGAAACAGGTTTGTAAACAAATATTCAATCATAGAAAATCATAAGACCTAGGTAAGAATAAGTTATGATTGAATTGGGTTGAAATGGGTAATAAAGGAATGAATTTGTAAATGTGGTCGAGTGAGGTTTACTTTGTGGCTTGTTCTACGATCAAATGATCGAATTATGAGATGAGGTTGACCACTCTTGATTCTTTGATGTGTAAAGATTCGAGATGTGTAAATAGTTATATATATTATGTGTCGACTTTAAAAGAAAATGAGGAAAAGCTTTGGTAAGTTCGGTCGTTTGAGAATAAGAGAAAATAAAAAGTTGTGTTGGGCTTATGAATAGTACCAGGCCAAAGTTGGAACAAGAATGGTAATAAGGGTTCGTTTGGTTATTTATGAGTATAAGAGATTTTCGTGGTCCGCGTGTGAGCTCGTTCCATGTATTGTGTATTATGTTTTAATGTTTTTAAGTTATCGTAGTGTGATAATGTAATTAAATGAGATTATTTCTCATTAATAAATGTCAGAAAATAAATAACGCGCATTTTCTGATAATTAATCATTATTATTCAAATGGAAAATTACCATTTATCACATTATGGCTGGGAACGTTTAGAGGTAGACTAGGTTCATTTGTTGGTGGTGGTGGTGGTGCTTTGGTTTATTGGTGGTATGGATTTGGTGGTGGAGCATTGGTTGATTGGTGGTTGGGATTTGGTGGAGCTATGATTGAAGAGAGCTAGGTGGTTTGAAGTTGCATAGCTTCATGGAGTTGAGAGTCCGCCATATCGGAGAAGGCATAGAGGTTATCAAGTTGATCATTGATTTCCTATTGAGTTTGTGGGGGATCAACCCACATGGATTCCTCAATGTCCCTAAGAGTAGGGGAAAAGGATTGAGGTTGTTGAGGTGGTAGAGCATGGTCTCCAAATAGTGGCCCATGGATGTCCCTATAAATAGGGTGAAAAAGTAGAGGTTAAGGTTGAGATGGTTCACTATGAAAAGGCTCATTGGGCATAAAAGATGCCCGTGGTTGTTCATGAGCAATAGGCTCAATTGATGCAAATGATGGAAAAGGTGGTGGATTTGATGATCTTGGTGGTAAGTCTTCCAAGTTCTCCGAAAATGGATGAGGAGAAGTTGGTAGTGTAGCAAAAAGTTCAATGGGTTCAAGTTTTGGAGACTTGGGAGGTGATGGTGATTTTGGTGGTTGTGATGGAGCAGGAGGTGGTGTGGTGGCTATTGGTGTTTCGACTGGTGGTGGAGTAGTGATAATGATAGGTGATGTTGGTGGAGGTGTTGGAGTACTTAAAGTCAAGAAGTTTTCATCTCGGATGGGTGCTGAGATGTTAAGAGGTGAAGAGTCTGACGATGAAGAGTTCAAGTTTACTAAGCAACATGGTTTGACACTAATTCTAGCGGTTCTTTTTGGTGGTCTAGTGGAAGGAGATGAGTTTGTGGATTTAGTCATATTGACTTTGCTTAAGAAATGCTAAGATTCAAAAGAAGTTGTGGTGAAGGTGTAAATAATGATCATCCTGGAGGTGCTAATTTATAGAAGTCAAGATTCATGGAAAAATGTGTTTTGATTTGATGTTAATCCATGCAACAATGGCCTTTCCTAATGATATTGAAGTGTTAATGAACAAGTCCAAGCAACTTAAGTCAATCCAATGGAGTTGTGTTGATTGATACAAGTAAGATATGCAGTAAATGAGTTTCAATCATTACCAAATCTTTGATGTCAGACATCCATGGATTGCAAGGAACCAAATTCAGGGTTCCTTCCTTTATAGAGAAAGGTTCCTTGAGGTGTTTTTGAGAAATTTCAAATTTTGGTGGGAAATGGTTATCCTATTGGTCCAAGTGAGATAATTTGATCCTAGTATGAGTAAATATCAGTAAAAAGTATCCTAGTAACAAAAATGAGTGATCTAGAGTGCGGGATTAAACGAAAATTTAAAAAAATTTAAAAATTTAGCTGTTGGCTGGCGGAACCAAACGATTGAACGGGCGGAACCCTGGTTTTGGTTCCGCCTGATCCGTCATATGAAATTTGGCGGAACCAAATTTGTGGACGGATGGAACCACATTTTTGGTTCCGTCCCATCCGCCAGGCCAAAAAAGTAAACAGAGGGTAAATTTGGCCCCCCGGACCCCGTTCAAATCTCGAAATTTTTCCTAAAACATGTGTAATTAATTAGTTGTGATTAGAAAATAACAATAAAACAAGTATTAACACATGTAAGGGTATACATCAAGCAGGGGCTAATAATTTCACTAATAATGTGAAACAAAAGAAAAATGATAACATCAAGATGTTATCTACCTGCAAGACATGGTTAGTTCACATAATCGTCAAATATCAAGTTATCATCCTAGAAGTAGACAAATACATCAAACATCATTGTTTAAGAGATATTGTACCAAATACTCATAAAAACTTCTCATTGCCTGTCCAATTTCTTGTTAATCTTGGTTAGGAACCTTCCAATGCACTTGAACATTCCTCTTGTTTGCTTGAACTCTTCTGATTGGTTCTCAATTTCCTAAAGTTGTCGGATGTAGTCAAGAGGAGGAAGCTTTGAGTTAGGAAGTCCATCCTCGGAGCTATTTGCTGACGATGATGAGGAAGTTGAAGGATGAGGACGTTTCCCTTTAGTCTTTGCTACTCTTTTATCACTTAATGGAACCATGATGTGGTTGACAAGAGAGTAGTCAAGACAATACCCTTTAGCATTTGGTGGAATGGGTGCAAAGGCTCTATAGAGACGGGTGAGAAGTATCCCGTAGGGAATAGCGGTGGTTCCTAGCATGGGTATGTCGGCCATCCTTTTGGCAACATAGTTGGCTAACTTGAAAGGTTGGCGGGTTGACAAACTATAAAGCATGTAACAAGACAAGCATTGATGTGATAACGATTACCTATGGTACACAAGACATTTTCCCTAAGGACTTCTTCCCATTTTTTGAATTGAGGCTTGAGTTCATTGAGTTCCATGCCAAATGGATCTCGGTCGATTTCATTACCTGAATGGGTTGTCCTGGTGGTTGATGTTCTTGGAAGGAAAAGATGTTCTCGTATTATTTCTTTGGCAACTAGAGAAGTGTCGTATGGAGGCATACGATCAATGATTGAGTCAAGGATTGAAAGGGACCATTTATTCGAGTAAAGGCATGAACCTTCACATGGAATTCCAAGGACTTCCGCAAATTGATGGAGAGGTATGTTGAAGTCATTTTGGTTTACTTTGAATTGAATTGACATGAGTCCATAATCATTGGTTGTGAGAATTACGCTAGTATAGAATTCGAGGACAAATCTAGGACAAATTTGTTCGTTAATTTATAAGAGACCATCAAAGTGAATGGTTTCTAGTTCTTGATGAATATTTGAGCCTTCTAGAAAGGATGGGTCAATGGTTCTACCCTCATGGAAGTAACATTTTTCTAAAGCTTTGAAGATTTTGACTTGTGCGGGAGTAAGGCCCTTAGTCTAATGGTGTTTGGGAATGTAGTTGGGAGTGTCTTTGTGGTCATAGTGAGTTGCGGGAAGCATGAATGATCCTAGATACAAAAATTATACACTTTAGTTGAAACTAACAAGAATTTTGATATAATGTTCGAGTGTGTGCCTATATGAGGACAATGTAGAGGTGCGGTTATCTCGACTATTTTTAATGCATAAAAAGAATTTCTTTAGCAATTTTGTAACAAAAAGAGAGATAACCCAAATGCTCCTAATTCAATGTAGCTTCGATTGAATGTACCCAAAAATACATATTGGTTATGTACTTCCTTTAGCATTCAAGAGACATTATACAAGTGATGTTTTATACAAAACGTTTTTATTTGTATAAACAACGTGAAAAATTATTTGTCCTAATTGTGAGAAGCTTTTTCCAAAAATTTGACATGGGGGTTTTAGCAAATCGTGATAATGTATTACAAGATGCAATTCCTCACTAAGGGAAACATGATTAGTTATGTAATTTACAAATGTACTTCATGAACTACCTAAGAAAATGTGGAAAACTAGAAGGGGGGGGGGGGGGTTGAATAGTTTTACGTCTTTTTAAATTTTATTGCGAAAACTTTTGTTTACTTTTAAAGCTTCGATTCTATCTTATGTGAATTCAACTCTTGATCAATATGAACAAATATAAACAAATATAGATAAGCAATGCAAGTAAAGTAAATATAATGAAATGAAAGATAGAGATGGAAAGATCAAACCACAACACGGAGATTTGGTTCGGATACAAGGACACCTTCCTTGCCCTACTCCACTCCTCGAGTCACCTACTCGAGAGTTTTCTTCACTATATCAAAAAACTCCCTTATGGCGGAGAAAACCTTACACAACTTTCGCTTACACCGGTTTAACGACACAAAGCTAAATTTCGAGTTCTAATCGTAGCTAGAACCAATCTCACAACTTATACACAACTAGTTCACACCTTCTTCACGACGGCTTTACGACTTCTTCATGACTACTTCACGACTTCTTCTTCATGACTACTTCACGACTTCTACACTACTTCTTTACAAGCACAACTACTTAATTACACTTAGATCTACTTATCACAACTATACAACACTTTACACAACTACAAGAATGATATGAGTTAAGCTACAATACTTCTTCTCTAGTTGAAGGAGTATTCTTCTTTTGCACTTTGATGGTGGAAGCTTGGATCACTTGGAAACCAATGCTTAAGAGAATATGATCAAAGGATTTTAGAAAGGATTTACAAGGATTAGAGAAGATTTAGAACAGAAGGTTTGGGGTGCAAAAGGTGAGGCAAATGTCCAGAGATAAACCAGTATTTATAGGCAAAAACTGGGAAGCTACTGGAGCGGGGCGGTCCCCTTAAATAGGGGGTCGGTCCCCTTAATTTTAAGGGGGCCGCCCCTGCTGAACGTTGCCCAGTTTTGTCCTTTTGTGGGGAAGGTTTTTCTTGGACATTTTTGCCATTTTTGGTTGAAAATTTGAATTCATATATTTATAATAGATTAAACATATTTATTTAATACCAAAAATGTTTTTCAAAAATATATAAAATGTTTTTGACATTTTATAAAAAGTTTAGAGATTAAGAAAAAGTTCCTTTGATCATATAATGCATTAAGCATTTGTTTATTCATACCTTAAGTGATTGAGTTGTTAAAATAGATATTTACAACTAAATACTTGTTTATGTCATGATCTTTCGTTTAATGATTTTACATTTTGTGATTATCAAAAAATAGAGATATCAAAAGAATATTAATAACGTGTTTAGGCATTATTTATATCAACAGAAAATGCATAATCCCCAAGTTTGGTTTTGTGTATAAATTAGAAGCCCTAGACTCAGAATTGAGAGAAGAAAAGTAGTAAGAAAGCTTACAATGTTGATTTGAGCTGAGATTAATTGAAAGAGATGCCTTAATTTTGAGAGTGATATGTTATGGGATGAGTTTGAGTCGTTTGTGTGTTTTGGTTATGTGAAAAGGAGTGTTTGTTTAAGTTATTTAATTTCTGGCCCTAGGAATCCACGGATGGGACGGAACCAAATTCAGGGTTCCGTCCGTTATGTCGAAGGGTTCTTTGGGACCAG
Organism: Artemisia tridentata subsp. tridentata; assembly: GCA_021014915.2. Classification (NCBI taxonomy): domain Eukaryota; kingdom Viridiplantae; phylum Streptophyta; class Magnoliopsida; order Asterales; family Asteraceae; genus Artemisia; species Artemisia tridentata. The sequence continues at coordinate 94,062,797 of CP139508.1, read as the reverse complement.
AACATGTTTTAGTCAGTTTTGTCGTTTTGAACAAACAAAGGTTGAAGCTAAGATTAAAACTACAAATTTGGTTCCATTAGTCCTAGTCCAAGTCTAAGGAGATTGAATGGTTCTCGTTTAAGAGGTTTAGTTTGAATATCGACAATGTTATCTTCTAAGGATACTTTCTCGATTGAGATGTTTCCTTTTTGAACATTGTCCCGAAGGAAATGATGACGGATTTCAATGTGTTTAGTTCGAGCATGTTGAACTGGATTTTTACTGAGGTCGATAGCTCATTTTTTGTCGCAAAGGATAGAGATGTCGTTAAGTTGAATTTCGTAGTCGAGAAGAGCTTGTTTCATCCATAGAGCTTGTTGACATGCTTTTACTGCTGATACGTATTCGGCTTCGGTTGTTGAGATGGCAAGAGCCGTTTGTTTCTTTGAAAACCATGAGGTGACAGTGTCCAACAAAAGTACAAATACCACTTGTACTTTTTCTATCAACATAGTCACCGGCATTATCTGAGTCGGCATACACTATGGTTTCAACTCCCGTTCCTTTGGGATACCATAATCCTAGGTGTGTGGTGCCTTTTATGTATCTAAAAATTTGTTTTACGGCTTTAAGATGTAATGTTTTAGAGTCCTCTTGAAAGCGAGCACATAGACAAACACTAAACATAATGTCGGGTGTAACACCCCCAACTCGGAATATGGCAGCGAAACGGAGCTTGGGGTGCTACGTGAGGGGTAAGACAGTCACATCCATAGAAAACGATCTCATAACGAGACGTTTTAGCAAAAATATATCATTCGAATACAAACTTTAACATTTAGAGTTTAAAAGACTCTCAACATAAGTTGCAACGGAAATAAAACATAGTTTGCGACGGAAATAAAAGACATAGTTCAATAGGTTTTTCGAATGATAAAATAGTAAAAGATAGCTAAGATAGATAGTAAACCCAAAGATAGCCATCAAAAGTCTTCAGCCACTCCCAGTGCCCACAAGTATGCATCAATTACCTGAGATAAAACATGCTAAAAAGTCAACACAAATGTTGAGTGTAATCCATAGGTTTAATAAATAAAGATTTTGAGCACAAGATTTTAAGTCTGGAAGATATATGTAACAAATACAAATATCGGGTAAGTGTCAAATAGTTTTGCTAAGCTCATGAAACACAAAGCGTTAACCGGCACCAATAACCTTAGCGTAAGTCGACAGTAACCGCGGAATTTGATAATATAATAGTTGCCCCCAAAGCTAGGTACTTTGCCAGATACCTAGTGAAAATCGAATATAGTACATCATATGTGGACCGACCTTAGTCAACATGGCGGGAGGGTCAATTCCTATAGGCCTATAAACTATAATCGCGCTCACTCGCAAGTGATTAATGGTTCATAATCGAGGGACTTGCTTTTGGCAAAGACGGTACTTAGCATTATCATTTCAGTCAGGAATAGCATACCAATAAACAATTGTGCTGATAAAAATAAGTAAATATCATGTATCACCCCCATGGGTTTATAAACAATTTAAAAGTAAAAGTGGGGCTACAAATCACACCTTAGTAGTAGTAGAGAAACAAGATTTCACAAATGATCAGATGGTACAGCACAGCAAATGAACCTCAGCACAACCTAATAAGTGAATAGTATGTCTCAGCAATAAACCTCAAAGCGATTTATAAAGTAATACTCGTATTTGAAATGAAAAGGTTTAATTTCAATGGCGTTTGAGAGGAATAAACGTTTAAAGATCGTGTGGATACGAGAAGTTAAAGTAATAAAAGTCGGCAAACACAAAAGGATACGAAGAAAAGAATAACGAGAAGAGAGAAGAATTAATATTAAGAAGAAGATATAAAATAAGAAAATAAGAAAGCATCAATAGGTTGTTTTGGTGTTTTACCCATTTCCCAAATAGTTGATAAAACGTTGTGATTTAGGAAGAAAACGTATAAGTTTCGAAAAGGTTTTTAGGACATTAAGTACTTATAAACGATTAAGTTATAAAAGATTTTTTTGAAATTTGGGCATGATGCGTCCGTTTATAAAGCATTTCCAAGTCGTTACGACTCTTGAATAATGTTAGCTTTATCGTCACATTTTACAAGTTATTAATATATAATTAGACATTATCATTCGCGTATATAATAGTTGTCAAGTTTATCAACCATTTTGTGTATGTTCGGGTCCAAATATGTTAAACTCTTATGAGTCTAACATATCCTTCCGTCTCAAGTACCAAAATCGTCCATAAGGTCCATCGGCTAATACAGTAAATCCAATAACTTCCAATTCTCATCCAAGCAAAGGTTATCAATATATATCCAAGTCCAATGTCCAAATCATCTCCCATATTTTCCAATATTTTCTGAAACACCAATCCATAAACAAACAAATAAATAAGTAAACTAAAACAACAGAAAAATAAAAGACCAAATGCATTGGGCTTCGGCCCAATGCTTAATTTACACACCAATGGACTTACTTTGGGCTCACGGCCCAAAGTTAATAAGACTTGGTCATTATTGGGTTTACTAACCTATTTGACCCAACAAAACAAATCCAAGACCAAAGCAAAACTTGACGCTAACTCGACATCAAAAACAAATCCAAAGCTCGGCCACAAACTAAACTAAACTAAAACCATTACAAACCAATGTGAGTCAAAACCAAACAAACCATCCCTTGCCGTGACTCCCCGTGAGTCACGGCTCGACTCCATTCGAGCTTATGAGCTCTCGACAACCACAAAACCAAACTAATCCAAACCGCGTCACAAAAAAATACGTAACCCTTGCCGTGACTCCCTTGAGTCACGGCTTGACTCCACTCGAGCCGTGTAGATCTCGGAAACATAAACCCAACCCGAATCCATACCATGTCCAACATAAAACAAAACTAATCCTACCCTAAGATATGCCATGACTCACCTTGAGTCACAGGTCGACTCTATGTGAGTCATAGCTCTCGGCCGAAACAAAACCAACACCAAATCCACAATCAAGCTACATAAACAAACAAAATAAGCTTAGAAAAGCAAATAGAATCAAAAGAAACGAGAACCCACCCCGAGTCAACTCAACTCGTGAGTTGACTCGGTTGAGTTGCGTGACTCGGACCAAGTCTGAACGAGTTACGGGTTAAAAGACTAGATCCACATGTTTTGTTTTAAAATCAACAAGTTTTAAATGGTTTTTATTAATAAAATTCGGTTTATAAAATGTTAGGGTTAGTGATGAACTCAAATAAGTACATTTTATTATCATCATTTATCCTATTTATTTGACTTGTTTTATTATATTATATATGAGAATCGATACATTAATGTTTACTTTAGTAATTCTCAGGTAAAAACAAGTATTATGTGAAACTTGGCGATTTTGGACTAATTATGGAGCAAAACAAGCGAGATGTTAAAAGTCTACTGAAATCCAGAAGATGCGCCGTATCTCACTCAACAGATATGACGTAATATCATACTTAGATGAATTCGAAGACCATTGCCTGACTTTGAAGAATGCGCCGCATGCAATTATGTCATGCGCCGCATATGAAACTTTGGTCAAAGAAGAAGATCAAGCTTGTTCTACTCCAGATACGCCGCAATATACTTCTAACATACGGCGTATCACCATCAAGATTTCACCAGTTACAATCCAAGACAGCTAAAGTACTTGCGCCGCATACGAAGATCAAGTTACGCCGCATCTGAAGACGGTGTACAAATATTCCAGAATATATTAATCTTGGACCCCACGCGAAGTTAAGTCAATGCGCCACATCTATCAACTCAATGCGCCGCATCTATCCCTCAGACAGAAACTATAAATACCCCAAGGACAGACGAATTTGAGAGCGAGATTTTAGAGAGAGATATAACCCTAGAACCGAATTCAGACGACTAAGCAGCACAAGACACACCTCAAACAAAGATACACGAGCTGTAAGAAGGTCCTGCATGTATTCAATTCATTAAGTAGTTTTGTTTTATTGTTTTAGTACGCTTTAATTCATCAGGATTGATGGGCTTGTGTCATGTGACTACGGAAGATCATGCACTCCCCTTAATATTGCTTTCCCATTAATTAAAGTTTATATGTTGATGTCTTTGGTGACTTTTATTAGTGCATTGATAACCTCTGTGTCTAGCTGAGTCTTGCTTGGGTCGCCATGCCCCTTCCTCGCCTATTTATTCTAGAGTCTCTTGAATAAGTAGGATAGACATAAGTAATCATTAAGGGTTTACTCGCCGATAAGATTAGAGCCAACGAGAAAGGTTTAATTATATACACTTCATATAAAACTAGCAATAAAACAAGTGAAAAGCTATTTAATTATCAGGACAGGTCTTCTTATTGTCTCGAGTATCTATCTGTGTACGTGTGTGCAAATCGCTGATTCGTGCTCATTAGTTTAGTTTTTTATTTAATTATAACCAAACCGTGGCAGTCTCTCAGGCTGAAACCCCCTTGCGTTAGATTAGGTTGTATAGCTAACTTAGGATATTAAAATACTGATTAGAATAACTAGATAATACGTTCCACTCTTAGTAATCGACACTCTGCTTACCATTATATTCATACTGACCGGGTACACTGCTCGTTAAGTGTGTGTGTTATTGATAAGTTGGCTAAATATAAATTTAAAACTTGAGTAGGCATTAATACTGCTAAACCGCAACGACACGTACGCGCATCAGTTAGGGTTTTTTTTTAAATGAAAACAAAAGGAAAAGGGGCGTGTGTGGTATACCAAACAAGAGAGGAGGTGAGATAGGTGCGGCGGTGAGGTGGTGGCATGGTGGTGGTGATGGCGGTGATGCTCAAACACGGACCAAACGAGCTTCAACAAGCCCCAAACGCTCCAAAAATGATACGAAGGCTTCGATCAATGCGTGGGGGGGGGGGTGTTTTCGGTGTGGTCGAAAATTAACCGGAGGTGGGTGGTGACGGCGTCAGAATTGGGGTTCCGGTGAAGGTGCGTTTTATCAAATGAGGGTGAGAGAGAATGTGGGGGTTTTTATGTGTAGGTGAGGGGCCGAAGGTGGACAAACTAAAATGGAGGGGGTGCGGTGTAACTTGTGGGCAGAGGGGGTATATGTGACAAGTTAGGAAAACTTTTGAAATATTTACTACGGGACCCTTTTAACGTACCAAACGGACACGAAAATTTATGAAACTTGCGCCATTGTTTCCGAAATGATTTTTCTAATAAAAAGGAGTATAAATACGCATAACTTTCTCGAAGTTAATTTATTTGGCAAATTTGATTCGTTTCGTGCTTTCTAGGTTGTGCCGGTTCAATAAAGGGACAATGTTCTCGTTTCTCAAGATATCTCTCGTTTCTCAAGTTCAATTAAGTTCAGGAAAAATTTAAATGCTCAGGTGATGCAAAAATAAAATTATTTGGCTAGTAAATATGTTTGGAAAATTACCGGATGTTACATTGGGTCTACTGGCCGTGAGATAGAGTAGACTACCAATCATTCCTCTATATTTAGTGTTATCTATGGATTCACCTTCTTTATCCTTGGTGAGTTTGGTTTCCTAAGATATAGGCGTTTTAATGGGTTTAGAGTCTTCAAGGCCAAATTTCTTAAGCATGTCTTTTATGTATTTAGACTGGTTGAATAATATTCCATCTTCTTATTGTTTGATTTGAAGTCCTAAGAAAAAGTTTAGTTCTCCCATCATACTCATCTCAAACTCGTCATGCATGATTTTTGAGAAACCATTACATACTTCTTGACAAGTTGATCCGAATATGATGTCATCCACATATATTTGAACAATAATAATATGTTAATCCTTTTTCTTGGTGAAGAGAGTGTTGTCTACTAAATTAAAAACAGTTTTTCGAATTTTTAAACAGAAGCGACGCATCGATCTTTATCGATACAGCACATCTACTAAATCAAAAATCCTGTATTTTGAAACGTAAGAAAGATACGACGCATTAGCTTTTGTTAATACGACGCATTTAATTTTATTAAATATAATCGATATTTGATAATTTAAACTTGATACGGCGCATTCTAATTCATAAGTGGTGTATCTATTTTCTGAATAAAAGTCTGATTAAATTTTAACGTAATAAGATACGGCGTATCCAGCTTTCTGGATACGGCGCATCGTCCGCAGATATCAGCAACTTTTATTTTTCGTATTCCGTTTTCGTTGTTAATTTTCTGATATCATAGTTTCTTGAACATACCCTACTGATGCTTTTGTGATGATTTCAGGAAGTGCATGACCAGGAGTTCAACTAAGAACTTGATTAAACCTTTCGAAGATCCTGAACGAGCCTTACATTCGCTTAAAAGGCTTTTCAACACAAAAAGCTTTGAAATTTCAAGTTCGTTCGAGCTTGATTTCTTTTCTGAAGAGAAGGAGGAAGAAGAAACAGAAACAATGACGGAAAACACTACTATGGAGGAATACATGAACAAAACCCGTGCTAATTACAGTTCAGGAGTTGCTAGACCGAAGTTTGATGAAAAGTCAAAGTTTGAGTTGAAGGGTCAGTTTCTCAAGGAGCTAAGAGAAAATGCTTTCAGTGGAATGGAACGTGAAGATGCTAATGAACATGTTGAAAAAGTCCTCGAGATTGCAGATTTGTTTACTACAGAAGGAGTCTCTGACCATCAACTTATGCTAAGAATCTTTCCAATTTCGCTTAAAGGAGCTGCTAATAAGTGGCTAAGGAATGAACCTGCTAGTTCAATCACAACATTGAAAGATTTGAAGAGCAAATTCCTGAAAAGATATTGTCCACCTGCTAAAACTGCTAAAAAGATGGAGGCTATCAACAATTTCAAGCAAAAGCCTGATGAAACTCTTTATCAAGCTTGGGAACGATTTAAAGACTTATTGATTAAATGCCCTCAACATTATCTAAGTCCAATGCAGGAGATAATATTGTTCTATCAGGGATTGGACGTACCTACTAGACAAATCTTGGATGCTAAGGGAGCTGTGCCTCAAATGAGTGCAGCCGATGCTAGAAAAGCTATCCAAGAAGCTGCTGATCACTCTCAAAAATGGCACGACGGAACCTCTACTAGATCTAAGAGCAGCACTAATTTTGACGGGTTTGCTGCAATTCAAGCTCAATTGGATAAAATTAGTAGAGAGATGAAGAAGCGTGATGAGAAAGTTTATGCTGCCCAAGTTAGATGTGAAAAATGCGAAGGACCTCACTACACTAAAGATTGCCCTAAAAAGAATGAAAGTGAGACTTTTGAAGAAGCATACTACACACAATTTGGACAACCATTCCAACCTTCAGGAAGATTTAGGGAAGCTACTCCGGGATACTATCAAAAGAACAACTATAATCCCACTTATCAAGAAAGGAGGCAGACTTTGGATGACAGTCTAAAGCAAATTATGGCCGATGCTGCTAAAAGACATGAAGAGAACACCACTATGATCAAAGAAATCCGAGCCTCAACGGATACTATAACAAGAAATCAAGGAGCTTCGATCAAAGCATTGGAACAACAAATCGGACAAATGAGCAAGGTTCTTCAAGAAAGGGGATACGGAAGTTTACCTAGCTCAACTGAAACTAACCCAAGAGATCATGTCAAGGCCATATGCACTACTGAAGAAGTCACGCCTAACATACCTTTTCCTAGAAGATTGATGAATGGTAATGATGCTGCAAAGCCCGAATTTTTCTTTAATTCTTCAATCAGTTTAAGGAGGTTACTCAACGAGAAGGCAAAGATTGAAGAAGAGATCAAGGCTACAATGAAAGAAGAGAGCTCTGCAACTGACTTACGTGCCTTGCCTCATAAAGAAAAGGACCTAGGAAGTTTTACTTTACCTTGTTCAATTAATGACACATCTTTCAATAATGCATTAGCTGACTTAGGAGCTAGAGTTAGTGTTATGCCCCTTAAGACATTCACTACCCTAGGACTAGGAAAATTAGCACCAACTAAGCTGCTTATTGAATTGGCTGATAAAACGGTAAAACGACCTGAAGGGGTTGCTGAAAATGTGCTAGTTAAGATTGAGAAGTTTGTTTTCCCAGTAGACTTTATTATATTAGATATGCCCAGGGATGTTAAGATTCCTTTAATCCTTTGAAGACCTTTCTTGTCTACCGCCCATGCTAAGATTAATGTGTTTAAAAGAAAAATCTCATTAAAGGTAGGGAACAATAAACTAGTCTATAAGTGCCAAAATCCTGCTAAGAGCATAATTAGAGGCGTCTATGTGCTAGGATTAAGAGAACGTATGGACCTCGATCTAGAAGCTAGGCTAATGGGAGAAACATTGATTCAAAACAACTCAACTAATCCTAATCATAAGAACCTCAAGGAATTTATTGACCTTAATGTACCTACCGAACTTAGGCGCGATATTGTTAATGATTCTGATGATGAGTGGTATGATTGCGAAGTGATTAACAAACGTAGGAGAATAGTTGAGAATACAAATTTGAATAATGATATGTTTATTGAACTACCACCCAACCTTGCATATTTATGCCTATATAATAATAAGAATTTCCCGTCTATCATTTTGTCATCTCTGCCCGAAAGGGACAGAACTTTGTTTATACAGATATTAAAGAAGAATGGCATGGATATTAAGGACGAGCAAGGAGTGTGCAATATTACTGGACTGGCGATGAGGGAGCGCGATGCTTCCGACTCTTTCAATGATCGGTATTAAGGAGCTGAACGTGAGTCTAACTTGAAGACTCTGGAATAAAGACAAGTGTTGACCGGGAGACAACTCGATGACAATTTTTTATTTTTCTGTTCTGTGTCAAGTCTGTCAGACCTGCAGAAGATGCGGCGCATCTACATCATAAGATGCGACGCATCACCTGCACTGGTCATATCTTATTTCATTTTCTGCATTTTTATTTTTGACTTTAAAACTTTCTGTCAGTTTATTTAATGCGGCGCACCCCTGGTTAAGGATGCGACGCATATTTTATTCTGATTCGTATTTATTCCAGGCTCGATACGGCGTATCTTCTTCCATAAGATACGGCGTATCGACTGACATGATGATTTACAGTTTAATTTTTTAGGTTTTATTTTTACTAACTACTAATGTATTATGCAAGTTTGAACCTTCTTAACTCAGGTGTGTTAAAGTCTAAATGGTATTATAGATTCCTGCATTTTTGTGGATACATCATTTATGAAGCTTAAACGTTCTCATCCACAAGAAAGTTGATTTTTGCTCTTATACGAATAATGGAGGATCATACCGAGCAAATCTCAGGGGAGTTTTTCTGCTCTAATTCTTTTATTTTCCAGTTTTTAACCTTTGACACAAACAACGAGGACGTTGTTTAACTTAAGTGGGGGGGATGGAGAATTAGAACACTTACTTGTCCTAAACTTTTTCAAAATATGCTTAAAATGCGCTTAATATATCAAAATTTAAATTTTTAGCATGTTTTTGTTTAAAGTCTAAATTACATAACCGCACGCATAACTCTATTCTTTCAAAAATATTAAAACTTTAGTGTGCCGGTGACTTGTAAACTTTAGAACTTGGCTTGTATACTATTCGAGACCACCATAATGAGTATTATCTATATAATTGGAGTGACTTGTCTAAATTGGTAAATTTTTAGGATTACACCCAAATAGCCTTTATATGTTATGTGATATTAACTAACTACACTGGTTAGTTAACCCCCGTATAAACCCTTTGTTTACTCTCACTTTTAGAGTAAAGATACCCCTAGAAAAACCCTCAGAGCCATTCCTTTCGTTTCTTACACCTTTGTTATAATGTTTCGATACACCCTTACACCTTAGCCTACCCTGTAGATTAAAATCCGTGGTTAATTGCTTTAGGCAAAGTGTGTTTCCTTACATTACCTGTGTTCGCGTGCGTAATTCAGTATCTTTGGTTAGGTCAGGAAATTGCACAATGCAATTGCTATGAAAGTAAATATTGTATAACTTTTAGTTTATTTTTCGTGTGTTTGCTACTTTCACTATTACAGTTATTTCTGAAAGTATGAAGAGTATGAAAAAATTATCCCGAAAAATAGTGATAGAAAAGTTGTGAAATTTTACACATATATGTCTACAAAAAAAAAAAAAAAAAAAAAAAAAAAAAAAAAAAAAAGGAAAAGTTGGAAGTTTGTTTTAACCAACTTATGTAAAGTTTTGTATTAAGTGGGAGATATCACCACTATTTGTTGTATATTTTATTTATGGATTGAATGGGAGTTGGCCGTTATGGGAACGCCAACTAAGGTTATTTTTTGATTAAGATTTTGTTGAGTATAATTCGTGTCTACCTAAAGCGTGTGTTTCAAGTGTTAAAGCGTAAGTTATTCTATGATATGAGTCTTATTCATGGGATGGTTGGGAAAGTGATTAACCACACTTAGGATTTTAATTTATCTATTTTGTTTATTTTTCATTTTACACCAATTTGTATCCCAAATATTATCCATACCCTATATCATTCTTCATCCAAACCTTTGATTTATTGAGATTAGGGATTTGAGCAATCTTAAGTATCGTAGTCGTGGATTCGGCTATGTATTTACGATTTTGTCGCCCTTTTTGATATAATATTATTGGTGAAGATTACTTGGTCCTATCTTTAGCCTATTCGAGTTAAGGATTTGAGCAATTGCAAGTATCGTGGTCGTGTATTCGATCATGTATTTGTAATTTTGTCGCCTTTTCTGGAATATGAGATCGATAGAGATTAAAAAGGATGATCAACCCTTAACCAACAAACCCTTTTTACCGCTTTAGACTTGTTACTCCTTGGCTTTAGTGGGGGAGATGCGTATACTTGCCAAGCCTATGATAGAATATTCGTCACGACTAAACAACTAAACGATTTAGAATTGTTTTACATAAAAAAAAAATATTATTTTGGTTTCTACTTCGTTAAGTGTTTGGTTGTGTGATTATGACAAAACGAATACGTGCTTAAATATAAAAATAAATCCTAATATCTTTTAGGATACATTTTCATATGATTAATTCTAAGGTTTACTTGGGGACAAGTAAAGTTCAAGTGGGGGGGATATTTGATGAACTCAAATAAGTACATTTTATTATCATCATTTATCCTATTTATTTGACTTGTTTTATTATATTATATATGAGAATCGATACATTAATGTTTACTTTAGTAATTCTCAGTTAAAAACAAGCATTATGTGAAACTTGGCGATTTTGGACTAATTATGGAGCAAAACAAGCGAGATGTTAAAAGTCTACTGAAATCCCGAAGATGCGCTGTATCTCACTCAACAGATACGACGCAATATCATACTTAGATGAATTCGAAGACCATTGCCTGACTTTGAAGAATGCGCCGCATGCAATTATGTCATGTGCCGCATATGAAACTTTGGTCAAAGAAGAAGATCAAGCTCGTTCTACTCCAGATACGCCGCAATATACTTCTAACATACGGCGTATCACCATCAATATTTCACTAGTTACAATCCAAGACAGCTAAAGTACTTGCGCCGCATACGAAGATCAAGTTACGCCGCATCTGAAGACGGTGTACGAATATTCCAGAATATATTAATCTTGGACCCCACGCGAAGTTAAGTCAATGCGCCGCATCTATCAACTCAATGCGCCGCATCTATCCCTCAGACAGAAACTATAAATACCCCAAGGACAGACGAATTTGAGAGCGAGATTTTAGAGAGAGATATAACCCTAGAACCGAATTCAGACGACTAAGCAGCACAAGACACACCTCAAACAAAGATACAAGAGCTGTAAGAAGGTCCTGCATGTATTCAATTCATTAAGTAGTTTTGTTTTATTGTTTTAGTACGCTTTAATTCATCAGGATTGATGGGCTTGTGTCATGTGACTACGGAAGATCATGCACTCCCCTTAATATTGCTTTCCCATTAATTAAAGTTTATATGTTGATGTCTTTGGTGACTTTTATTAGTGCATTGATAACCTCTGTGTCTAGCTAAGTCTTGCTTGGGTCGCCATGCCCCTTCCTCGCCTATTTATTCTAGAGTCTCTTGAATAAGTAGGATAGACATAAGTAATCATTAAGGGTTTACTCGCCGATAAGATTAGAGCCAACGAGAAAGGTTTAATTATATACACTTCATATAAAACTAGCAATAAAACAAGTGACAAGCTATTTAATTATCAGGACAGGTCTTCTTATTGTCTCGAGTATCTATCTGTGTACGTGTGTGCTAATCGCTGATTCGTGCTCATTAGTTTAGTTTTTTATTTAATTATAACCAAACCGTGCCAGTCTCTCAGGCTGAAACCCCCTTGCGTTAGATTAGGTTGTATAGCTAACTTAGGATATTAAAATACTGATTAGAATAACTAGATAATACGTTCCACTCTTAGTGATCGACACTCTGCTTACCATTATATTCATACTGACCGGGTACACTGCTCGTTAAGTGTGTGTGTTATTGATAAGTCGGCTAAATATAAATTTAAAACTTGAGTAGGCATTAATACTGCTAAACCGCAACGACACGTACGCGCATCAGTTAGGGTTTTTTTTTTAAATGAAAACAAAAGGAAAAGGGGCGTGTGTGGTATACCAAACAAGATAGGAGGTGAGATAGGTGCGGCGGTGAGGTGGTGGCATGGTGGTGGTGACGGCGGTGATGCTCAAACACGGACCAAACGAGCTTCAACAAGCCCCAAACGCTCCAAAAATGATACGAAGGCTTCGATCTATGCGTGGGGGGGGGGTGTTTTCGGTGTGGTCAAAAATTAACCGGAGGTGGGTGGTGACGGCGTCAGAATTGGGGTTCCGGTGAAGGTGCGTTTTATCAAATGAGGGAGAGAGAGAATGTGGGGGTTTTTATATGTAGGTGAGGGGCCGAAGGTGGACAAACTAAAATGGAGGGGGTGCGGTGTAACTTGTGGGCAGAGGGGGTATATGTGACAAGTTAGGAAAACTTTTGAAATATTTACTACGGGATCCATTTAACGTACCAAACGGACACGAAAATTTATGAAACTTGCGCCATTGTTTCCGAAATGATTTTTCTAATAAAAAGGAGTATAAATACGCATAACTTTCTCGAAGTTAATTTATTTGGCAAATTTGATTCGTTTCGTGCTTTCTAGGTTGTGCCGGTTCAATAAAGGGACAATGTTCTCGTTTCTCAAGATATCTCTCGTTTCTCAAGTTCAATTAAGTTCAGGAAAAATTTAAATGCTCAGGTGATGCAAAAATAAAATTATTTGGCTAGTAAATATGTTTGGAAAATTACCGGATGTTACATTGGGTCTACTGGCCGTGAGATAGAGTAGACTACCAATCATTCCTCTATATTTAGTGTTATCTATGGATTCACCTTCTTTATCCTTGGTGAGATTGGTTTCCGAAGATATAGTCGTTTTAATGGGTTTATAGTCTTCAAGGCCAAATTTCTTAAGCATGTCTTTTATGTATTTAGATTGGTTAAATAATATTCCATCTTCTTATTGTTTGATTTGAATTCCTAAGAAAAAGTTTAGTTCTCCCATCATACTCATCTCAAACTCGTCATGCATGATTTTTGAGAAACCATTACATAGTTCTTGACAAGTTGATCCGAATATGATGTCATCCACATATATTTGAACAATAATAATATGTTAATCCTTTTTCTTGGTGAAGAGAGTGTTGTCTACTAAACCCATGGTGTACTTATGTTCAACTAAGAATGTTTTAAGTTGATCATACCATGTTTTTGGTGCTTACTTAAGTCCGTATAAAGCCTTTTTAAGTTTATAGACATGATTAGGTTTTTCAAAATCCATGAAACCCGGAGGTTGTTACGTTTAATGATTCCTTGACTCTCAAGGTTTCTTTGTTTAAAACAATATAAGCTTGGCTATTTTGAGAATATCCAAAAAATACACCTTCATAAGACTTTGGGTTAAATTTGGTGAGGTAATCCTTAGTGTTTAAAATAAAACATTTACTTCTAAAAACTTTAAAGTATCCTAGCGTAGGCTTTTTACCTTTATATAGTTCATATGGTGTTTTGTTAAAAAATGGTCGAATTAATACTCTATTTAAAATATAGGTTGAAGTGTCAACGGTGTTACACCAAAAATTTTGTGGTATGTTATGTTCATTAAGCATTGTTCTACTCATCTCTTGAAGAGTCTGGTTTTTGCGTTCTACTACACCATTTTACTAAGGAGTATGAGGAGCTGAAAAATTATGTGTTATGCCGTTGGCATCACAAAAGTTTCCAAATTGTATTTCATTATCAAATTCACGACCATGATCCGTTCTTATTGACACAGTACGACTATCTAGTTGGTTTCAAATTTTGTTACTAAGAATTTCAAATTGATCAAAAGCTTCATTTTTACTTTTCAAAAACTTTGTCCAAGTGTATCTTGAATAATCCTCTACTATGACCAAAGTGTAGAAGTTGCCTCCATAACTTTGTATAGCGGATGGACCAAATAAATTCATATGCAAAAGTTCTAGACACCTAGATGTAGACACCATATTTTTAGCCTTATGGCTACTATGAACTTGTTTTCCAATTTTTCAAGCATCACAAAAGTGTTGGTCATATTTCAACTTGGGTAAGTTCCTAACGAGATCTTTTAAGGATAGAGATTGGATAAGTCTCATATTTGCATGGCCTAAGCATCTATGCCAAAGATTTGAGGAATCATCTAATGAAGTTAAGCAAAGTTTATCTCTAGTAGTTTTATCAATTTTCATGATGTAAACGTTGTTTTTCAAAACTCCTTTTGCTGTGGTTATTCCATCTTTTAGTATTTTACTTTCATTTTCACTAAATAGAACATTATACTTTTTACGGCATAGTTGACTAATACTAAGTAGTTTGAATCCTAGATTATCAACATGAGAAACATTATCAATAGAGAGAGAGAGAGAGTCATGAGAGATAGTACCTTTTCCGATGATTTTGCTTTTCAGTTTGCTACCAAAAGTGACATTACCTCCATCATATTCTTGGTAGGTTTGTTGGATTGATATACTCTGACGAAACTAACTTGTAGCTTGTTTAAGGTTTAACAACCTTGGATAAATCAAAAACTGTTAATGGTGAAACACTGATACACTTTGTTAAGTATGCAGAAACTACTTCAACAAAGCTAAGAAGAATTACTCTAAACTTTAACGATTTTATTAATAACTTGAACCTGCTTACAATACACAGATTCACTAAACAAACTCTAATCACTAATACTCTAATAATCGACTAATACTTTTCTCTAAATAAAATCTCGTATATCTAATGCCAACCTAGGGGTCCTTTTATAGGAACAAGGAAAACCCTAGTCGGTTTACAATACTTGAACGACAAGTAATTCTAATTATAGTCTAATAATAATAACTCTATGAACATTCTAGAATTACACATTAATCCTTAAACGTATTTGCATAATAGTCCTTTAACTTTTGCAGTACTTTGACTTCTTTAGAACATGAGCAGTACTTTGACTTCTATCAAGCAGTACTTTGACTTTCTTCATGTAGCAGTACTTTATAGCCCAACAATCCTCCCCTAACTTGAATTCCACTTGCTTGATTTCAAGTTCCTTTGTATTTCTTTAACTTCAACATTTTTATCTTCAAGGAAAGACTGTATCATTAACTTCTGTCTCATGTTTGTTTTATCATCATCAAAGTAATCATTAACTGCAATCTTTATCAGCAACAGATCTTTTCAGCAACACATCTTTTCAGCAACTCAGCATCATATTGGCAATAGGTACATCAGATCTTAAAAGTTTCATACTATTCTCATCACTTCCAGGTGTGTTAACTCCTGTGAGAGGTGAATCATTGAAAACTTAATGGATTTTGATGTCTCTTTACCAAAGCCATTAATTCTGGAGTAGCCAATGTTTAGGTTTAAGAACCATGGTACATTGATAACCATATGATTTTTAGCAAATCATCAGCTATCAACGGATTTGATTAGTCTTTACCAATAGCCGTTTGCTTTTGGACTAGCTAGTTCTTTTAGTACAATCACTACCATGGTGAACTAATTACCATACAATGGTTTTCCACAGCCTTTACCACAAGCCATTATCTTGTGGGCTAGCCAACTCTTCACTATTATAGATATGGTGAGTTGAAGACCATACAATTTTTAGTAAATTGTCAACTAAAAACGGATTTGATAATCACATCAGAGCCGTACCCTCATGATGAGTCAAACTCTTTCTTGTTTACTTAAACATGGTGAGTTTAATACCATTTGTTGCTGTTTAAATCTTTGTGCTTCAAAATGTTTTTGCACTTTTCAAAAATTACTGATTTTATAAAAAACTTTACTGGTTTCATGCTGCAAGCAGTACTTTGAGAAAGTATTGTTTGTCAAGCAGTACTTTTAAATAAAGTACTTATGTTTCAAAAGATTTATATTATAAATATCATACCAGTTGTTATGCATCAATCTTCAGCTAGCATTGTCCATTTGATGAATAATCCAATCACCATCAGTGCAGTTTCACTTTCTTCTTCCACTTCCATGCCATAATCTAGCATTCTGATCATCAGATCTCTAGTAAGTGGATATCTTTGCTCTGCTAGCATGTGGATCATCGTTCCATCTTCTAGCTCCAAAACATGTATTCCTACTGATTCAAAGAACCTCCATCTGTTAATTTCCCAATCCTCTTGATTTTCCCAGAGAGCACTATCACTTGTCTCTTCTGTTTCCCAGATGGTTGTGAGATCTCCTTGCAGAATCAAACCCACTCCTTGTGGTGGAATATGTTCAAAATAAGTCTGCACTTGTAGATATAGCTGAAGCAAATCCTCTCTGTCTATCAGATGTAAAATATCCCATAACAAGTTGAATACTCTAAAGCTTCCATTCTGTCTATGAAATATCAAGTAGTCCCCTTCATGTGAATCTACAACTGAGAATGTAGAAATCTTGGACTTCTTGTCTGCAACTTCTTTTGATTTTGGTTGCTCAAAGTCAACAACTCTCAAATAATTTCTTAGTTCATCAGTTGTGTCTACTCTTAATTCAATAGAATCCTTGAGCTTCTTTGATGACTGTTCATTAGTTGTTGTTCTTTTCCTCTTTGAGCTCCTTGTAACAACTCTTTCCTTTCTACTATCTTCAAGCTTCTTATCTTTGAATGAATCAAAAGAAATAATGCTTGCAAGATCTTTTTCTACAGCTTCCCTAACAGCATCATACAAATCCTTCATCTCTGAATGTGTCAATTTCACCAAACCTGTATATCCTCTACCTTTGAGATAAGCCATCATAGAATTTCTTTCTTGAGCTTTACTTTGTGGCCTTCTAGGTTTGATAATAAGTTTCCTTGACTCTTCAGCATCTAATTCAGCCTGTAATTTCCTTGCAGCTTCCTCATTTTTAGCATCCTGAATAGCTCTTAGATCTTTCAAGGTGAGCTTCTTCTTCTTAGTTTCTACCATGATCCCTTTACCTTTGTCTTTTGGATCTAACTCCTGGGTAGGTTGAGAAGAAGTATGAGGTTGTTGTTCAACACCATGAATATTTATGCCTCTTGGTCTAGACATATTCAACATGATGTCAGCAATGGTTTCATCATCACTTTCAGTATGTTTTCGAACTTCTTCTTCCTGTTGAACTGGATTGGAAGGTCCAACTTCCTCTTGAACTTGGTTTGAGGGACCAACATCTTCCTCAAAATCCAAAGTCCTTGGTGTAATCATAAATTGTCTTACAGTTCCTTGATGAGCAGTACCTTGAAGAGCAGTACTTTCAGCATCAATTCCTTCCAAATCCACTTCCTCAGTATCACCACTTTTTACTTCAACAGTAGCATCTTCAATGTTGATCTGCTCTATTTCATCACTTTTCCTCTCAACAGTATCTTCATGAGGAATATCTTCAAGTGGTGTATCATCATAAAGCCCAGTATCTTGATTGAGTCCAGCATCTTCATTCAAATTCTCTAAATTCCTCCCCAATTGGAATGAAGATTGCTTGTGGAACTTTCTTTTCTGTGACTTAGACTTCTTTAAGTGTGGACCAGTCTTCTTTTGTGACTTTACCCACAACCTGTGGTGCTTTACTAATGGCCAAACAAACCTCTTTAATCGTCTGAACTTTCTTGTCAAATCCAATATCTGATCAGCTTGATCATCAGTTACCTTCTTGAGCCTCCTTAATTCCCTTGAAAGCTCATAGTTGGTCAAGACATCCTCAACCACTCCCTCATCTCCTTCAGATGTTTGATGCCTATCTGTGGAAGCATAATCATTGGGAGTTGGTGGTGGAGTCGCAACTTGAGGTAAATTCTCCTGAGCAGCACTTTGTGAAGATGGTTCAGCAACTGGAGATGAAACAGTATGTTGAGAAGCACTATCTTCTCTTGAAGCTGGTTGCTCATTAATTGCTGATGCAGAGGATTCCTCTTGCTCTTGCTCTGCATCCCTAACTGCTTGTGCAACTTCCAATATATGGGCTGTCAAAGGTGTATTTCTCCCAGAGAACTTGATACTCTTCTTAGTAATGAATGTAAAGACCTTTGGTGGAAGTGTGACTGTAGGTAGAAAACTTTGAGGTTTAGAAATACCCTCAAGTTGTTTGTTTAAGAATACCTGAATAAACCTCGGGTACATCAGGAATGGTGAACCATTAGTGATGTGTGAGAGCATTCCATCAAAAATCATCCTTGAAAAGTTGAAAGGACAATTTGTTGCTAAACCCACCAAAGCAGAAGCAATGTTCTGACCAAACTGCTCCCATGAAGTATTCTTAGGACTCAAGCAGTGAAGTAGAACATGTATGAGATATTTCCAATGTGGACTAAATAATGGCTTCTGAAAAGTAAGTATGGTGAGATCTCCTTCATACCCAATATCCCTGAGTGTATCCCAAATCTCTTGTCTTTCAAAACGAATAGCACTCCCTGCATCATTAAACTGCAAATCTTCCCTAATTGAAGCTTCAGTAATCCTAATTGCTCGACCAGCAACCTTAGCACGAATAAAAGGAACACCATCTTGTGCATCAGACTTAGCAGTAGACCAAAACTGTTGAATCCATGGTCCAATTACATCAGGGTGAACCAAAATAGCATAATTGATTGATGACCTAGTCAAGAAATCAATTATCGCATGAAAATCAACATTCTTTGCTATTTTATCCAAGTTCGCGACCACGTTATGCTTAGAACAGAAATCACGGGTAGCCATTGATTGTGAAGAGGGAAAGAATGTGTTAAGCGAAGGTAAATTGCGATTAGACTTGTGGATATCGAATGAATGAATGGATAAGAATAAAGTGGAGAGTGAAAATCGGTATAATGGGATAGGGTAAATATGGGTAAGATCTAAACAAATTAAAATCAAAGCCTAAATAATAGAGTTACCGTTGTAGTTGGCTTTTACCCCCTTCGTAATGAATTAATTAACTGAAAATCCATATTTTTGACCGTTGGAACAGTACTTCCACGTAAGCAGTACTTCCACCTAACCAGTACTCTTCAAAGCAGTACCTTGGAGCAGTACGTTGCAAGAACAGTACTTTGTATAGAAAACCAGTACTTTCCATCCTCTTATACTTCTAAACGATCCAAATAAACTTCAAACTAATCCAAGAACTTATATGATGGTGCATGCATAAGTTCTAAATAATAACTATGTTGCCTCCCCTCAAATACAACATAGGTTCTAAATTAAACTGAAATACTAAGAATTCAATACTTTCATTAAGAACTGAAAGAAAGTATACTAACTAATACTAAAGCCTCCCCTCAAATGTAGCCTAGTAGTTAATCATCCCAATGCTCACAACTAAGTGGTTGAATCTTGAAACATCAAATCCCTTTGTGAGTAGATCAGCTACATTGTCATCTGTGTGAACCTTGACCACATTTATAAGCCTGTGCTCATAACAATCTCGAATGAAGTGATGCCTAATCTGAATATGCTTGGTCTTGGAGTGATAAACTGGATTCTTCACAATACAGATGGTACTCTCATTATCAATGTTGATAGGAGTATTTTTGAAGTTGTATCCATAATCCAAAAGTTGATTCTGCATCCACAAAACTTGTCCACAACAGCTTGCAGCAGCAACATATTCTACTTCAGTAGAGGAGGTTGCTACAATTGTTTGTTTCTTACATTGCCATGAGACTAATCTTCTTCCAAGATATTGACATCCACCAGTGGTTGATCTTCTATCATAGTTATCTTCTGCATAATCACTATCTGAAAAAGCTTCCAAGTGAAAAGGTGACTCCTTAGGATACCATAATCCTAACTTTGGTTGATGCTTGACATATCTAAAAATCCTCTTAACTGCATTCATATGAGAAACCTTGGGTGTAACCTGATATCTTGCACATAAGCATACAGCAAACATGATGTCAGGTCTTGATGCAGTTAAGTACATAAGACAACCAATCATGGATCTGTAAAGCTTCACATCCACAGCATGTCCATTTTCATCCTTGCCTAATGGTTTATTGTTGTCAATGGGTGTGGTGGCAGGCCTGACAGTTGGGAGGTCAAATCTCTTAAGTATGTAAGCAACATACTTTTCTTGATTAATGAAGATTCCATCTCGTGTTTGTCTAACTTGAAGCCCCAAAAAGAAAGTTAATTCTCCCATAGAACTAATTTGAAACTCTCGTTGCATAAGTTCTTCAAATTCTTTTACCATAGACTTCTTCGTGGCTCCAAAGATAATATCATCCACATAGACTTGGACTAATATAATGTCCTTCTTCTCTCTTTTGATAAACAAAGTCTTATCAATTGCTCCTCTCCTATAACCATGTTGTAATAGAAAATTAGAGAGTCTCTCCTACCAAGCTCTGGGAGCTTGATGAAGGCCATACAGTGCCTAGATCACCTTGTAGACTTTGTTTGGATATGCAGGATCTTCAAAACCAGGAGGTTGTTTAACATAAACTTCCTCAGTAATTGTGCCATAAAGGAAGGCACTTTTCACATCCATTTGGTAGACAGGAAATCCCATGTGTTAGGAATATGAATATTCAGCAGAAGACTCGGTCACCCCGAGTACTTATTAGATCATCATAGCTCATTAGATTATCAGTAATATTATTAGTAGCTTAGTTATTAATTACTATTGTGGAGTGGGTCGGGTCTTTACCCTCTGTCAGCTCGCTCCACAGTCCACTAGGGACATAATATGTAGTAGTATATATATCCCTTCCCACACAAGGGAAGGGTTGGACCTTTTCAATCTAATATATCACAAGTTCATTTCTCTCTCTAAAAGGCTCCCACTTCTCTCTAAAACATCTTCTATTCGATCCAAACAAGCCTCAAGATAGTGATTCATGCATTGTGAATACCCTACAATTGGTATCAAGAGCCATGGTTAGGTCCATGAGAGTTGGTATTCACGAATTTGTGTAGTTTGTGAGGTGTTTATACTTGGGTCGATTTGTAGTTTTCAAGTTTTCTTTGGTTCGGTTTGATTAGTAACATAAGTTTCATTTGGTGCTTTGTTTAGTGATTAGAGGTTGTCCTATATTGTATTTGTGTAGTTCTTTAAGTTTTTCTTGGTTAGATTTGTTTAGATTTGTAGTTTTCTTTAAGTTTTGGTTCGGTTTGTTTAAGTAGCATAAATTTCATCTTTGTACTTTGTTTAGTGATTAGAAGTTGTTTTTCTTTGTACTTTCTTGCTTAAGATTAGTATTAGAGTGGTATTTGGTGTTTGGATTCACAGATCCAAGAACCGTGTGGTGATTTTGGAGCAATTCGTGGGTTCTTTGTGGAAGTGTTCTTGAATGCGGTTTGTGTAGTTTGGACGTTTTTGAATGCGGTTTGTGTAGCATCGGGTACGCGGTTTGTCTTTATACTAGTTTAGGCAAAAGGACAAACGGCATTGATAGTGACAGGTTTGGAAGTTTGTGCCAACGCGGTTTGTCTCTACGGTGCGTACGCGGTTTGTGTATCTAGTGTGAACTCGGTTTGTCTATTTGGCGAATACGCGGTTTGTGTCTTTAGTGTGAACTCGGTTTGTCCCTAAGGCGTATACGCGGTTTGTGTCTACGCGGTTTGTGTATCTAGTGTGAACTCGGTTTGTATCACCATTGTGAACTCGGTTTGTCTCTTGGCACATACGCGGTTTGTATATCCTGTGTGAACTCGGTTTGTCTATTTGGCGAATACGCGGTTTGTGTCTTTGGTGTGAACTCGGTTTGTCTCTTTGGCGCACACGCGGTTTGTGTCAACGCGGTTTGTATCTTTGGTGTGAACTCGGTTTGTCTCTTAGGCACATACGCGGTTTGTGTCAACGCGGTTTGTGTCTCCTGTGTGAACTCGGTTTGTCTCTTAGGCACTTACGCGGTTTGTGTCTACGCGGTTTGTCTAGGCGGTTTGTGTCTTGGTGATTTTAGAAATTCCCGCGAAAGATTCGATTTCTCGGTTAAATCACAAGATCAGTAAAATCCCGTAGTTACTATGGCTACCACATCAAGTACATCATCAGATGATATTCAAGCAGCAGGATCTGACACTCGTCCACCTATGCTAGATAGGACGAATTATGAGTCTTGGGCACAACGAATTAGACTGTACTGCTTGGGAAAAGATAATGGTGTTAACATTCTTAAGTCAATTGACGAAGGACCTTATCAGATGGGTACCACCAGAGACGTTGTTACAACTGGTGAAGATGGTACTGTAACTTGGGGCATCGACAGACCTAGAAACTACAATGATCTTAATGAAGAAGAAAAGAAGAGGTATGATGCCGATATTAGAGCCTCCAACATAGTTATTCAAGGTCTTCCAAAGGATGTATACAAGCTCATCAATTTTAACACTGAAGCCAAGGCTGTGTGGGACAACGTTAAAATGTTGTTGGCAGGGTCAGAACTCACAAAGGAAGATCGTGAGTCACAGCTGTATGATGAGTTCGAGCATTTCAAAATGAACCCAGGAGAAAATGTCACAGATTACTATGTGAGATTTCATAAGTTGGTGAATGATATGAGGATGATCAGAATAACTATGCCCAACATCCAACTTAACTCAAAGTTTGTGAACAACATGACTCCGGAATGGGACAGATTTGTTACTGCCGTCAAACTCAACAAAGGTTTAAGGGAGACTAACTATGAACAGCTGTATGCTTACCTGCAACAACATGAGAAGCATGCTGCCTATGATCGGGTGCTGAGAGAAAAGTTGAATCCTTCAACTACGAATGACCCACTGGCTTTCATGACAAATGTACAACCAACAATCCAATCATCATCCAATCCAAGCTATCACCAACTTCACTCACAAGTACCTGCTATGAGTTCACAACTTGACTCAGGCTACTCTCAGACCGACAAAATGATTGACAACCTCACCAATCAAGTATCTCTACTGGTTCAACAGTTTCAAGCATCACTCCCTCAGACCAACAATCAGTTAAGGAATTCTTCCAACCCACGCAATCTAGCAATGGTGGAGGACGGGAAAATTGTGGTCCAGAATGTGCAAGGGAGAGCTGGCAGAAACATGGGTCGAGGTTATGTGCAGAACAGAGCAGGGAATGCCAATCAGGGGCAAGGGAAACATATCAAGTGTTATAATTGTGGGGGGCTTGGACACATTGCTAGAAACTGCAATCAACCTAAACGTCCTCAGAACTCAGATTACTTCAAAGACAAGATGCTGTTAATGCAAGCTCAAGAAAATGGTGCTGTATTGGATGAGGAAGAGTTATTGTTCTTGGCAGGAGATGGAGGAAATACTTTTGATGAAGATGTGGATGAGAAACCTGTTCAGGATCTGGCACTTAATGATCCTAACATCTTCAAGGCAGATGACTGTGATGCATTTGACTCTGATGTGGATGATGAACCTACTGCTCAAACAATCTTCATGGCTAACTTGTCTTCCCTGGCCTCATCTCGTCAAGCTGGTTCTTCTAATGCATCCGTGATTTCTGAGGTACTAAAAATTTATGACACATATAATATTGTCGAGGGACATCAGATTCCCGAAGAAGTACATCAGGCAGTTGTTTCTGACTCAAGTGATGTTGATATGGAAAATAGCAATATTGTCTCATATGAACAGTATTTGAATAGCAACAACTCGCCTGATGTACCAAATGGTGAATCCTTTGTCAATAATGATGTGTGTGCTATGAGTAATGTATGTGCCTTAGATAATGCGGGTTGTGTAGATAATGCATGTGTGTACCATGAGAACAAATTGCCTGTCCCTGATGATACCTTGATCACTAGACTAAACATCTATAAAGAACAAGTTGCTATGTATGAAAAGCATGCTAAGTTTGAGCTTAATGATCGTGAGCAGAAATTAGAAGGTCAAATGAGTACACTTATTAAAGAGTCTAGAGTGCGGGAAGAAACATTAAAATTAGAGTTGAGCTCTTTGAAAAGTCAACTAGAAGAGTCTGTCAAACAGAAACAGGAAGCACAAAAGTGCGTAACCACACTTAAGCAAGAATTCAAACAAAAAGAAACAACTCTTTTAAATGATTTCTCTAGACTCAAGACGTTAAAAAATAAGCTTGAAGATAAGTTGTACACACAAAATCAAACCATACAAACTGCTCAAATGATTCATAAGCACAGAAAGTTGAGTGATAAGCACAGTAAAATCATGATAGGTGAACCTAAGTCAACCATCCTTAGGGACATGCAAGTACTTCAACCAGCCCTATATGATGGTAATGTGATGCTTAAGCCTATTCATGACCAACCTGAGCATATCTACACTGATGAAGAGGATGAGTTGAGTGATAAAACGAAAGAAAAAATGAATGAAAAAATGAGGGATCCCGAGTGCATAGCCAGACGAATAATAATCAAACCCCATGATTATTATGAGGAAAATCGTTTGACTGTGTTTGCTCCTCAAACGAAGTTAACACCTGAGCAGATATTTTGGAAACAAGATAATGAAAAACTTAAGGTAGAAAAACTTAAGGCCAACACCCCCCTCATTAGAAAAGTTGCGTCCATAACGGTGTATCCTCCCAATACACCTAGGAATTTGGTGCCTTTGTCTCTTCCCACTGAATGCAAAACCTTTATTAGCTTATATGTGCTTTGGCAACTGTTTGCTGATTTCGATAAAACATGTAAGAAGAGAATCACACCCACTGGCATTACTGAGGGGGAAAGGTGTTTTGAACATGCAAAAAGGTGTTACTTAACTGAGGTCATGCCATTCTTTAAACTACTTAAAGAACACTTTGAAGGGTTGCAAACTGCCCTTAAAGCTGAAATAAATGAAATGAAAGTAGTGTTTAAAGATATGGAAAATGAGGTGAATGAACATGCAATAGAACTTAAGAGTCGAGAGATTGAAAGAAAAAACATACTCATTACTAACGACAACTTGATTGCTAAATGTATTGCACAAGATGTATTTTACACTGTCACTGATTCTGCATTGTCTGCTTGTCAATTTAATGAGTATGCTATTGCGTTAAATGTCACCCAGAATCGTGTTGTTGAGCTTGAGGGGGAGAATTTGAAATTGCTTGAAAAAATTCAAAATGACGACCATGATAACATGGTTAAACGTTTTTCGAAACTAGAAGTTGATTATCTGAACTTGCAACTTAAACATCAACACTTAGAAGAAAAATGCAAAATATCAAATGTCAAGACATCCACGGATGCTCCTGAGTTTGATACATATTTTGAATTAAGCAAACGTGATGAAACAATTCAAGCTCACACGAACACGATTCGACTGTTGAGGGCCCAAATTGCCCAATTGAAATCCAACAAGTGTGAAGTATATGGCACCAATAAACCTTCGTCTTCAGATTCTCAGAATT
Source organism: Artemisia tridentata subsp. tridentata (assembly GCA_021014915.2). NCBI lineage: Eukaryota > Viridiplantae > Streptophyta > Magnoliopsida > Asterales > Asteraceae > Artemisia > Artemisia tridentata. The sequence goes on along the minus strand of CP139508.1, from coordinate 94,037,034 downwards.
TTCAATATCAAAACACCATAAATAAGCTACATTATGAAAATGAGTGTTATCGAGAAGAAAATTCAAAGGTTAAACAACATTTCAAAGAGTTATATGATTCTATTAAAGTTACAAGAAGCAATCATAATGATCAAATAACCTCTTTGTCAAATGAAATTGAGAATCTTAAGGCTCGGGTGAAAGGTAAAATGCCATGCACCACTTGTAATTGTGATGCACCAAAGGGTACTGATAGTAAAAAGTATGATGTTGATGTTGGGCGTATTCCGTTTAAGCTTAGAAATAACAGCCTTGCCCATCAAACATATCTCGATCATCTTAGAGAAGGCCTTGACACACTTCGTGAGATAGTTGAAGAGGATAGGAATGATAAACCACTCGATCAAGCAGTTGTCTATGCATGCAAACTCACGAAAAGGATTCAGGAAAACTTAGAATATGCCATAGGCTCAACTCCTAAGTTTAGAGGCCATAGAGATAGATTTGTTGCATCATCATCTAATGTTGTGAACAAGCATGTAGCCTTTGATCTACCACCCAAAACATCAGAACCCAACACATCATTATCAGGAAGGCATGTGACAGAAAAACAAACTAATGTTGCCTTCGATACTTCTACAGGAGTAAAAAGTGACACACAAGCTAGCGGGTCAAGGTCTAGAGGAAATGAAAGAAAGGATATGACTGCGCCAGCTAAGAATGTTCACTTGAAGAATGTAGAAGTCCAACCTAGGAACAATAAGTTTACAATGAGTAGGATGAATCGTGTTGATTCTAGTATCAAAAGTACTGTAATTAATTCGAATTCTAATGCTATCTGTAAAACATGCGACAATTGTTTAATTTATGCTAATCATGATGAATGTGTTGTGTCTTTCCTGATGTCCTCTGCATCATCCCACGTTAAGAATGGTAGGATAACGGAAACATGCAAAAAGGTTTGGAAAGCAACAGGAAAAACATTTGCTAGCATAGGCTATCAATGGAGACCCACTGGAAGGAAATTCAATTTAGGAAAACAGTGCACGTTACCTAAAATGAATAAGCATAAAATTGTTAACGTTAAGGAATGGAGACCCACTGGAAGGAAATTCAATTTAGGAAAACAGAGACCATTACCTAAAATGAATATGCATAAAATTGTGAAGAATAAGGAATGGAGACCAACTGGTAGAATATTGCCTTTAGAATCACAATGCCTTCCATCTAGGTCTTGTCCTGTCTCAAGTTCTGTCTCCACAGTAAAGATAGTAGCATCTGTGAAATCTGTGGTTCCTGAATATGTGTGTGCTGACCAAATGGACCCCAATTGCACTTGGGGATCCACATTTTTCAGTCATCCATTGTTGTCTGGTTTCAAATGCAGGTCGTACAAATCGTCCTGTGGTATTTGGACTCAGGCTGCTCAAAACATATGACTGGAGATCGCTCACGGCTCAAGAACTTCGTGAAAAAGTTTATCGGGACAGTTAGATTTGGGAACGACCACTTTGGTGCTATTATGGGTTATGGAGATTATGTGTTTGGTAATAGTGTAATCTCAAGGGTATATTATGTGGAAGGACTAGGACACAATTTGTTTTCTGTGGGTCAATTTTGTGATTCAGATCTGGAAGTGGCTTTCAGAAAGCATACATGTTTCGTCAGAGAATTGGATGGTTTAGATCTCCTCAAGGGCAGTCGGGGCACCAATTTATACACCATCTCAATTGAAGAAATGTTGAAGTCCTCTCCAATATGCTTGCTTTCTAAAGCCTCTAAAACAAAATCATGGCTGTGGCATCGTCGTTTGAACCACTTGAACTTCGGTACCATAAATAATCTTTCTCGTAAAGATCTTGTTAGAGGGATGCCCAGACTGAAATATGAGAAAGATCATCTCTGCTCTGCATGTCAACTGGGTAAAAGCAAGAAACAAACCCACAAGCCTAAAACCGTCAACTCCAACTTGGAAGTTCTTCACACCCTCCACATGGACTTGTGCGGTCCAATGAGAATACAAACCATAAATGGAAAGAAGTATGTTCTGGTGATAGTAGATGATTATTCTCGGTTCACATGGGTAAAGTTTTTGAGAACCAAGGACGAAACTCCAGAGGTTATCATTAAACTGATAAAACAGCTGCAAGTAAGGCTGGATAAAACTGTCAGAATCATTCGCACAGATAATGGTACTGAGTTTGTTAACCAACAACTCCGTAATTTCTATGAAAGTATTGGCATCACGCATCAGAAAAGTATCCCTCGCACGCCTCAACAGAACGGGGTGGTTGAACGAAGGAACCGTACTCTGGTGGAGGCTGCAAGAACCATGCTTATATTTTCAAAGACACCGATGTTTCTCTGGGCAGAAGCTATAGCAACAGCATGTTACACTCAAAACCGATCCCTAATTCATCCGGTTCATGAGAAGACTCCCTTCGAGTTAATTCATAACAAGAAACCAGATCTTTCCTTTCTGCGTGTGTTTGGTGCTCTTTGCTATCCAACTAATGATAGTCAAGACTTGGGAAAGTTAAGAGCTAAAGCAGATATAGGTATTTTCGTTGGATACGCACCTGACAGTAAAGGGTATCGAATCTACAATAAAAGGACCCGTAAAATCATGGAAACCATTCATGTTACGTTCGATGAGCTGAGTGAGCTACCTGTTTCAGGACAAATCAGTTCTGGACCCGATCTTCACCTTTTGTCTCCTGGACCCATTAGTTCAGGACTTGTACAGAATTCCACGCCTGCAGATTCTTATGTGCCTCCTACATGTGAGGAGTTGAAGAAGTTATTCGATCCTATGTTTGATGAATACTTTGAGCCAACGAATGGAACCATCCCGAGTGAACCAGATATAATTCCTATGGATGAGGTTCAAGCCCCACAAGGCTCAGAAGGCCCTGCAGCTTCAGTATCAGTCAGTCACAATGCTCCTGCTGCCAGTCAATCGCCTTCGTCATCAAACACTCAAACTTCTCCAGTAATGCAAGAATCTTCAGATAATAATCCTTTGGGAGTTAATCCTTTTGCTCCTGTTGAAGAGGCTCCTTTTGAAAACATATTTGCTCCTGAACATTCATCAGACACATCCTTACCTGAGGAACACAGCACTGCTACATCTGTTCATAACCATCAACCTCACGATCATCTCAGGAAATGGACCAGTGATCATCCAATCGACAACATCATTGGCAATCCCTCACGTCCAGTATCTACACATAATCAACTAGCCACTGATGCACTATGGTGCTTCTTCAATTCCGTACTGTCTAAAGTCGAACCAAAGGATGCCAAAGAAGCAATGACTAAAGATTGCTGGTTCCAGGCCATGCAGGATGAAATCCATGAATTTGATCGACTTGAAGTTTGGGAATTAGTGCCTCCTCCGGAGCGTGCAATGATCATTGCTTTGAAGTGGATCTTCAAAGTGAAGCTTGACGAGTATGGTGATGTCCTAAAGAACAAGGCACGACTAGTTGCTAAAGGGTTTAGACAAGAAGAGGGCATTGATTTTGAAGAATCGTTTGCTCCGGTTGCTAGAATTGAAGCCATAAGAATCTTCCTGGCAAATGCTGCGAGTCGTAATATGATAGTCTACCAGATGGATGTCAAAACGGCATTCTTGAATGGTGACTTAAAGGAAGAAGTTTATGTGAGTCAACCTGAGGGATTCGTGGATGCTGAACACCCTACTCATGTTTACCGCTTGAAGAAGGCTCTTTATGGGCTAAAACAGGCGCCAAGGGCATGGTATGATACATTGTCCAAGTTCCTCCTAGCGAACAGATTCTCCAAGGGTGTTGTTGATCCTACACTATTCACCAGGAAGTCAAGAAACCATCTACTGCTAGTTCAGATATATGTAGATGATATCATCTTTGCTTCAACGGATCCTGGTGAATGTGATAGTTTCTCAAAGGAGATGAATTCCAAATTCCAAATGTCCATGATGGGACAAATGTCATTCTTCTTAGGACTACAAGTTTCTCAAAGTCCCGGAGGCATATTCATCAATCAATCCAAATACGCCAACGAGATCCTGAAAAAGTTTAGATTCCATTCAAGTGAACCTGTTGACACTCCCATGGTTGATAGAACGAAGCTGGATGAAGATCCTTCAGGGATTCCAGTTGATATAACACAGTATCGAAGCATGATTGGATCTTTGATGTACATCACGGCTAGCAGACTAGATCTTCTGTTTGCTGTGTGTATGTGTGCTCGGTATCAATCCAGACCAACCAAGAAGCATGTTGAAGCAGTGAAAAGGATCTTCCGATATCTTCAAGGCACGGTTCATATGGGTCTCTGGTATCCTAAGGACACTGCAATGGAGTTAACGGCATACGCAGATGCTGATCATGCGGGATGTCAAGACACTCGTCGAAGTACTTCAGGAGGAGCTCAATTTTTAGGGGAAAAGTTGGTTAGTTGGTCTTCTAAGAAACAGATGAGTACTTCCATATCATCTACTGAAGCTGAGTACATTGCTATGTCTGCTTGCTGTGCACAAATCCTTTGGATGCGATCACAGCTTTCGGACTATGGATTCTCATACAACAAAATTCCCCTATATTGTGACAACAAAAGCGCCATTGCTCTTTGTTGTAACAATGTTCAACACTCCAGGTCTAAACACATCGACATCAGACATCACTTCATCAGGGAACAGGTGGAAAAAGGAATTGTGGAGCTATACTTCGTGAGAACTGAGTTTCAGTTAGTTGACATCTTCACCAAGGCACTCCCAAGAGAAAGGTTTCAGTTTATTCTCCCACGCCTTGGCATGAAAAGCATGACTCCTGAAACCCTCAAGTGTCTTCAGGAAGAAAAGGAGGAGTAAAGGATTGTCTTCTTATATCCTTGTACATAGTTGTATATATCTTAAATCAAAAAGAAAAATACAAAAATATAAAACCTATAAAAACTATAAAAAATTGAAAAATCAGAAAATACCAAAAATAGTTCTACCTAGGCATGTCTTCTGTTTATCGATAACATTTACGTATCTAGAAATGTCATTCAACAATGGCACGGATTCTTAAATGAAGCTCGAGCAGAAGTTATACTAATCAGTTAAAACATGTCTTAATGGCTTGCAGTTACTTCATACTGCAACCCGCACTGTACAATGGGGAAAGCATGTCGCCAAAAAGACAGCTGTTTCTCCAACCGGGTGATGTTCACCTGGGCATGGATTACTTTATATCCATGTTTCTCCCGACTTGATGTACGTTTCAGTGCATCACTTCGTATATAAGAAGAGAAGTCTTCTTTTCATCAAGATTCTCTATCTTGTTAGATCCCTCAAGAGAGTCTTGATGTTACACAAGGTGGTAAAATGAACTAAATTTTCACAAATGTCCGTCGCTCAATTGAATGACTACAGCTCTTTTAATGGAAAACGGGTCATTAATTGAGGGGGAGCATATTTGTTCAAATTTCCGACACCTTACCAAATTTGTGCAACATCAGCAGTGACACTCTCTCGTTGTTTCAGGGGGAGCATCGTATGCTCCTAAATCAGAATACATTTAAACCTGACCACATTTTCTCCCGAATTTTTCTAAACGTATTTAAATCAATTGGGATCACAAATCTCAAATGGTTTGAAATTTTTGATCGGGGGAGAGAATGTGATTTAAATAGGAAATTCTGATAAAATGTGATGATTTGGCAATTAATGTAAGCTCTCCCGTATGTGCTAAACCATTTTGCATATCAAGGCACATATTGAGGGGGAGCAAAATGTTTTGGTCATAAATGCAAGCTCCTCCATATGTACGAAAATCTTTCTTATTTCAATGCACATATTGAGGGGGAGCAAATGGTTTTTACAAAACAAAGGATTTGGCATCTCATGTGACCGTGACTTAGAATTAACCATTGAATTGACGAAACTGGAACTGTCATCAATCGAAAGGATTCATCTTGGCCGGGTAATAATTTCAAGCTGGTCTAACCAGTGATGTAAGCGTGTCTCGAAAAAGATGAATCTGAGTAGAGTGTACCATTTCGAGAAACTTTCTATGGACTTGACCAGTACGGGTAATAATTTCAAGCTGGTCTAACCAGTGATGTAAACGTGTCTCGAATCGGTCATGTTCACTGAAAGTGGATCAATTCAAAAAGTGCAAGCTTCACCCGACATGTGCAAATTTATAAAACAATCAACCGAGCACATGTTGAGGGGGAGCATTTGAAAAAAATATAAAACTCTCAAGTGTTTGCAAAAATGTGTTTCAGAATCATGAACACTTGGAGAGACTTTTTCAAAGATTTGGTTTGGCAATCGTGGATGAATACCAAAGACCGACCATTTTAATTAATGCATGGAGTTATAAGGATGGTTAGGTTAGGCTCAAGTTCCCACGATCCCGCCAGAGCCGGAGGGATCTACCCAGGGACAATCCACTAGTTAGTGTAGAAGTCCTTAGGTATGATTAAAAAGGAGAAAAGTGTGATTAAGGGAAGAGTGCCGACTGAGATGGAGCTAGCACTGGAACTAACCCAACAAGGTACTAGTAAGGAAGTCTCGGTAAGCACTGAAGGGGTTGAAGAATGAAAAAGAATTGTAAAGATAAAGGGTGAAAAGAAATAGCCCTCCTTACAACTTAGGCAGAAACCGGGTCAATACATGTGCTGTCAGAATCACTTAGTTGATTGCTGGCATTGAAGACAAAGTATCATGGACCCAGTGATACGCTGCACAACCCTCCCTAGCCACTCAAGGTCCCTCAAAGGATTCTTGTTTCAATTGTCACGGAGTTCAATACATTCCTATCGTCTCTCTCACTCCGAGTTAGATGATATTGAATAGGTGGCAGTTCTCTCCAGCCTCCGCTCACTAAATCAAAACGCACAATAGAGTCTAGAGCCACGAGATACATAATAAGATCTCATAGGGACACGAATTATTTCTACACTGGTTGTTCAACATTAAGGACACCAGTTGTAATCTCATGAGTCCTACGCAGATCTTAGCAATCTGCCAGAACATTTATGAGGGAATTTACTTATGTAATTCTCAATGATTGAATGGAAATTCCTGCCAGGGTCAACATCAAGCAGCCCTGAAAGCAGGTCACTTCGGTAATTCCTCGTGGATTACGCTTAGTGGTCGCGGCGGTTTCAACCGGTCTACAGTCGTAGAGTGATCTCCAGCGACTCACCTAATCGTTGATTTACTACGGTAAAATCTTAAAAAGCCCTCTGTGGGTTTTCGATTAGGAACGGTCTTAGTAAGGATTAGAGAGAGTCTTCACACTATGCTGTTGACTGTCTCGAAGTCCAAACTTGTAAATACCGGTCGAATTATTGCTAACTGTCGTATGCAGGAACTTCTGGCGATTGTAGCTGTGGAAAGCTGTAGCTGGTTGCTGTTGTAGCTGGTTGCAGAAAAGATGCCAATCCATCACCACATGTTCACACCACATCATCATCAAAGAAGTCATGATCGACCTAAAAGACCTTCAACACAGCTTCTGCTAACTCTGATGCTGAAGATCATGACCCCATATCGTGTGAGCATGTCGGCTCTAAGTATATTTCATCACATGGAGTATTACTACTGAAAGATGACTTGGAGACTCAAGTGGGATAATACGTTCAGAGATTATTCAAAATTCATCCAAGACAAAAGAGAAGTCATCTTCAGATCACTGATGTTTGCACAGCAATCTATGACATTGAAGATTCAATGAGTACGAGCTATGATGTCAAGATCCAAGGAAGAAGTGCTGAATTTCAGAACATTACTTCTGGGGTGACCTCCCTTAGGGGGAGATTGTTAGGAATATGAATATTCAGCAGAAGACTCGGTCACCCCGAGTACTTATTAGATCATCATAGCTCATTAGATTATCAGTAATATTATTAGTAGCTTAGTTATTAATTACTATTGTGGAGTGGGTCGGGTCTTTACCCTCTGTCAGCTCGCTCCACAGTCCACTAGGGACATAATATGTAGTAGTATATATATCCCTTCCCACACAAGGGAAGGGTTGGACCTTTTCAATCTAATATATCACAAGTTCATTTCTCTCTCTAAAAGGCTCCCACTTCTCTCTAAAACATCTTCTATTCGATCCAAACAAGCCTCAAGATAGTGATTCATGCATTGTGAATACCCTACACCATGTATGATGCAAAGGCAAGAAATAACCTTATTGCCTCTATTCTTGCAACAGGAGCAAACACTTCATCATAGTCCACTCCTTCTTCTTGGCGATATCCTTGTGCAACCAATCTAGCTTTATTTTTGATAACATTCCCTCTTTCATCTCTTTTGATTCTGAAAACCCATCTTGTACCAATGACTCTCTTGCCATCTGGTAGATCACATAATACCCAGACCTCTTGAAGCTTGAATTGTAGAAGCTCCTCTTGCATAGCTTCAACCCAACTTTCATCAGTTAAAGCTTGAGCTACCTTCTTGGGTTCAGCTTGAGATAGAAAACAAGCAAACAGGCATGTTTGTTGATCCTTGTGATTCATCCTATTTTGTTTGTAAACAAAGCTAAGTAAAGCAGTATGTTGCTTAGAGAGACCTTTAACTTTGTTTCTTGTAACCACTCCTGAAGAAGGTGATCCAATAATATTGCTTTGAGGATGAGCTTTATGAACTCTCAATGTAGGAGTTGGTGGAACTGGAAGATCAGATTCCAAATTAGTAAAATCATGTTCTTCATTGGTAGTTGAGAAAATACCTTCATGATTGAGCTCATCATCAATTTCTTCTAACTCAGGAATGTTAGCATTATCCAAATCATCATCATCAACATTGGAATCATCATCATTGCTCCAATTTGATTGTTCTAACACACCAAAAGTACTGTCAAATGTATCATCAGTACTTTGATCAAAAGTACTGTGAGCAGTATCTTTGAATTTACCCTGTTTCTTTGCAGCATCATAAGCCCTCCTTTGTTCATCTTCATAGGATTTTGCTATAGTTTCTTGAAAAAGCATCCTATTAAGTTCATCTTGTATGGCTTGATCTTCATCAGATACTGTATTGGTTGGTTGAGCAGTACTTTGTTCCTTATTAGTAACTGCAGGTTCTTTATCAGGAACATCTTCTGGTCTAACATTGACTCCATGAACAATGTACTGAGAATCATCTTCTTTGTGATTAGCTTGATTTTCTTCTCTAACAGGCACATAATTCATAGATGGAGTGAACTTGAGATCAAGATCAAACATCCAATCAGGACCTTTTCCTCTATGAGGTTCTTTATCTTCCAAAAATTCAACATGAAGACAATCTTGAACCTTTTTGGTACTCTTGTTATATACTCTAAAACCTTTGCTATTTGTACAATAACCTAATAGATATCCTTCATCTGACTTACCATCAAATTTTCCCAGAGAATCAATGGTATTTAGAATAGTCAGAGGACAGCCAAAAGGTTTTAGAAAACGAATGTTTGGTTTCTTTCCCATGAGTAGCTCCTATGGTGTCTTCATCTGAGGTTTAGTTACTGATACTCTATTTAAAACATAGCAAGCAGTACTTACCGCTTCAGCCCAAAAGAGTATAGGTAATTGTGAATCTGCAAGCATTGTTCTAGCTGCTTCTATCAATGTCCTGTTCTTTCTTTCTGCAACACCATTCTGCTGTGGAGTTCTAGCAATGCTAAACTCTCTCTTGATCCCTTTCTTGGTACAGAATTCATCCATATGCTTGTTCTTGAATTTTGTCCCATTATCACATCTAATACCTCTTACTTTGAGTCTCAATTGATTTTCAAGGGCTACTATCAGGTCATGGATAGCATCAAAGGTTTCATCTTTGAATCCCAAGAAAAATACCCAACTAAATCTGCTACAATCATCTGTCACAACCAAGCAGTACTTCTTTTTGTTTAAACTCTCTACTGAAACTGGTCCAAACAGATCCATGTGTAGCAACTCTAAAGGTTCTCTAATAACTCTGTCCTCAAGCTTCTTACATGAAGCTTTATGTTGTTTACCCTTCTTGCAAGCCAAACATGAATGATCAGTCTTGAATGTTTTGGAAGGTAAACCTCTAACTAAATTGCCTTTGACCAGCTTGTTGATGTTCTTGAAATTTACATGACCTAGTCTTCTATGCCATAGATGTGCTTCTTCCAATGATGCCTTGGCTACTAAACATGTTGTTCTTCCAGCAGAATTGAGACTCTTTAAGTCTAAACTGTACACATCATTGGTTCTTGGTACTTTCAATGTTACCAAGTGATCATCAACAAACTTGAACTCAGGAGAGAGAATAAGACATTCTGTATCAGTGAACAGAATGGGGTACTTCTTGTCACAAATCTGAGAAACTGACAAAATATTGAACTTGAGCTCCTTCACATATCTAACATTCTCAAAATCAATACATCCAGCCTTGATGGTTCCTTTGCCAGTGATTCTCCCTCCATCAGGATCATTACCAAATGCAACTCTTCCTCCATAATATGCCTTAAAATCTGATAGGATCTCCTTATCCCCTGTCATGCTGCCAGAGCAACCACTATCAACAATAATATGATCTTTAAGTTCCTCCTCTGGGTTGCCCTGCACAGTAAAAGAAAAGGGTTAGTTTCTTTTAGGAACCCAAGCCATTACTGACTTGTGTTCCCCTTGTGGAGTGACATACTTGAATTCCTTCAGTATGTAATCTCCACTGGTTTTGAAGGCATGGTCAATGATTATTTGCTTTAGTCCCATGTCCTGTGTTGTATTATCAACAACACTCCCTGTTTCACCCTTATCTGATGAAAGTACTGCTTGTTCCCCATCAGTACTTTCTTTCTTAACCCAATTTCGTTTGACTTTAGGTTTCTCTATCCTAGGTACTCTGCTTGAGGTGTAAGACCTTTTAGATTTATATGAAGTGAATCTCTTAGGTCTGTTATATGAAAAAGTGTTAGCAGTACCATGATTGGGTGAAGACTTAGCTGTACTTTTAGAGGTTACTGCTTGAGAAACCTTAGACTTATCAGTACTTGAGGGTACTGATGGTTTGGAGAAAGGTCTTTTCTGGTGAGGGTACCTATAATCTTTAGAGAAATTACTATGGTTAACCCTATTTGAGTGATTCCAAACTGGTCTAGTCTCCCTTGGCTTATGGTTGGCAGGTCTATTCTTTGAGAACTGACTTAAATATTCTGAGTGAAAGTCACAGTGCTTAATCAAATGATCAGGACTATAGCATACATAACATAATTTTCGCTCCATATTCCCAAATCCTCTACTATGATTAAAAGGTTTCCTATAGTTAGCAGTATTTTGAAAAGTTTTTGGAGATACTGCTTGTTTTTGAAAGGCTGTAGGAAACTTTTGATCATTATCCCTTTGAAAATCATCCTTAGGTTTCTCAGAACTAGATTGACCAGTAAGCTTCTTCCTAAACTCTAGGTTGTCTACACCATAACAAGAAACATCTGTCCTAGGTGGTTGAAGCCTACCAGTAGGTGGAGGAACTGAGTGATACTCCTTATCTTTCTTAAACTCAGGAGGTGATTTACTAATTGGTTCCTCATTCCTAGATGTGTTTTCTTCTGAGCTAGTAAGTTCATCTTCACTAGTTGAGATCTCCTCTGAACTAATTGGTTCCTTGTCACTAGATGGAATCTCATCTGAACTATTATCCTCAACACCATAACCTAGTCCAGCTCTACTGTTTATTCTTCTTTGTTTTTCAACAAATTGAACATGTGATAGACCAGCCTGTTTAATACTACTAGGTTTTTCTAACAAAGCATCTCTTTCCTTAGTAATCTTTTCTAATTCAGACACCTTACATCCTAACTTCCATTCTCTTAATTTTAATTGATAATCTTGTTGCTCATATTTTTCTCCCCAAGCCATTTCATTATTTTCATGTGTTAATATTTTGGCTTCCATTGACTCTAAAGTTAATTGATAACCAGCTACCTCAGACCTAGCTGTTCTACAATTATCTCTTTCAGTCACATAGTCTTTAAGCAACTTTTGATACACATCATTACACTTAGAGCATACCTCAGAGACATTGGATGAACTTGGTGAAGTAGCTACCATAGCAATCTGAACAGGTTCATCTTCATCCTCCATGCTCCAATCAAAGCTTCCAAGACCATCTCTTGATTCCAAAGCAGCAAATCCTGGTTCCTCATCAAAAGCTGTGCTCCAATCAAAGTCTTCCATTGCAACCATAGAATAGGTTACAGGTTCATCATCAAATTCATTGCTCCAGTCAATCTCAGCTAGATTTTCTTGAGCCACAAAAGCTTTTGGTTTTGATTCAGTAATAGGAACCTCTTTTCTTTCAACCTTGGGTTGTTCAATCATTCTGTTTGCTTGATATTTTGCAAACTTGCATTCCCTTGCAAAGTGTCCAAGCTTTTGACAATTGAAGCATTCAATCTTGGATTTGTCAAAAGTTATACCTTGTTTGGATTTGAAATCAATTCCCCTTCCTGTCTTGTTCATGAACTTCTTGATCCTTGCAGTCATCATGGCAACTTGCCATCTTATGTCAATCTCCTCTAAAGCATATTCTTCAATCTGCAACAAGTCTTCTTGATAGGTAACAGGTAGAGTGGCTTGTTGAGCAAAGAAGGAACATACAACATCATCAGAGTTGGTGTTGTTTGTTGGTGATGGGGTGGTGGTAGTAGTGGTTGTGCAAACATGCTGTGTATCACCAACAGTACTTTGAGAAGGATAAGCAGTACTTTTAGTGGAAGTACTGCTTCTGTTTTCAGAAGACACAAAAGCTATGTTGTGAGTTTTCTGAGAACTGTGACCATTCATCTCTTGCTCGTAAACCTTCAAATTGTTGTAGAGATCATCAAAGTCCATAGACTCCAATCCAGGTTGTCCTCTAATCATAGTAGCAACCACATGCCAGACAGATGGCAAACTCCTTAAGAACTTCAAATTTGCATCTTCAACGGTTACTTCTGCTCCATACAACTCTAGCATACTAAGTAAATTTTGGAATCTGTCATAGGCAGCATCAAGACCTTCTCTTTCACCAACAGTAAAAGTTTCAAACTGCTGCTTCAATAAGTTTCTATGCATCTTCTTGGAAGCATCATTACCTCCAAATCTTGTCTTGATCGCAACCCACAATTGCTTTGCATCCTTAGCATCATGGAACTTTAGTAGGTGACCATCAGGAATAGCGGACAGCAGTATGTTGAGAGCCTTATCTTGATTTCTCTTTGTAGCTGCTGGCAAGGTTGGTTTAGGTGGTTTAGGTTGTCCTTCAACTTCTACAGGTTCGTCAAGAACAACATTACCATTGATAATCACATCCCATAGAGCATGGTCTGTAATAGCAAGGTACTGCCTCATCTTCATGCTCCAGAGATCATATTCTCCCTTCTTGATGATAGGAATTCTGAGTGAGGTGATGGATGGGATTGGTGCAGCTTCAGTCGTCATCGTTTAGGGTTTGTTGTTAAATCGGTTTTAAGGGTTTCTTCTTAATCAGAGTCTCTACACAAGCTCTGATACCACTTGTTGGATCGATATACTCTGACCAAACTAACTTGTAGCTTGTTTAAGGTTTAACAACCTTGGATAAATCCAAAATTGTTAATGGTGAAACACTGATATACTTTGTTAAGTATGGGGAAACTACTTCAACAAAGCTAAGAAGAATTACTCTAAACTTTAACGATTTTATTAATAACTTGAACCTGCTTACAATACACAGATTCACTAAACAAACTCTAATCGCTAATACTCTAATAATCGACTAATACTTTTCTCTAAATAAAATCTCGTATATCTAATGCCAACCTTGGGGTCCTTTTATAGGCACAAGGAAAACCCTAGTCGGTTTACAATACTTGAACGACAAGTAATTGTAATTATAGTCTAATAATTATAACTCTATGAACATTCTAGAATTACACATTAATCCTTAAACGTATTTGCATAATAGTCCTTTAACTTTTGCAGTACTTTGACTTCTTTAGAACATGAGCAGTACTTTGACTTCTATCAAGCAGTACTTTGACTTTCTTCATGTAGCAGTACTTTATAGCCCAACAAGGTTACAATCCGATTTTCAAGCATACCTAAGTTATATAAAAACTCAAGCATTTGGTCCTCAATATCTCATGGGTCCATTTTGGTTAAACATCCCATTAACTTGATTCGTGTATGGAAATGGTGGATATGAGTTCTATGGCATACAGTTAGGAGTTTGATAATGTCTAGGAAAGTTTTGATTCCAACCATTATGATGATAGTTGGGTTGTGCGTTGTAATTACATTTTGGAAAGGGACGTTTGGGAATAGGTGTTTTAGGCCTTTGTTGAGTAGTTTTGGATCTGTACTCATTTTTCGCAAGTCCTAATCCTGATGTAACAGCTGGTTTTTGTTTAGTTTCATTTGTAACAACTTCAGATTTCTTTGTGACTTTAACGAATTCAGTACGAGCCGATTTGCTATCTTTTTGTTCACCTGAGGAACTCACGGAACCAAATGGTTCAACGGACGGAACCAAATTTTTGGTTCCATCTGGTCTGTGACTTCCTGAGGTGGTTGGAGCAGTTTCTTGCTCCTTTTTCGGGTTGCTTCTTTAGACTACTCAAATCTCCTAATTTCATAAATCCTAGTCCAGTTTTATTATATGGTAATTTCTGGATTTTCATTATTTCATCCACACAACAAATATTCTTATCAAATATTTTGAACTTTGAATTTTGTTTGATGAGATCATTCTGTGTGATTTTAAGTCTTTCAATTTCAAGTCTGAGCTCTTGACATGATGTACATACCGTGTCAATGGCTTTACTCTTTTCTAAATGTTTTGCTTTTTCTTTTAATTCATAAACTTCATTTTCCAAAATCTCCTTTTTAGTTTTTAAAAACTTATTTTTGTTTATGATTTTTAAGCTAAGTTCACACAATTTTTTATATTCTTTTTGTAATGTATCATCATTAATAGAAGAGTAAGATGAGTCAAACTGTACCTCATTTGAGTCTTGAGCCATGAGAGCAATTTCATCATTCTTTGGTTCCTCATCGTCATATTTGCTTTCACTCCAAGCACTACTCACAAAAGCTCTTTGAGTTTTATTTTTAGGTGGCTTTGGATAATCTCCTATGAGATGGCTTGTGTCTCCGCATCTAAAGCATTTTCTTTCACCCTTCCCTTTCTTATCATCACGATCTTTTCGGAAAGGTTTCTTGTCATCTCTAGGTTGTCTTACGAACATTCCTCGTCTTCGAAAGCACTTTTTGAAATCTCTTACAGCCATGGCATATTCTTCATCTTCACTTCCTGAGCTAGATTCTTCATCATCGCTTGACTCCGTTCTTGCTTTTAAGGCAATGGACTTGACTTTTTCCTTTTTGCCTTTAACAATCTCTGAGTCATTCTGTAAAACCCAAAAATCTAAAACATGCAAAATGACCAAATTGCCCCTGAAACTTTAAAATTCAATTAAAGCTTATATAAAGTGCCAAATTAATTCCGAATCTCTGGTAATTAACTACATTTGAAGTAAAGTATTTTTGTGACACCATTCTAATATCCTACTTGGTACAAAATAAGTCATAACACAAGTTAGACAAGTCACAAGGACCAAATTTTGTACAATACATATTTAATTAATTTGTACATTTGAAATCTTTGAAATTAAAAGAGATAAGCACAAATAAAAAAGGAAGGTGATCAAAAATTCTATAAATTGATTTGGTCTAACTATTTTGGCCGAGTCTTTAGCATCTCCCTCCCCCCATAACACGTTTTCTCCTCATTCTTGTTTATTCCTATCGTAAAAACCCTAATACACACAAACAAAAACTCTCTCTATCACCATACGATTTTCTGGAGCTGTGGCATAATTTTTTGGTGTTCATCTAAGTGCAAGGAGGGTAGGAAAAATAATCTTAAGATCGTGGGATAGCTGGTGTTCGCATAAGAGTTTTCTGGGTGTCGTATTTTGCTAGCGAGAGGGATAAAACTCTCATAATTCGTCCGATCATTCTGAGTCTCATCTGGTATTTTTCTGATACTCTCTACATCACATAAGATCTAAATAAAATGCTAAACATGAATCATGCACGTTAAAATAAGTCGTGGTATATATATGTGACAAATGTAAAATAAAACCTAAAAGCGTTCATATGATTTTTCTGGGTTGCGTACACAATTTATTTGAGTCTTATACATGTCATGTGATTCTGGAAAAATGAGAATTTGATAAATCGAAGCTTGAATCATCCTTTGTGAATTATTTTGAAATCGGCTAAAAAGAAGAAAAAGGGTTAAAAAGATAAAACCCTAACGAATGGATTAGGGTTAACATTTTTGTGATGAGATCTGGTCAATAATGCACTTTTAAGGTTTATTCAATGATGGGGTAATGATTACTAACCTAGGGTTAGGGTTTATTGTATAAAAAGTGTTTATCGATTGAAAAGGAAAACAAAAAGGGTGTGTTTTGTAATTCGTGAAACTTGAGGGACATTTTTGTAAGTCAAATTAGACCAAGGGGAAATCGTATAAAATATAAGACGAAGGTGTCTTATGAAAATTTTGTGAGTTAAAGGATTTAAATGGTATTTCCTTAAATATGTGATTCGAATTGTATTTAATTAAACTAGAGGGACTTATTTGTAAATTCTGGAAAACTTGAGGTCAATTCGTAAACTAAATATTATGAAGGGTGCATTGTGTAATTTTAAACACATAAGGACTTAATATGTAAATATGAATAATTTGGGATTCGAATTGGAAATGATTAAATAAAGGGACTAAAATGGTAATTATGTAAACTTAAAGGGAATATTCGTACCATTATTTAATTCAGGGGTAAAGAGTGTAATTCTGTATAACTTATGAAATAAAATTAGTAAATTGCAATATTTCATTTAAAACCCTTAACTTTGAAATATTTACAATTAAAACCCTAAAATATGGAAAGTTTTCATAACTATCCCTGAACTATCATAACTTGTTAAAAAGTACCCTATATCCATAATATGTTTAATTATGATTTAACCTAAGTTAAAATACTTAGTAACTTACTAATAATAGAAATCTGCTAATTATGGAAACCTGCTAAAAATAGAAAGCCGACTAAAATCTGATTTAAATAAGATATTAATAATAAGGCGACCATGTATTTGTGTAGATTCGCGGGAGATGGAGTTGTTTCCGATCTTTGTATTTCTAGATGTGCTTTCACTTGCGGTATAAGGTACAGATATTCTGAACCTTCTCACAGGTTTCTCATGATCTCTTTCATTTTTCTGATCTGTCAGCTTCTGTATTGATGCCATTGCTATGATCCCCTTTACTTTGAACCTTTCATATGATTCCCCTTTGTTATAATTCCTGATATGAACTTTGTTATGAAACTTGATTCTGAGCCATCTGTTATAAACCCTTTAAAATATGAGCTTGTTATAACACTCTGATTCTGACATGATATCTGACTCTGAATTTTCCCTTGGTACTTGACTCATTACCTTGTGACCTGAAAATGCAAACCTCTGAATACCCTGAAGATTCATTTTGACATTTTAACTGAAATTGGAAACTTTCCTTAATGATATGAAAATGTTTTTGAAAAGCTTTGGAGTACGATGTTATAAACAGCACTAAAGGTTTTATGAAAATTTCTTTTAAAGACTATATGTATAAGAAGGTTTTACCAAACATCATTTTATGAAAGTCACTGGAAGATTATTTAAATACAAGTTAAATATGAAACCTTTGAATTAAAATCTTTTCTATGAACCTATAAACCTTTTGATTATGAGCCTTTGATATGACCTATTGAACCTTGATTTGAACCTTATTCTAAACCTGATTATAAACTCTTGTTTTGAAACTTAATTTCAACTTTGATATTAGTATTAATCTGATATACTATTTCTGAACCTGGACTTGAACATTGTTATAAACTCGGGTATAAACCTATCTAATTTCTGAATCTTTGATATACACTTCTGCAACATCTGACATGGACCTTATAATCTGAACCTTTTGACATGACCCTCTGTTTATGACATTATACTTGACCTTTGACCCACGGTTTGATACCCGAGCCACCTCACTAGGCATGAGGGTTTCATGTCCATGTCATTGATGCACCGATGGCATGAATCTAGGGCAGGAGAGTGATGACCTGTCCCGTCCCTGACTTTATTTTATCTGGCGTGTATTGGTAGACTCTGGCCACCTGGGGCGTATGGATGCATCCTAGATTTGTTCTGTTTCTGTTATCTGGTTATATTATCTATTATATCTCTGGTGACTGATGGTGTGTGCGATACACGTCTTTCACAACCTCTGGGAGCTAGCTACTCCATTTGATACATGAGGACACCCCTCATATTATCTGGTTACTGAGAGGACACCCCTCTGATTGATGATGATGGCATGGTTATATATATTATATCTCTGTTCTGGGCTCGTGGTGGATTACTGTTTACCTTTACCATATACATTACATACCTTTGACCATTATTATACCTTGCACTATTTCCTTTTACCTTTACCTACTTATTATTCCCTATCCTTTATCCTTACTCCTTTATTTATCCTTTGATTCTGATTATATCTGCATGACATATATTTCTGACACTATGTACTATTCTTTATTACTGCTTTGTTACCGTTATATCTGTTCACTGAGCTCTCGTAGCTCAGCCGCATTTCTTTTCCTGCGGCAGGTTTTTAGTAGGAAGCTGGGTATGAGTGGAGAGTACCATTGGACTTAGAAGACTACATTGTGATAGTTATTTTGTTATAGAGATGACTAGAAGAATTTATATTTTCAAACTCAGTAGTTATTCCCTTGTAAATTTTGTATTCCCTTGTAATTTCTTGTCACCTTTGTATTCCATTGTATTATTGAAGATGTATGCTTGTGTATGTTTCTGATATGTCACCATTATTGTGACATCTCTACCCTTGTCGGGTCGGGGTGTTACACATTCACCATCACCATTTCATGAACTTTGAGGTTTCCAATTTGCTCGTTAAGTGATAACATTGAGAGATCTTTAGATTCTTCAACAACCATTACTTTTGCTCTCCATTTTGGATGAAGTACTCTAAGGAATTTTCTGACAAAGTTCTTACTACAAAAGGATTCATCAAGTGATTTGAGACAGGTAATAATAGTATTCAAACGAGCAAATGCACTATCAATGATTTCATCTTCAGGAATACTTAATTGTTCATATTGTTGAACAAGAAGGTCAATTTTGTTATTCTTGACTTGTGAATTTCCTTGATGAGTGATTACTAAAGATTGCCAAATTTCTTTCGAGGTTTTATACATAAAGACTCTTTCAAATTCCTTTTTAGTTAGAGCGTTGTAAAGCATCATTTTTGCTTCATTATTTTTTGCAATTAACTTCTTTGCTCATCACTATGACGAGTAAGTGAAGTTTCCTCATCCCGACCACTTGCGATATCTTTTATAATAGCTTTGTGACCACCTTCTGTAATTATATACCATAAATCTATATCTTTTGATTTTACATATGTTTCAAACCGGCTTTTCCAATAAATAAATCCATTTGGTTCAAAAAGTGGTGGTCTTTGCATAGATTGCCCTTCTTTAAAGTTTTCAAAATCCATGGATCGTTTCAAGTTTTAAAATACAATAAATTTTAAAAATATTGAGTAACGTAGCTCTTGATGCCAATTGTGTAAAACTAGAAGGGGGGTTGAATATTTTTACCGTTTTTAATTTCTTTTTCTTAGTTATCTTTGTGTGTGAAATGACTTAATATATGCAAACAAAATAACAATATCGAAAGTGCAAGAAAGATAGAAACGATCAAACCACAACAAGAGTGTTTATAGTGGTTCGGTCTACAAGGACTCTTTTTCCTTGTCCTACTCCACTCCCCAAGTATCCAACTCGAGAGTTTTCTTCACTAGTCAACAAGCTCCTTTATCCGGCGGAGAAAACCTTTACATGCCGCTTACACAATATTTTCGACACAAAGCTAGATGTCGAGTTCTTTTACAAGGGTACAACCACTCCCGTCACACTATGTATTTTGAGGACTAAAATACTAACCGATCACTATCAGAGTTTTATGATGATTTGGTACAAACAATGATGTATGAATAAATACAATTCACACAATGACAAACAAACAAGCCTTGCAACGTTTTGTTGAAGCTTGTAATGCTTTGATCTTCTTGCTACAAAGAAATTCACTAAAATAAAATAAGAATAAGTTAGATATAGAGAATGATAAATAAGAGAATGTATGTTGTTTTATGTATAGGAGTGATGATCAAACAACATGGAGTGGCTTTCTATTTATAGGTACAAAGGCTCCGCAAACCACGGATGGGACAGAACCAAAATGAGGGTTCCGTCCGTGTAACTTTTTGGTTCCGCGGGTACCTGACAAAAAATCTTCACAATCTTTTATCAAATCTAACCAAAATATACACCATATCTTTCAAGGATTATAGCGTGATAAACGAAACAAGATATTCACCATATCTTTTAAAAGATCTTAAAGAGCTATGCAATCTTAGAATAGGATGATGCATCGAATGATGTAAAAATACATTTTTATTTTAGATTATCACGTTTATAAAAGTATACTTGTAAAATGTATATACTAGCTAAGTAATGTTTAATTTGTGTTTAAGAAATACTTGTGACTATAGATGTAAAAGACATAACTATATTTATGTTTTGCTAAAATAAAGTTTACAATTGTCGTTAACGAAATATAGCAAAGATTGTAAAATATAAATAACGTTTTTTAGACGATATTTGTATTAACAGTTTAGATCTGTGGTTTTTTGGTGGTGGTTGTGGTGGTTTGTTCTCAGTTATGGTGTTCTTGGCTGTTTTTTATGGTGGTTTCTTGGCTGTTTTTTGTGGTGGTTTATTCTCAGTAATGGTGTTCTTGGCTGTTTTTTATGGTGGTTTCTTGGCTTTTTTTTTATGGTGGTTTTTTCTCATTGATGGTGGTTTGTTCTCAGTGATGGTGGTTTGTTAGATCTAACATGATTTTGTTTGATCTGTGGTTCTCAGTGATGGTGGTTTGTTAGATTTTTTTTATCTATGAAAAAAATCGTATGGTTTTTTTGAATTTTTTTTGTAGATCTGTGGCTGTCTGGTTTTTTGGTTTTCTTGATGGTTAACCATAGATCTGTGCTTGTTTGGTTTTCTTGATGGTTAACCATAGATATGTGGTTGTTTGGGTTTTTGGTTTTCTTGATGGTTAACCATAGATCTGTGGTTGTTTGGTTATCTTGATGGTTAACCATAGATCTGTGGTTGTTTGGTTTTTCGGTTTTCTTGATGGTTAACCATAGATCTGTGGTTGTTTGGTGTTTGATGTTGAAAAAAAAATGATTGGAACTGCTTTTGGTGTATGCAGTTGGTGTTGAAAAAATAAACTGCTTATTATAAGCAGTTGGTAATGGTTGCATATTGAAACTGCTTATGAAATAAGCAGTTGGTAATGGTTGCTTATCTGAAACTAGTTATTATGAAATAAGCAGTTGGTTATGGTTCTTATTGAAAGTACTTGATAAGGATTTATTTGTTACCTATTTAAGGGGTCTTTTAAGCCAAAAATCGTATAAATATGATCAAATATTGCCTCAAATCGTTTCTTTTTGTATTTTAGGTACTTGGGACGGAAAATCTGGAAATCGGCACTTTTAGGGCTGATGAGTGGCCTTTTACTCATCATTTTATACCTGAAAAACCCCACAAAAATGACCAAAAACACCCAAATGGACCATATATTGTTGCATATATCCTTGGATTGTGTTTTATGTGTTTCAGGTACAAAAGGATTGAAAATGGGGCAAAAATGGACAAAACCGAGCTTAATTTGGAAAAGAGTTCAAAAGCCGATGCCGGGAAGGCATTATTTATTCGGATAAAATTCAAAGCTCGAAAAATCCCAATTGGCCATCGGATTATTTTTGTTTGGCAATATTAGACCCTTGTTTAACTTTTCTAAAATGGCAGTTTTAGTCCCCACAACTTCAGCATTTACAATACTAGTCCTTGTGGTTAAAAACAATTTCTCCTAACCACACACAAACCGGATCAAACAAATACACCTAACCCAACAACCCACTTTTAAATCCCACAAGCCCAATACCTAACCAAAAGCCCACCCACCATAGTTAAACCCACGGTCAAACTCAGAACCAAGAATAGTCATAACCTCAGACCTATTCACTATTCATCTCCTTCTTTATCACTAATTTCCCGCCATTACCCTAATCACCCATCCATCCCTTTCACCCTCAGCCTTTCCAAAGCCTCAACACACACAGAGATAACCAACTGCCCTTGGGACTTCTTCATTTAAACTTTGCAATATTTTATACTTAACCTTGTTTTCCTAGTTTAGCTTATTTAACTTAAGTGCTTAATTCCTGCTTATTTGTAGAAGTTGTTCTTCCCATTTCATTTTTCCCATATTCATTATTGCTTAAATTATTTTTAGGAAAAATTTCAGATTTTTCTCTTTTCATTTAGTATTTTTAATCATTTATTTTCTTTTAAATAGTTTTTAATTCGTATTTAATTATTAAAAAGTAAAAAAAATATGATTCTTTTTTTCAAAATTTTCTTTTATCATTTAGGACGTAAGAAAATTAATTTGGTACTAGTAGGGTTAGATTTTATATAATTTAACGTTTATGCACGTTTTTAGTACCGGTTTACGTAATTTGATTTTCGTTGTAGTAGATATTAGTAACCAAAATTAAAATCCGTATTTCAAGCATTTTAATACCGAACCGAAAATGATATCCTCAATTTCACACCTCGTTGGGACTACGAACCGGGTATTCGCTTATCCGGTTTATTACAATTGATTGTTGCGTTAAATCGTCGCGAGTTGACTTTTCTTCGTGAGAGGTTTTAGCTTGTGACGTGCTTGAGCCAACAATCAAGGGCGAATTTGGACGAAAAAGTGAAGAAAAAGACGAAGTCGCAAAGTTCTGTCAGACATGGGATTCTAACGGCGTCACAATTCGCATTTTCAAGTCTTTTCTATGCACGGGATTGCATCATTTCAATTTACGTATGTTTATTAAACGTTACCACTCAGTCATTACTACTAATATTATACTCAAATACTCCCGATTATGATCCTAATATAGTTCCATGCTAATTTTAATGATATAAAAATTATATTATTAATTTACCCGGTGTTTTGAAACCTTTTGCTATATTTTACGTTAAGAGCGTATAACTCCGTCAATTTGCGATATTTCATCACGATCACTATTTTTACACCCGATTCTTATCAGTAACTTGATTTCATAATTTTCACGACTTCGTCGAATTTTATTTTTATTCGTCACGTTTTATTTTCAGTTAACCCGGTACCCGATAACGCCGAAATTACACACTAATCTAGCTAGTGCTTATCCTAAATATCTTATAAGCTAACAAATGCCATTTTTCTTCTTCCAAAACTCCACATGCCGCCCCCCTCCCTTCTTACACTTGCCTAATAAGTTAACTTCCATAAATGCTACACATTACTTATACTTTGATTAAATTTACATAACACATTTCACTTATATTTTCACTAGCTAAAATCACAATTCTCTCCCTCTTTCTCTCTATACCTCACGGCCAAAGATCAAAGACAAGCAAGAACCATTTTTTTCCAAGATCAAGTGTTATACTAGTTCCTTATATCATCCTTGTTAGAGTTTTGCAATAAAAACTCCAAGGTTGTGGTCAAATTTCATCCTAGCTCACCAATCATCAAGTAAGCTCAAGAACATTATTTTTGATCTTTACATACTCCCTTTGTTCTTATATTGATGTATTTCCTATTTATTTTGAGAGCTATCCATGCAAAACTTATGTTATGTATACCACTTGTTTTATTTTTCATTAAAACTATCTCAAATCCTAGATCTGTACGTTTCATTAACATCCCCGCGAAGCCCACTATTTTTAGTGATGTTTAGGACCCATGACACCTTAAGAAGGTGTATGGTAGGATGTGTGTACTTTTGGAGTTGTGTTGTAGTTGTTTGATCAAGCCGCGAACCAAGAAAACGAGTTTATAACATATTTACAAACCTGCTGTCCCAAAAATGTAAATCTGGAAAAATCAGTAATCATGCCGTTATTTTGGCCTTCATATTCAGAAAATGCACTCAAAAACAAAAACGTGGTCGCTTGAATCACTAAAAACCGAGTTATAACGAAGGAGA
The DNA here is from genome assembly GCA_021014915.2 of Artemisia tridentata subsp. tridentata. Classification (NCBI taxonomy): domain Eukaryota; kingdom Viridiplantae; phylum Streptophyta; class Magnoliopsida; order Asterales; family Asteraceae; genus Artemisia; species Artemisia tridentata. The sequence continues at coordinate 94,012,865 of CP139508.1, read as the reverse complement.
TACGATGTTTTAAAGTTAGCAACGCAAAACTATTATTTTCAAAAAATGCGGGCTGTTGGCCGAACTTCAGGGGACAGAACGAGGCGTTAGCCGTAGTCTAGCTGAGCCGAGCCACTGAGAATATGTTAGTTCATGTTATGACGATCGCGTGGATATAAAGAACGTTGAAAACCGACTTGTAACGACCAAGATATGAATTTCTGAAAATCCGACTAACAAAACTTATTTTGACAGCCTCACTATAATTCCAATATTTTCTAAGTGTAAACAGTTTTTGCGAGGCACCATCTTACGAGCTATTTTCCCGTTGAGCGAGACGGTTTGAGCCATAAACTCCTTCAGGTGAAACGAAGTATTCCCGGCCTATTTTCCAAATCAATCAGCCGCTTGTTGATCGGACTTATAGTGAGTAAGTTATGAATTTCTTAGTATCGCCAAAAACAACCATTATATAAAAATAAAAAGTGTAAAACTAGCAAGTCGCCAAGTTGATGACCGATTATCTACATGATCGAAACACGTATGATCAAAAGTCAAAGGAGACGGCTGAGAGATTATGTCACAAGGATTTCAAAAACGTCAAGTTCTATTCCTAACTCTTAACGTACAATATTTTGCGACTAGCTTTGCGAGGCCGTTCGGTCATATTTTCACCAGTTGTAAAAGTATTATTTCGCGACGAAACTATTTTATTGGACGATAGAACACCAAAAGAGGATCGTGGAGTAACGTTTCAACATTTTTACACGAAATATAGTACATGACTTGCCAAGATGTCAAAAATGTAGTTTTCGACGATAAACATTATTTTCAAAACCAACGAGTGGTATCGTTAACATACGTAAATGCATGAGTAGAAGCATTTCAGTTACTTATATTAGATCATATCATTCATCATAGGTCGCAGTTTGAGACCGAGCCTCATTTTCATCATATCCTTAGTGGTTATTGTGCTATCATATCAGGTGAGTTTCATAGCCCCTACTTTTATACGTTTTGAACTTTTGGGGGAGATACATGCTTAAATTACTTTTCTCGTTTATCAAATACGTTTTGCATTGGTATGCAAGTCATCAATTCTATTTTGCATTGGTATGCAATTACGCTAATACATTTTGCATTGGTATGCAAGTACTCTGACACGTTTTGCATTGGTATGCAAGTTCTCTAATACATTTTGCATTGGTATGCAATTACGCTATTATATTGTGCATTGGTATGCAAGTATTCTGACACGTTTTGCATTGGTATGCAAGTACTCTAACCCATTTTGCATTGGTATGCAAGTACATTGATCATTTACGATATGATATGCTTTGATATATCTGTTCTAGACATACTATGTTAGCATTGGGTTGTAAACACACAGGTTGCAAGTCTTGAATGGGCGGGGCTTGGAACTGAGTGGATTTACAATGCCTATGCTGTGGAAACTTTCTCTAAACGCTTTTCAACTTATTTATAACAAACTCTATGAACTCACCAACCTTTGTGTTGACACTTTTAGCATGTTTATCTCAGGTTAGTAAGGTGATAGCAGATGCTTGGAGCAGAGAGTCTTAGGGCACGTTTTTATGAAGACTTTTGCTTTTATCATTTACCATTCGATATACTTTAAAAACTTATGTACTATACTACCTTGGGATCTTTTGCTTGTAAACTATGACTTTTATCTATTCGAATGGTAACTTTTCAAAACGTCTCATTTAGAGGTCGTTTTCTATAACTTGTACTTTGTGCCCTGAAGTAGCATCCCAAAGACACTATCGTTCCGCTGCGATAATTTGGGGGTGTTACAGATTGGTATCAAAGCATTGGTTATAGAGAACTAGGTTGCTTTTAGAGCCTAGACTATAACTACATACAATTAGACTCTCCTCCCTATCGCCTTGCATTTTTCATACACGTACGCTTGCTGATAACTTTTCGTCTAGACCTACGCTATTAGATATTTTATGGTACTGATGGGGAAGTCCCAAACTCTAGTCGAGTCATCAGAAATGTGGAGCTCAATAATAACTGGTTATTTAACTCAATCTTGTGACAGTTCTTGTTTGATGAGACATGAGATTGAGTTAAATAAAGGTTATTATTTAGCTGCAGAGATTTGATGATTCGCGGAGGATGGGAGTTCTCTTTAAGATACTTTTTAGAGACTAAACCTTACCGTGACTTCATCACCTAAGAGAGGCTCCTATATACCGAGTGCGACATTCCCTAGATACCCATTTAAGCAATGTCTACCACTGAGATATGTGTGCCTGGTGATATGTACACGTGTGAAAGGAGGCAATTATAATTATGGGTGGCCAACATAATTATGAATGCGTCACGACAAACTTGTACATGTGACTATGCTTACGTAGATCGGTGTTGGCACAACTTAGGAAACAACTGGTGGCGTGGTATTATGCATGAGGATGTTAAGTATAGACTTTGGATAATCAACGGTTTTCCCTCATCTCTGACGTTCACTAAATGTCCTTCCTCGCAGAAAATCATGGCACCAAGGAGAGTGACTCGTAGTTCTGGCCGAGGAGGCGCAACACCAAGGGGTGGAAGGACTGGTGGACGTGGAGGTAGAGGAGGTGGTCGCGACATTGACAACAATGACAACAACGATGGTGGAAATCTTGATTTTGCCACCATCATCGCTCAGCAACTTCAAAACTTGCTTCCCACTATTGTCACTCAAGTTAGCAATCATATCAACAACTCGGGAAACCACGAAAGCGGAAATGACGACACCAATGGGGTAGGTGTGAATGAGACTGCCACGCGTGCAACTGGATGCACGTATAAGGAGTTTACGGCATGTAAACCAATAGAGTTTGATGGTACCGGAGGCGCCTTGGCATATACACGATGGGTAGAGAAGATGGAGTCGGTGATCGACATCAGTAATTGTGCCGCACATCAGAGGGTGAAGTATTCTGCATGCTTGCTGTTGGGAAAGGAATTGACTTGGTGGAACACACAGATCCAAGCTAGGGGTAGGGAAGCAGCCATAGGTATGACATGGGACGACTTTAAGGCACTACTGAAAGAGGAGTATTGTCCGGGCAATGAGATGCAAAAACTGGAGGATGAACTTTGGCATCATTCTATGATAGGAGCTGGTCACGCAGTCTATACGGACCGATTCCATGAGTTAGCAAAACTAGTACCTCATCTGGTTACCCCTGAATCTAAGAGGATCGAAAGGTACATCTATGGCCTTGTTCCTGAAATTCGAGGAACTGTAAAGGCAACTGAGCCTCCCACAATCCAGAGTGCAATATTGAAGGCTGGAGCCCTCACAGATGAGATGGTTAGGAATGGAACTTTGAAAGGCAATGATAAAAGGAAGGGACCGAGTGAGTCGGAAAAGAAATTGGGCACGGTGGTTGACAACAAAAAGGCAAGAACCTTTGCGGCAACTAGTTCTGGTCAGAAAGGGTATGAAGGACCACATCCTAAGTGTACGAAATGTGCTTATCATCATCAGAAGTCTGCGCCCTGCCGCGTGTGTACAAATTGCAATCAGTGGAGTCATTTTACAAATCAGTGTAAAGCGCCAGTGAATGTGGGCAACATGAAGAATAACCAAAAGACATGTTACGAGTGTAACAGCCCGGATCACCTCCGGCATGCCTATCCTAGGTTGAATAGGACACCAAGACAAATACAGGGTAACCCGACTCTAGCTTTAGCAATTGAGGGAAACAACCCACAGCCGGAAATCAATATTAGTCCACCAAGGGGTCGAGCATTCTATTTGGGTACCGAGGCAGCCCGCAACGCGTAACGGGTATGTTTTCCCTAGACGATTAAGCATTCTATCATATTGTCCGATTCCAGTAAGATATAGCTTTGCCCTGCTAAATTCATACCAAATGTTATTGACCTTAGTTATATTGATTGGATTGGTGTAAGCAATTCCAAAATCGAGCCAATCTTTCAAAAGACCTCATTTCAGGATGTTGAATCCATTCTTTCAGACAACTTGTTTCCTAGCTTGATTTAGTGACAGTTCTTGTTTGATGAGTTGCGAAATCAAGCTAAGAGTCAAGTTGTTACCCGAGCCGATTCAGTTTAATCTCATGACAGTTCTTGTTTGATGAGTTGTGAGATTGAATTTGAATCGACAACCTCAAACCGATTTAGCCTAATCCCAGGACAGTTCTTGTTTGATGAGTTGTGGGATTAAGTAAAAATCGGTTACCTAGAGGTCTTTTGAGGGCTACGCTCGAGGATGGGAAAGTTTACCCCCATCAAATCCGACCACGAGAAAGTACGTAGGTAGAACGAACGAGCTGAATTCAGGGACTGAATTCCTTAACGGGTGGAGACTGTCACAATTCGCATTTTCAAGTCTTTTCTATGCACGGGATTGCATCATTTCAATTTACGTATGTTTATTAAACGTTACCACTCAGTCATTACTACTAATATTATACTCAAATACTCCCGATTATGATCCTAATATAGTTCCATGCTAATTTTAATGATATAAAAATTATATTATTAATTTACCCGGTGTTTTGAAACCTTTTGCTATATTTTACGTTAAGAGCGTATAACTCCGTCAATTTGCGATATTTCATCACGATCACTATTTTTACACCCGATTCTTATCAGTAACTTGATTTCATAATTTTCACGACTTCGTCGAATTTTATTTTTATTCGTCACGTTTTATTTTCAGTTAACCCGGTACCCGATAACGCCGAAATTACACACTAATCTAGCTAGTGCTTATCCTAAATATCTTATAAGCTAACAAATGCCATTTTTCTTCTTCCAAAACTCCACATGCCGCCCCCCTCCCTTCTTACACTTGCCTAATAAGTTAACTTCCATAAATGCTACACATTACTTATACTTTGATTAAATTTACATAACACATTTCACTTATATTTTCACTAGCTAAAATCACAATTCTCTCCCTCTTTCTCTCTATACCTCACGGCCAAAGATCAAAGACAAGCAAGAACCATTTTTTTTCCAAGATCAAGTGTTATACTAGTTCCTTATATCATCCTTGTTAGAGTTTTGCAATAAAAACTCCAAGGTTGTGGTCAAATTTCATCCTAGCTCACCAATCATCAAGTAAGCTCAAGAACATTATTTTTGATCTTTACATACTCCCTTTGTTCTTATATTGATGTATTTCCTATTTATTTTGAGAGCTATCCATGCAAAACTTATGTTATGTATACCACTTGTTTTATTTTTCATTAAAACTATCTCAAATCCTAGATCTGTACGTTTCATTAACATCCCCGCGAAGCCCACTATTTTTAGTGATGTTTAGGACCCATGACACCTTAAGAAGGTGTATGGTAGGGATGTGTGTACTTTTGGAGTTGTGTTGTAGTTGTTTGATCAAGCCGCGAACCAAGAAAACGAGTTTATAACATATTTACAAACCTGCTGTCCCAAAAATGTAAATCTGGAAAAATCAGTAATCATGCCGTTATTTTGGCCTTCATATTCAGAAAATGCACTCAAAAACGAAAACGTGGTCGCTTGAATCACTAAAAACCGAGTTATAACGAAGGAGATACGATGTTTTAAAGTTAGCAACGCAAAACTATTATTTTCAGAAAATGCGGGCTGTTGGCCGAACTTCAGGGGACAGAACGAGGCGTTAGCCGTAGTCTAGCTGAGCCGAGCCACTGAGAATATGTTAGTTCATGTTATGACGATCGCGTGGATATAAAGAACGTTGAAAACCGACTTGTAACGACCAAGATATGAATTTCTGAAAATCCGACTAACAAAACTTATTTTGACAGCCTCACTATAATTCCAATATTTTCTAAGTGTAAACAGTTTTTGCGAGGCACCATCTTACGAGCTATTTTCCCGTTGAGCGAGACGGTTTGAGCCATAAACTCCTTCAGGTGAAACGAAGTATTCCCGGCCTATTTTCCAAATCAATCAGCCGCTTGTTGATCGGACTTATAGTGAGTAAGTTATGAATTTCCTAGTATCGCCAAAAACAACCATTATATAAAAATAAAAAGTGTAAAACTAGCAAGTCGCCAAGTTGATGACCGATTATCTACATGATCGAGACACGTATGATCAAAAGTCAAAGGAGACGGCTGAGAGATTATGTCACAAGGATTTCAAAAACGTCAAGTTCTATTCCTAACTCTTAACGTACAATATTTTGCGACTAGCTTTGCGAGGCCGTTCGGTCATATTTTCACCAGTTGTAAAAGTATTATTTCGCGACGAAACTATTTTATTGGACGATAGAACACCAAAAGAGGATCGTGGAGTAACGTTTCAACATTTTTACACGAAATATAGTACATGCACTACTAGAAAAAAGGCCTTTAATGACGCGCAATGCGTGTCATAAAAGGGGTCAGATGACGCGCCTTTTGGCGTCATTGATCGACCCGTCATAAAGCAATATGACACGCCTTTGGAACGTCATGAATTTATGACACGCTTTTATGACTCCCTTTTACGACAAACATTCTATGACCCTCTTTTATGACAGCTCCTTTTACACCAAACATGACCCCTGTTTTGCGTGTCAAATTCAAAATTTAAAAAAAAAAAAAATTATAAAATTATTAATTTTCCAGAAACAAAAAAATCCACAAATAGCAAAAAAAACGCATTTCATATATATCAAAATAATGCGTTTCATACAACTACAATTCTAAAATTGTCATAAACCGCTAAATCATCCAAATCTAAAATTAACCGTAATTAAAACCGCTAAATTACATAGTTATCAATCCCGGAAAATGAAGCTTGCCACATAATTTGCCCATTCTTCACGAATTTCATCCAAATCATCATCCGTGTATTCTTTTTTACCTTCCCCGATCTGACAAATACAATACATGATTAAAAAGGAGACGTATATATATATATATATATATATATATATATATATATATATATATATATATATATATATATATATATATATTTACAAATACAATACAGTTCGTTGGGATGGTGGACTCCCTCTTGCAAAGCTTAGTTGGGATGGTGGACTCCCTCTTGTAAACCGTCTAGGATTATCCGTTCTTCACTGATGGGCTCGATTAGACCTTTAGTGACCATAGCACGGAGTAGTCTTGTGTCAAGATCATCGGGAGCTCTGGAAGATGCGTAAGTGACCTTTACGGATTTCACTCCACTTCCACCTGCTACGAGTTGTACAGCTAACCTTCCGAGCTTTTCAGAAAGTGTAACATACGGCTTGAGTTCTGTAAGAACCTGCAACAAATATATTTATCAGGACAGGCTAAGCATATTTCTCTTCATTACAGATACACATGGTATATGACATAATGTTCTGATGTGTATTCTGAAAGTCCATATGTGATTATGACTAATAAGAACCGAATAGTTCAAACAGAGCGTAGTTAGTTTGCAGCTAGTATTAATCTGATAATCCAAAACTGACTATTTTGGATATATACGAAATTCTAGCTTCATATAATCAGATGCATACAATTTATTTATCCACAATTAATAACTGTTGCCAATCCAAATGAGTGTTATTATATCGTATATCCAAACACCCCCTTAGTTCCAAATTACCAAAAATACTTGGTGAACAACATGCAGCAGTTGTTCTTAAAGATAATCAAGCAAAAGTGTGTACCTCAGCAGGAACCATTGGAGCATTGACTACAGTAGCAGCAAGCTCACCTCTCAGAGCTCCAACAACAGCTTCAGCAATTTCAATAGCGACTCCTTCCTGCATAAATCTCGGATATTACAGACTAATAACATAATAAACACAAAAACAAAATGCCAAAACATTTCCATATCACCCACAAACTTGAGCTTCCATGGTACTAGCACCAAGATGAGGAGTAACAGTCACGTTCTCATGTTGCACCAACTTGCTATCCTTTGGTGGAGGCTCGACAGTGAACACATCAAGTGCAGCCTGCAAAAGTGCATTTTATTATTTTGAACAAGAGCATCAAAATCTATAACACGCAACATAGATTTACAAAATGAACATGAAAGTACTAAATAAAAGTACCTGTGCTACAATTCCAGCATCAAGTGCCCTAACTAATGCATCTTCATCAATCACTCCACCACGAGCAACATTTACTATTCTAACTCCTTTTTTCATCTTAGCAAAGTTCTCATCGTTCAAAATCTTATTAGTAGCGGGAGTCAGAGGCATGTGAAGTGAGATGAAGTCAGCAGCCGCGAGAGCTTCATCAAAGCTAACCAATTCGACTCCAATAGCATGAGCACGGTCAGCTGGGGCATAAGGGTCATGTGCAATCACATGCATACCGAGACCCTTAGCACGTCTAGCAACTTCTGTTCCAACCTTACCAAAACCCATAACTGCAAGTGTCTTGCCAACAAGTGACACGCCAACATATTTGTTCCTCAGCCATTTTCCTGCATCAATCACACCGTCAATTAACGTAGCCCATACAAACCATTTAAAAAGGTAGTATAAAAATAATGTTCAATTTTTTTGCCCAATTTGAAAATAATCTCATTTCAGTTTATCCTAAAAGTGACAAAAGCAAACAGAAATTCATCATCCACAGAACTTTCTATACGGGTGTTTAGGTATGCTTATCTGTAAAGAACTAAAGATAGATAGGCAGATTTTAGTGTTTTGATGAAACAATATAATCCGATAACCACTTTATAATAAACAGTCACAAACACCCCCTAAATCTGATATTGGTATGTGATTGCTTATCTAAACAGCTTGTGTAATGCTTATAAGCAGTATGATATAATCAGCCTATTGAACACAACATTAAAGGTAAATTTCTCAATTTACCCTTAACATTTTTCTTCATAACCCGGGCGTTTGGTTGGATCTTAGGTTCCAGGGTACTACAACAATAGCGTACAGGTATGAGTTTAATACCCATAAAATTATGCTTCATCCATATACCATCCTAAGATAGTCTGGGTTAAAAAATTCATACACATACCGATTCCCATTCCCATCACCCTCTCTTCTCAAACCCACACCCATGAAAATTCATCCTTACAATCCCAAACAGCCCCTTATACAACCTAAAAGCTAGATCCAACAAAATCATTAAACACACCAACCATTCCACGAATGACAAATCACAAACACACACCAAACAACAGCGAAAATCTTAAACAAACAAGAACAAAGCCTCACTTTTAAACAGCCTCCAATCAGGGGCGGAGCCAGGAACTTTTGGTCGAGGGGGCACACTTTGATAAATTCATCATCTTCATCAACAACACTATATACTCTTGTAAACAAAGAGTATATAATGATATATACTCTTGTAAACAAAGAGTATATACTCTTGTAAACAAAAAGCATATCTAGAAACTAAGTCAACGAAATCGAAACCCTAAGTCAAACCTAAACACTATATCATCAACAATCGAATCAAACATAGAGTAACTAAGTTTAATTAAAAAGCTTACAGCGAAAGGATTGACTTCTTCACCGTCGTCAAAAGGATTAGGATCGTATCGACCAGCCATTAGCAAGCACTTAGTTTATCTGAAATTATTATTATACAGAGATTATTAATAACTTAATTGAAATTAATGACTTAATTGATAAGCAAATAAATATAGAGGGAGTACCTTACCTGTGTGTATTGAGTGTGTGAAAGAGTGTATCTTCAAGAAAGAGAGAAGAGGCGAGGGGTTGTGATGGTGAGAGGTTGATGGTGTTTAATGACGGCTGTGATGAGGTCGCCGGAGATGGTGGAGATGCCGGAGAAAAATGGCCGGAAAAATGTGGTGAAGGTGGGCGGCTGGATTGGGAGAGAAGATAACCCTAGTAAACTTATAATTGGGTTTTTTTTTTTTCGGATTTTGAAAGGACTTTGGTTTTTTTGTTTTTTTGTCAAGCGGGAAAAGCTTTTGTCAATAGCGGGAAAGAAAAAGAATAAGACTAGAGATGACACGGAAAGAAAGTGTATCCCGTGTTCCAGTACATTTTTTTATGACTCTAATAATTGCGTGTCATAAGTCCTTCAAATTGTACAAGTTATGACAGTTTTTTTATGACACACGCTTTTGCTTGTCAATAAAATGCGTGTGTCATAATTTCGGCGTCATTAAAGGCCTTTTTTCTAGTAGTGATGACTTGCCAAGATGTCAAAAATGTAGTTTTCGACGATAAACATTATTTTCAAAACCAACGAGTGGTATCGTTAACATACGTAAATGCATGAGTAGAAGCATTTCAGTTACTTATATTAGATCATATCATTCATCATAGGTCGCAGTTTGAGACCGAGCCTCATTTTCATCATATCCTTAGTGGTTATTGTGCTATCATATCAGGTGAGTTTCATAGCCCCTACTTTTATACGTTTTGAACTTTTGGGGGAGATACATGCTTAAATTACTTTTCTCGTTTATCAAATACGTTTTGCATTGGTATGCAAGTCATCAATTCTATTTTGCATTGGTATGCAATTACGCTAATACATTTTGCATTGGTATGCAAGTACTCTGACACGTTTTGCATTGGTATGCAAGTTCTCTAATACATTTTGCATTGGTATGCAATTACGCTATTATATTGTGCATTGGTATGCAAGTATTCTGACACGTTTTGCATTGGTATGCAAGTACTCTAACCCATTTTGCATTGGTATGCAAGTACATTGATCATTTACGATATGATATGCTTTGATATATCTGTTCTAGACATACTATGTTAGCATTGGGTTGTAAACACACAGGTTGCAAGTCTTGAATGGGCGGGGCTTGGAATTGAGTGGATTTACAATGCCTATGCTGTGGAAACTTTCTCTAAACGCTTTTCAACTTATTTATAACAAACTCTATGAACTCACCAACCTTTGTGTTGACACTTTTAGCATGTTTATCTCAGGTTAGTAAGGTGATAGCAGATGCTTGGAGCAGAGAGTCTTAGGGCACGTTTTTATGAAGACTTTTGCTTTTATCATTTACCATTCGATATACTTTAAAAACTTATGTACTATACTACCTTGGGATCTTTTGCTTGTAAACTATGACTTTTATCTATTCGAATGGTAACTTTTCAAAACGTCTCATTTAGAGGTCGTTTTCTATAACTTGTACTTTGTGCCCTGAAGTAGCATCCCAAAGACACTATCGTTCCGCTGCGATAATTTGGGGGTGTTCTGTCAGACATGGGAGTCTAACGGCGTCACAAGTTATACAACGTGACACCGTCATTTGTTATTCAAGCTGGATTTTTGGTGAAAAGCTACCAAGTGACGCCTTGGAAGAATCTGAAGTAATTATAACCTGACGCCAATAGGAGTCACGTGTTAAGCTAACAAGAGACGGCCCAGACGATTTATCAAGTGACGGCCTCAAGTCATTCCTGACGCCGTTATAACAGCTACTTGCACATGACGAAACCCTAAACGCGGCTAACTAACAGCGTCACACTTTGCAAGTGACGCTGTCACAATTGTAAATCTATATATATTTTCACATGTTTTCATTAATTAGTGTGACATATTTGGGTAGTATCTTGGAGTAGGGATTTGGGACGAATTTAGCAGCTATTGTAAGGCTTTCAAAGCCCTTGAACTTCATGTTTTAATAAAGATAAGTTATCCCTTTAATCATTCGATATGTCTATGTATTGTTTGATTATGTGTTTATCTTTTCTTTGCTTTAACATGCGAGCTTAAATTTATTAGTTTTTGCTTAGATCTAGTGAAACCTAGTTGTTGAATATTGATTTTTTGTCTTTTATTTAGTTGATTGCCTTGCGTTAGGCTAAGAAAACTGGCTGACCTCTTATATGTAACTAGCATGAATGTCTTAGAAAACGCAACCATAGAGTGCACTATTGGTTTTTCTTGTTGTATTTATTGCATGAGTTGCGGCTTGTAGATCCTAGAAAACTTAATAGACTTTAAGGTTTTTATGGGAGACTAAGATTCATAGAGTTGGGGACTTCGACACCTCCCCACGGCCAATATTAAGGAATATAGCGCTTCAATTAAAACAAGGTGTGACAATTCGACAAATCAATAGGAGATAACTGGGGAGTAATTAAATCTAAGTGAACATGCTTTTCCCTATCATAAGAAGTCACCAATTTACTTTTTCCGTTTATTTTTATTTATTTTCACTACTAGAATACTGGACAACAGTGACGGAAATTAGCGACCGAATTATTCTATTGCAAGAAAATGGTTCACAGTGACGGATTAGAGATAGATTAGCTACAAAACTGGCTTTGATAAATTAGCGACAAAGTAGTGACAAAGCAGTAACAAAATTAGAGATGAATTACGCATTTGTCACAATTCTATTGCCAAATGTAATCATACAGAGACGGAGTTAGCGACGAACTTAGGTTGGAACTATTAGCGACAGAATTCTGATGACATAATGATGGATTTTTTTTTGTTGTCTCAAATAAATCGCTAAAATTTTTCACTTAGCTATTGATTAGAGCATCCACTATGGATGTTTAATAATAGGTCTAAACACTTATGAAGAGGTATAAGAATTTTTATACCATAGTGAGGAACCATTTCATACCTAGGTGGCATAAAAAGGTCTAGGATCTTAAAGAGGTTCAAGAAATGTTTATTATCTTTCTTTATTTTTAATATTATTATTATTATTATTATTATTATTATTATTATTATTATTATTATTATTATTATTATTATTATTATTATTATTTTTTTTTTTTTTTTTTTTTTAAATAATAATAAATTTCATTAAACTTGAAAACTTTTACATAAAGTTGGATGGGAGTCTAGACACGAGTTGCGCTCCCACTCCTTTCTGAATACAAAAGCTAACTCTATGAAAGATAAAAACGCCACTTTTAGCATTGTTTGCGTGACTATTGGCAATAGACTTAATACGTGAAAGCGTGTTCAAAGCCTCTGTATCGAATTCCCCGAAAGTAGAAAAGGCAAAAGGTATGAACTTGTAACCATTGTCCTCACATTTGGATGCATACTTTCTATTTTTCTTCTCCACAGCATTGTGCAAGGCTACCCCAGGAGCCCATGAAGTCGCCCCACTACCAGCAAATGGAGAGATGCCAGTCACATCCAAGCATGCATCTTTACCTTGGAGCCAATTGAATAATAACAAGTCTGCGGGTCGTAGCTCCTTCCCATCCTCCGAAAGGAACCCCATAGGAGCCTCCTTGCGCACCATGATCCCAACCTTAGAGCAAATATCCACAAGAATATCACGCACCAGATTGTGCCTGAACTTCACACCCACTTCACTGGAGCAGTGGACCGCATGGTCCCCCCATTTGTCCATACGATGCACATTACAACTCGGGAAAAGGCTACCCTCAGAGAACATGGGTACGGTAAGCCTATAACACAACACAAATCGGAATTGACGATGGTTCATCCTCTGACCCAAGCCGTCAATAGGGATGGTGAAAAGAAAATCCTGTGCATGTGGGGCGCGTATACAACTGAGAACAGCAACCTGTCTTGGACTTAACGAGTACTTAGGAACAAGGTCTTTCTCGATGACACCAAAGTAACACTTTGCCAAGGTTTTCATCATTTGGGGGGCAGAAGCGTCATTGGTGACAGCGAGAGCGTCAATGTTACAAGCAATGTTGAAAGTATCAAGAGCATGCTGAAAAGAAGGACCATGGGAGACATTACCAGATTTAGCCAGTATCTTGTCTTGTAGATCACTCGTTTGCAAACGAGAGGCGAGAAAAGCATACTGGCTAATGTCACCCGCTGAAAGGATACCAAGACCACCCAACTTGATTGGAAGAGTGGCAAGCCGCCACTGCCAATCACCAAACCCCGGCCCTGAGGCGGTAACAATCTTCTCCAAGGAAGTACGTAGCGACTGATCAAACTGAACCTGGGCCTCCTGTAAATACAAAGGGGAGCATGTCCTCAAAGCATAAGATAATTTTGCAACCCCGGCACAACTACGAAGAAGAAGGAGCTCACATTGGGGATCATGAAGTTTGTGGATTGCCTCCATTAGGGTGATGGTTTTAGAAACCCTTTTCAAAGCCAATTCCCGACAAAAACTATCATCCAAACTGACTGAACCACCAAGAAGTTTGACACCATTAATCGGGCGAGAGATGTTTGTAGGAAAAACACCCTCTACCCTACTTCGAGGATCCTCCACAGGCCAAAAGAGTTCAGTTTTATCAACATTCAAGACCAAACCACAAGCCGGACCATCCGTCCTGATGATGTCAAGTGCCTTAGCAACCATAAGGGTATCTCCAACAATAGTACCGTCGTCAAGATACCAAGCCTGAAGGGTAAGCTCACAAGACTGATTAATAGACTGAACCAAAGGGTGCAAAGCTAGGGCAAACAACAAAGGACCTAACGGATCCCCTTGTTGAACCCCTTGACAAGACCAAAGGATAGAGTCTTCATAATAAAGCCTAGCAGGTCGGGCATAGCAAAACTCAACCCAAGGAGCAATGGATGGACAACGTGCCCTGGCTTCCTGAAGTAATACGCTCCTATCGACAAGATTGAAAGCATTCTTAAAATCCACCAAAAGCATAGAAAGCCCAACCTCATTACCCTTAGACTCAATGAGCCTATTCACAGAATGGAGAACAGCCTCACAGCCACCAGGAACACCAACACCAAATTGAAAATCCTGTAAATAAGTGTTCAAAGAGTTACCAATCGAAGAAGAAGCCACCTTGGAAACAAGCCTTCTCCATACAGTACCAACAGCAATAGGGCGTATGCCGCCACCCGGCTTGACTAAGGGAGTCAATGGGGCACTAGCTATATACTCTCCCAATAGAGTTGGGCACTTTCCACTAAGAAACAAGTTGACAACACCGGTGATAGAACCTAGCAAATCATCAGCAATAGCGAAAGCAGCTCCTCCCAAAATATCCATTAAATGTTGTGCTCTAAGCCCATCGCGACCACACGATGTCCCCTTGGGAAAACTGCGAATCCTGTTCAACACCAGGTCTTTATAGACAAAAAGGGCGTCCCCACCAGGTAGGGAAGGAGATAAAGTCGGAAGTGGGGCGTGCGGGTGTTTGGCCTCTAGCTCAAGCAGGGTGTCAGGGGTAGATGGGGCGACACCAGAAGACGTGAGAACCTTAATTGCTGATGTGAAGTGCCCATCTCCCAGTTTACGTTTACATTGAGCGAGGTTAGCTCCATCATGGTCTTTGGTTTTCTTCACCCCACTGAAGGATGGAGTTACTCCAGCCAAACGATCCATCACCAAAGCAAACCTATCTGTGGAATCCCTCCATCTAAGAATAGCCCGAGAAATACTTTCAGACTGACACCGTTCTCTCTCACCAGATCTTCGCTGAGCTCGGTTAGTTGGCACGAAAGTAGTCAGAACACAGCATGGCAAGATAAGGAGTTGCACCCACACCGATAAATCCCCCGGGTAAGCAAGGACCTTGTCTAGTGCACTACGAAAAATCTTAGCAAACCCGAGCCGCAACCTAGGAGGAATACTTTTAACTGTACGCAACTTCTTTGAGAAAACACGACTAAGGAGGTCAATATCAAAACCAGTGGGCTCAACACCGAGTGAGGGCAACACTAAAGCGGCCCCCTCGTCACCAACCTCATCAATAGCAAGTGTACTAGCCAGCTCAACAGCGACACTATCAACCACATTTGAAACTGGTCTAAGAGGTACAGGGATACCATAGATCGCAACTTCATCAAAATTAGGTGCAAGAACCATATCACCATCGGCATGTTTACAATTCTTACTAAAAGTGTGGGTGCAAAAACACTCACCACAAAGCCATATGCCCGCCTGATGAAGTGCCTGGTCGAATGCAGAAAATAATGAAAAATCGCTTTCCACACGTGCTTTATGCGAAGCCTTCGAAGCATCAGTTTTAAAATGTCGAGTGCCCAGGTGATCAATAAAATATTTCTTAGTAAACCCTTTACCATTACCACTTTTGCACCCTTCAAAACCTTGTAAAGGACAAGATATTCGAGTCGCAGCAAAGGTAGCCATAATAAAAAGTGCGAAAATATAGTTTTGTCCACTCAACTTTTAACAAACCCAATAAAATAAAAACCGGCAAACTAAATCCAACTAGTATATAATTATTATTATTATTATAAGTTTGGACAAAACGCCACCTTTAAACCCCACCTTTAAACTAATATAATAATTATTATAAGTTCGGACAAAACGCCAGCCCCTACTAGAAGTGGGACCCACAGAACAGAACGTAAAACAGATAAACCAAGGCAAGCCACGTCACAAACTAACAAAATGCTAGAGTTTGACAAATCACTAGGCCTTTGCTTCCTGGAAAAGCAATCAGGTCTGTGGGACCCACGAAGCAAATGTCAACTAGTTTTTTAAACCCAGGCACGTCACCACTTCCGGTCAAAAACGCAGCCAAGACACCACAAATTTGTAATCCCACAAACAAAGCGCAACTGTTATGATCTTCGCAGCAATAATCAAACCGAACCGGAATTGGAATCAAAAACCAGAACCTAGAAGAAGCCGGAACCTAGAAGATCATAACCGAGGAAGAAAACGGAACTAAGAAGATCATAACCAAACTCAAAACTGTACAAGGGAGATCCAAGCGAGACCCTTGAATCACAGACGATGCAGGAACAAGGTGTTCATGAGGAAGAGGCAAAAACAATTATAAACTTTTTAACTAATTATTATTATTATTATTATTTTTAACTAAATAATAAATGACACATAAATGTTGGAACAATTTATAAACTTTATCAGTAGTAGGAATAGGTTAATAGTATGGAAAGTTTTAACAATTAATGACATTATAAGAGGTGATAATTTTATAAACCTTTAATAGGTTCATCTATAGTGGATGCTCTTAGCGATTGACTTGTATGTATATATTTCATTTGCGACAACACAGTTATTTAAAGTAAAAGACTACTATTTGCTACCGTAAGAAAATGTTTTAAATGCTTTACCAATTCCTATGGACCTTGTTAGCTACTAATATTATCTTTTAAATTTGATATTTTATATCTCTTTAGTCTTTATCATATTAAATTACCGTAAAAAAAATATTAAAACAACTAAACTATTAAAAAATATATATAAAAAAAAGGAATTAATCACATGACAGCTCTGTTGATATAAATAATGCCTAAAAACATTATTCATATCTCTATGTTTTAATGATCACAAAATATAAACTCATTAAACATAAACTTATCAAATAAACAAGTATTTAGTTGTAAATATTCATTTCTACAACTTAATCACTTAAGGTATGAATAAACAAGTGCTTAATGCATTATATGATCAAAGGAACATTTTCTTAATAACTAGATTTTTTATAAATGTCAAAAACATTTTATATCTTTTAGAAAAACATTTTTGGTAATAAATAAAAATGTTTAATCTTTTATAAAAATATGAATTCAAATTTTAAACCAAAGTCAGTTAAAATGTTCCAGAAAAACCTTCCCCACAAAAGGACAAAACTGGCCAACGGACAGCTTGGGCGGCCCCCTTAATTTTACTAGGCGGCCCCCTTAAAATTAAGGGGACCGCCCCCTATTTAAGGGGGCCGGCCACGCTCCAGTAGGCTCCAGCTGTCCAGATTTTTCTCCTATAAATACCAGCCTTCCCCTGGATTTTTACTTACCTTTTGCACACTGAAACTTTCTGTTTTAAATCACATTTCATATCTTCAAAAACCATTTGATCATATAATCTTAAGCTTTGGTTTCTAAGTGATCCAAGCTTCCTCCATTCAAGTGCAAGAGAAGAATACTCCTTCAACAACTAGAGAAGAAGTATTGCAACTTAGATACCTAAGTTGTTTGTGTCATCATACATTTGTATATAAGTTGTGTATTGTTGTTAGATAGTTGTGTGTATAATTGTTTGGGATAGGTTAGTGTGTAAGTAGAGAAGTTGTGTTGTTAAGGTGTGTAAGTAGTGAAGGTGTGAAGAAGTAGAAGTGTACATAGGTTGTGCTTAGTTGTGAAGTGTCGTGAAGAAGTAGTGAAGAAGTCGTGAAGAAGAAGGTGTGATTAAGTCGTGTTTAAGTTGTGAGATTGGTTCTAGCTACGATTAGAACTCGACATCTAGCTTTGTGTCGTTAAGCCGGTGTAAGCTAAAGTTGTGTAAGGTTTTCTCCGCCATAAGGGAGCTTGTTGACATAGTGAAGAAAACTCTCGAGTTAGGTGCTCGGGGAGTGGAGTAGGGCAAGGAAGGTGTCCTTGTAGCCGAACCACTATAAATCTCTTGTCTCTCGGTTAGATCTTTCCATCTCTAGCTTTCATTTCATTTTATTACCTTACTTGCATTACTTATTTATATTTACTTATATACATATTGTTCATATTGTTCAAGGAGTTGAGATCACATAAATTCGAATCTAAGTTTTAAAAAGTAAACAAAGTTTTCACAATAAAATTTAAAAGGACATAAAACTATTCAACCCCCCTTCTAGTTTTTCACAATTGGTATCAAGAGCCACGTCAAACAAGATTTTTAAAATTAACTGTATTTTAAAATTTGAAACGATCTATGGAATCTTTAAAATATTTAGAAGGGCAATCTATGCAAAGACCACCACTATTAGAAAGTGATGGTTTTCTTTATTGGAAAAATAGATTCGAAACTTATGTGAAATCAAAGGATCTTGATCTTTGGCATGTTATTACCTATGGTGATTTTCCCCCTATTCAATATAATATCCTAACTAAAATAGATGAAATTGTACCTTTTGAAAAACAAAATGATGATTTAAAAAAGAAACTAGCAAAAAATAATTAAGCTAAAATGGTAATTTATAATGCGTTACCACGCAAAGAATATGAAAGAATTTTTATGTGTCAAACCGCAAAAGAGATTTGGGATTCTTTACTAATCACTCACCAAGGTAATAGTCAAGTCAAAGATAATAAAATAGATCTTCTTGTTCAACAATATGAACAATTTACAATTCCTGAAGAGGAATCTATTGATAATGCATTTGCTAAATTTAACACAATCATCACAAGTTTAAAAGCACATGATGAGACTTTTTCTAGCAAAAATTGTGTAAGGAAATTTCTTAGGGCATTACATCCGAAATGGCGCGCGAAGGTCACGGCGATTGAAGAGTCAAAGAACTTGATGACGTTATCACTTGATGAACTTATTGGCAACTTGAAGGTTCATGAAGAAATTATAAAGAGGGACTCGGAAACGGTCAAGAGCAAGAAAGATCAAATCAAGTCTCACGCGCTAAAAGCCAAAAAGGAACTTAGTGATGACGATGATTCAAGTGACGATAGTGAAGACGAAGAATATGCAATGGCCGTAAGAGAATTCAAGAAATTCTTCAAGAGACGAGGAAGATTTACGAGACAACCGTGAGATGAAAGAAGATCGCTACAAAGAAATAGAAATGATAACTACGGGAAAAGAAAGTGCTTTAGATGTGGAAGCCAAAACCATCTCATTGGCGAATGTCCAATGCCACCGGGTTATGATTACGAAAGCGCATTTGTTAGTGGAACATGGAGCGATAGCGACAAAGATGAAGCGGACAAAGCAAAAGACGAAAAGTGCCTTGTAGCTCAAGCCACCGATGAAATATGTCTTGGGATAAATTTGGAGTCCGACGAATGGATTAAGGATAGTGGATGCTCGAAACAAATGACGGGAAACCGGAAGCTATTCTCCTCCTACAAGGCATACAACGGAGGTAATGTTATTTTCGGTAGTGATTTTCGTGGAAAAATCATTGGCAAAGGTACGATCTCTCAAGACTCCCTAACTATTGAAAATGTTGAGCATGTAGATAACTTAACATATAACTTGCTTAGTATAGGACAAATATGCGATAATATGTGTAGGGTTACTTTTACAAGTAAAGATAGCGAAATAGTTAAGGACGGAAAGGTCATAGGTAGAGGAGTTAGGAAAGGTGGCGTATATGTTATGAAGCTAGGAAATAAACCGGAAGATAAAATATGTCTAGCAACCTTAGATGAAAACTCTACATTGTGGCATAGAAGATTAGGTCACGCAAATATGCAACAAATACAATCCCTAGCCTCTAAAGAATTAGTTAGAAACTTGCCTAACCTAAGATATGACCAACACTTTTGCGATGCATGTAAAATAGGAAAACAAGCACATGCTAGTCACAAAGCTAAGAATATAGTCTCCAATACTAGATGCCTAGAATTATTACACATGGACCTTTTTGGTCCAACCGCTGTGCGGAGTTACGGAGGTAATCGTTATACCTTAGTAATTGTAGATGACTATTCACGATACACGTGGACTAGATTTTTAAGTGATAAAACCGAAGCCTTTAATAAGTTTAAAATATTTAGTAAAATGATTCAAAATAAATTAGGATATTCTATAGTATCAATTAGGACGGACCATGGTCGGGAATTTGATAACGAAGTGCAATTCGGAAAATATTGTGATTTAAATGGGATATCTCACAATTTCTCCGCTCCTCGCACTCCACAATCAAATGGGGTAGTAGAAAGAAAGAATCGAACCTTACAAGAAATGAGTAGAACAATGCTAAATGAACAATCTATCCCACAAAAATTTTGGTGTCACGCTGTAGATACATCGACATATATAATAAATAGAGTCTCAATTAGGCGAATTTTAGGAAAAACCCCATATGAGTTATTAAGAGGTAGAAAACCTAATCTAAATTACTTTAGGGTATTCGGGAGCAAATGTTTTGTTCTCAATACAAAAGATTACCTTGCTAAGTTTGATCCTAAGTCGTACAAAGGAATCTTTCTAGGGTATTCACAAAATAGTAAAGCATACATAATTCTTAATAAACACACTATGAAAGTAGAAGAGTCCTTAAATGTAACTTTTGATGAAACTCCACCACCACCTAAGACATTGCCCCTAGAAGATGATGACCTAGTTGAAGAAGAAGCTATTGAGGTTAGTAAAATTAAACCCTTGGGCGATGATAATGAAGATATAACATTAGGTGAAAATGAAATTGTAAATGTTAAGGAATCTAAATCACACCCGTTAGATAATATAATAGGAAACCTAAATCAAAGAACCCTTAGATCACAAGCTCAAGATAAAAATAACTTCTTTTGTTTCCTATCAACTATAGAACCTAAAAATATAAATGAGGCATTAAAAGATGAAAGTTGGGTTATAGCTATGCAAAAAGAACTAAATCAATTTAAGACTAATGACGTTTGGGAACTAGTCCCAAATCCCATGAACATGACCATCATAGGAACTAAGTGGGTTTATAAAAATAAGTTAGACGAAAATGGAATAGTTACTAGGAACAAAGCTAGGTTAGTTGCCCAAGGATATAATCAACAAGAAGGAATAGATTATGACGAAACTTATGCCCCCGTAGCTAGATTAGAATCTATAAGAATAATACTTGCCTATGCATGCGCCCTAGATTTTAAGTTATTTCAAATGGACGTGAAAAGTGCATTCCTTAACGGTTTTATCAATGAGGAGGTATACGTGGCACAACCTCCAGGATTCATTGACTTCGCAAAACCTGATTATGTTTATAAACTCAAGAAAGCTTTATATGGACTCAAACAAGCTCCCAAGGCTTGGTATGATCGATTAAAGGCATTTCTTATTAAACATGATTATTCCATGGGATTGGTAGATAACACTCTTTTCACGAAAAAGAAAAGCCCAAATCTCATCATTGTCCAAATATATGTCGACGACATTATATTCGGATCGACTTGTCAGGATATGTGTGATGAATTCGCCAAAATCATGCATGATGAGTTTGAGATGAGTATGATAGGTGAACTTAATTTCTTCCTAGGATTACAAATAAAACAATTAGAAGATGGAATATTTTTTAATCAATCTAAGTACATTAAGGAAATGCTTAAGAAATTTGGATTAGAAGACGCTAAGCCCATGAAGACACCGATGTCTACGGAAGTAAAACTCACAAGAGATGAAGAGGGTGAGTCCGTAGAAAACACTAAGTATAGAGGAATGATAGGTAGTTTACTATACTTAACGGCAAGTAGACCGGATATCATGTTTAGTGTCTGCCTTTGTGCTCGCTTCCAAGAGGATCCCAAAACCTCTCACCTAGAAGTGGTTAAGCGTATCTTCCGATACATTAAAGGCACTATACACTTAGGATTATGGTATTCTAAGGGATCGGGCATAGAAACCATCGTCTATGCGGATTCGGATCATGCGGGAGACTACGTGGATAGAAAAAGCACTAGCAGAATTTGCACGTTAATGGGATGTTGTCTAACATCTTGGTTCTCGAAGAAGCAAACCACTCTTGCTATTTCTACCACAGAAGCCGAATATGTAAGCGCTGGAAAGGCATGTCAACAAGCACTATGGATGAAACAAGCTCTCATAGATTATGGCATTAGATTAGATGATGTCCTAATTATGTGTGATAACAAAGGTGCTATAGATTTAAGTAAGAATCCCGTTCAACACTCTAGGACTAAACATATAGAAATACGCCACCACTTCCTCCGCGATAACGTTCAAAAAGGAAACATATCTATAGAAAAGGTTGCATCGGAAGATAACTTAGCAGACATATTCACTAAGCCCCTTAAGCGTTAACTCTTTAACCACTTACGTTTAGGCCTAGGAATGATGGAACAAATTGACTGAATTTTCTGGATTTTAGGTAATTTTTTTTTCAGATGGGCGGACCCCTTAATGTTATAAAGGCGGTCCCCTTAATTATTAAGGGGACCGGCTTGTCATTAAGGGGACCGGCCATTTGTCTGTAACATTTTTTTTTTCTGTTTCCTCCCATCTGAGTCTAGGAATCTGTTTTGCACAAAATAAAAGATTGGGATATTTCTTTGCATAAACATATTTATAAACAAAACCCAATCTATTTTTCTACAAATCATTCTCACATCTAGGAAAACACATGAAAACCATTTTTCTTACATTGTTGAATAATGCTAAAAACATTTTTTTTCATGCATAAAGATCTCACATGAATTGTCAAAGTATATAATATAATATATACATCTTTGATATTCATATATTAAGCAAAATCAAATCAAGGAGACCTTGGATTGTTTCTTAGGAAATTTTTGCATTTAAGAGTCGAAACAATCACATCTCCATATTTGTTGCATATAGGCACACACTAGAACAAGCTTATTAATCACATCCTCACAATTGTTCCATCACCTATTCCCCATTAGTTTCTAGTGCCTTTGCTTCATTACCCTTGCCTTAGATGATTAGGTTCCTTAATTCTCTAAATTGCTAGATATTAATTATTGCTTGCTTATTTATTTATCTTATATGCCATACATGCTTAATATGTTTCTCTATTGCCTCAAAGAGTGGGACTTGCCTAAAACCAGAAGCTCAAAACATAGCCATCCTCACCTATTTCTGTAGAAAAACCCATTTCTGGAACCCAGAAAGGTACCAGATGGGCGTCCCCCTTAATTATTAAGGGGACCGCCCATAATTAAGGGGACCGGCCATCTGTTGGACGGGTTCACAGAATCTTTTTCTGCTTTTTAGCCCATTTGATCCTATACTTCCCCAAATTCACAAACACATTCTGTCCTAATCACCCAACAAGCCTATCCATTCCTAAACAACACAAATCATCCACTATAAATAACCCCATATCTCACCACATTCAATCATCCCATCATGTCTTCTCCTATCAACCAAAAACCAAAAACCTCAAAGCTAGCAAGGATGACCTTAAAACCCGGGTGGAAAAGAAAACCTCACCCTCACCACAAGCCCATCACAACTAGACAACCAACACCTCCATCATCATTCATCCCCAACTACTCTCTAAGATCACAACCTCATTCCATTGAACCATTTCACAAACCCTACCATTTTGGCCAAACATCCACATTCATTCCAAACTACTCCCCTAAACATCAAACCAACTTCAATGGAATCCTTGAAAACCCTCATCACCTTGGTCAAACATCAAACTTTTCACCCCAATACCATCCATTTCCACCAAATAACCCAATCCCCATTCATGAAAGGTAAAAGCTTCATGAAGAGATTAACCAAATCCATGATCTTAGTGATCTCCTTGCTATGCATCTCACACAACGCAACAAGGGACAACCTCCATCCTCACCTTACTCAAATTGCCTACCCCACTCTCTTAATTTGGATCAAGTTACAAACCACACCCACTATTGCCCTTGTTGCATCTTCCTTCAAAAACAAATCCTCCATTTAAGTGAAGATATTTCTTGGATCGAATATCTACTCACTCGTCCTCATCCCATTCCTCCACTACAACGATATAACATCAATGGATCCGCTCCATTTCCCTCACCATCACATAACTAAAATCCATCCACATGCTTTCCGCCTCAAAATAAAATCCCTCACCCTTTTGTGTCGCAAGCAAGTCCAATCGCTCTCTTTGGCAATATGAGGACCATTAGTGTTTCTTGTTATGTTGTAATCATTATGTTTCAAATATTTTATGTAATGTAATGATGATTCATATGTTATATATGATCATCTTGAATGCATACATAAATTAGTTGGTTGTTCTAAATATTTTTGCCATGTATATGTATCTTGTGTCTCCTAACTTGTTTTTGCAGCCAAGATTTCCATAGCTCGTCTCCTTGGTGCCCTCGAACGAGGGGGAGTAAACATCAAGGGGGAGTTCTCGTCCCGAAAAATTTAGTTTCTAAAACTTGTCGGCATAACCTTTTTGATTCTACAAAAAGGGGGAGAAGTGAATATAAACTCACTAAATACTTGTCAAAAAATAAATTTTTGGATTTAATAAGTTTAAGTTTTGTAATCATCAAAAAGGGGGAGATTGTTGACATAAATAATGCCTAAAAACATTATTCATATCTCTATGTTTTAATGATCACAAAATATAAACTCATTAAACATAAACTTATCAAATAAACAAGTATTTAGTTGTAAATATTCATTTCTACAACTTAATCACTTAAGGTATGAATAAACAAGTGCTTAATGCATTATATGATCAAAGGAACATTTTCTTAATAACTAGATTTTTTATAAAATGTCAAAAATATTTTATATCTTTTAGAAAAACATTTTTGGTAATAAATAAAAATGTTTAATCTTTTATAAAAATATGAATTCAAATTTTTAACCAAAATCTGTTAAAATATTCCAGAAAAACCTTCCCTACAAAAGGACAAAACTGGCCAACGGACAGCTTGGGCGGCCCCCTTAATTTTACTTGGCGGCCCCCTTAAAATTAAGGGGACCGCCCCCCTATTTAAGGGGGCCGGCCACGCTCCAGTAGGCTCCAGCTGTCCAGATTTTTCTCCTATAAATACCAGCCTTCCCCTGGATTTTTACTTACCTTTTGCACACTGAAACTTTCTGTTTTAAATCACATTTCATATCTTCAAAAACCATTTGATCATATAATCTTAAGCTTTGGTTTCTAAGTGATCCAAGCTTCCTCCATTCAAGTGCAAGAGAAGAATACTCCTTCAACAACTAGAGAAGAAGTATTGCAACTTAGATACCTAAGTTGTTTGTGTCATCATACATTTGTATATAAGTTGTGTATTGTTGTTAGATAGTTGTGTGTATAATTGTTTGGGATAGGTTAGTGTGTAAGTAGAGAAGTTGTGTTGTTAAGGTGTGTAAGTAGTGAAGGTGTGAAGAAGTAGAAGTGTACATAGGTTGTGCTTAGTTGTGAAGTGTCGTTAAGAAGTCGTGAAGAAGTCGTGAAGAAGTTGTGAAGAAGTCGTGAAGTAGTCGTGAAGAAGAAGGTGTGATTAAGTCGTGTTTAAGTTGTGAGATTGGTTCTAGCTACGATTAGAACTCGACATCTAGCTTTGTGTCGTTAAGCCGGTGTAAGCTAAATTTGTGTAAGTTTTCTCCGCCATAAGGGAGCTTGTTGACATAGTGAATAAAACTCTTGAGTTAGGTGCTCGGGGAGTGGAGTAGGGCAAGAAAGGTGTCCTTGTAGCCGAACCACTATAAATCTCTTGTCTCTCGGTTAGATCTTTCCATCTCTAGCTTTCATTTCATTTTATTACCTTACTTGCATTACTTATTTATATTTACTTATATACATATTGTTCATATTGTTCAAGGAGTTGAGATCACATAAATTCGAATCTAAGTTTTAAAAAGTAAACAAAGTTTTCACAATAAAATTTAAAAGGACATAAAACTATTGAACCCCCCTTCTAGTTTTCCACAAGCTCAAATGAAACTAGGCGACACAAATAACCCACCCACAAAGGCACAAACAATGAAGGCGGTAACAGTTAAACGATGTAGACGGAAACAGTTACTTCCCGCCAACTAATAGATGTAGGAGGCTATGGTTAACTTCTTGGATTTAGTCAACAAATAACCCGCGAAACAAAAATTGGAGGTAACAGTTACCTACTAATTTGGATCAACAAAAGCTCAACTGGTATGTTAATACATTCTACCATTAAAGAAAATTGAGGGACAACAGCAACCTACGACCCTAATTAAGGTACAATTTGGTCTCTATGTTTCAATTATTGTCGATTATTTCTTTCAGTTACATGATTACATATATGAAATCACATTGATGTATGTTAGCTCTGTAATTTGAGGATAAGTTCTAATTCATTCTCAAACTTGTACAACTTTACCAAACATTGAAATTAAATATAACTATAACAACTTCTCGAAAAATCAACTGTAAAGTGGTGTCTTACATCAGTTTTGGGATTTCTTCAATATTTCTAAGTATTGCCTTGCATTAGTTTTGCAATTGTTTGTTGAAATAGGACTGCAATATAGGTGGGAAATAAGCTACAATAGGTAACATCTCAACGGCGTGCAACAAGGACTTTAACCACAAAAATCTTTAAATCCATTTTTTTTAAGTTCGAAAAGTTTTAAATTAGCCCTCAACTTTTGTGAGAGCACTAGCATCAGTAACAGTTTCTCCAATGCTTAATAGTCCATACCCGCATAATTGTACAAATCATTTGCTTCTTATTTATGAATTATGTATATGTTTTTTCTTCTTATTTTCGAGTATTTATTTTAGTTTTGTAGCACCTTAGATCTATCAAAGTTATCACACAATATTAAGCATGTATGGTGAATTGAGAGAAATATGTATGTGTCGAACTAGAGAGAGAAAGTAGGGAGATGAAGAGAGAATTTCATATATAAAAACACATCCTTACACACTCAAGCACACACCTCAAATGTGTCATTTAAGGTGTATATATAGTGTTAGGAATTAAGGTAAACAGTTGAAACTGTTGCATATAAGTTGGTACTGCTGGAAGATATTAAAGACAAGGCTGACAGTACTAAGTCAGTTAGTACTGCT
Source organism: Artemisia tridentata subsp. tridentata (assembly GCA_021014915.2). Taxonomy (NCBI): domain Eukaryota; kingdom Viridiplantae; phylum Streptophyta; class Magnoliopsida; order Asterales; family Asteraceae; genus Artemisia; species Artemisia tridentata. The sequence goes on along the minus strand of CP139508.1, from coordinate 93,985,600 downwards.
CACACATTATAGTTAGTACTGCTTATAATTTTTGTAATCGTATAGAAGATAAGTATAGAAAGGATTTTGTGTATATCTTACTTATATAGATGATAGTTATCTTGTAAAGGAATCCTTGGTCTATAAAGGGATTGCCTAGGTTAATGAATAGATGACATGCATTGTACGTAAGTTCTTAGAAAAGATTCAAGGTTCTAAACCCTAGTGACAGGAGATCACTCGTATTATTCATGAATAATATTGAATCGTTTTTGTTAAAGTAAAGTGTCTCTTGTTCATTCACTGTTACATTCGTTCATACTAAAACTACATCAAATAAATCTTCTGTGTGTTGGCTAGTAAATTCCGCGTGCTAGACTAACATAATTCAAAGTATCTATCTAACACAATGAGTGTGTGTAGATCCGGTCAATTGGTATCAAAGCCAGGTTACTGATACTTTGATTTAGAAGATCCAGACGATTTTTATTAAGAAGAAGATGGACATGAAGACAATAACCCAAACCAACATTGCTGCTAAGTTACCAATGCTTAAACCTAATGAGTTCGATATGTGGAGACTAAGAGTTGAACAATTCTTTCAAGTGCAAGATTATGCACTGTGGGAGATTATAGAAGATGGGAACTCTTTTAAGCCTACAACCACTACAACTATTGTTGAGGGCAAGACTGAAACAACTGTGTAGACCAAGCCATTAACTACTGATGAGAAGGCTCAGTACAAGAATGATGTTAAAGCAAGAAGCATGCTGCTGATGACAATCCCCAATGATCAATTACTGAACTTCAGCATATACAAGTGTGCCAAAACTCTTTTTGAAGCTATTGTTGCAAGGTATGGTGGGAATGAAGCCACCAAGAAAACCCAGAAGACACTTCTCAAGCAACAGTTTGAGAATTTCATAGCAACAAGCAATGAGTCACTCGATCATATGTTTAATAGGCTTCAAAAGCTAGTGAGTTAACTTGCTGTTCTAGGAATTGAGATGCCTCAAGAAGATCTCAACTCAAAATTTCTAAGGAGTCTACCATCAGAATGGGCTATGCATGTAGTTGTCTGGAAGAATAAACCAGACATTGATTCTATGAGTCTGATGGATCTCTATAGCAACTTCAAGATAGTAGAACATGAAGTGAAGAAGTCTGCTGGATCAAGTTCAAGCTCAAGTTCTGGAAATTTGGCCTTTGTGTCAACTCCCAGTACCTCTAATCCAGAAGAAGAAGTTCAAGTTGCTGGAGCAGTGGGAACTGCTAGTTCTAATATTAGTACTGCTAGTATCTCAAGCAGTACTAATGGACTTTTGGATGAGAATACTTATTGTGCTTTCTTGACTACCCAGCACAATGGAAGTATGTTGACTCATGCAGATCTTCAAGAGATTGATGAAGATGATATTGAAGAGATGGATATCAAGTGGCAACTCTCTCTTCTCAGCCTTAGAGCTAGAAGATTCTGAAGAAGACTGGCAAGAAGATAATCATAAATAGCAATGATGTTGCTAGGTATGACAAGTTAAAGATTGAATGTTATAATTGCCACAAGAAAGGTCATTATTCAAGGGAGTGTAGAATGTCAAGACAACCAGATGGCAAGAGCAGAGGATTTGGAAGCAAATCAAGGGTTGTGGAAGTTTCAGATTCAAGCTCAAAGGCTATGGCTGCCATTGATGGCTTAGGATTTGATTGGAGCTACATTGCAGAGGAGGAAGCAGAAGCATCTACAGAGATGGCACTTATGGCTTTCTCAGACTCTGAGGTACAAATTTCTAAATTTTCTAAATCGTGTGATGCATTAAAAGAATTAGAAACACTTATAAAACAGTATGATAATCAGAGAATAGAGCTAAACCAGACTGCTTTTAATTTAGCAAATCATAAGAGAGGTTTGGCTGTATTAGAAGAATAGATAGTTCACTATAAGGAAAATGAGTCTACCTTTAGTGATACTATAGCTATACTTAAGAGAGATATAATGTTTAGGGATGCTGAAATTAGTGTGTTGAAAAATGAATTGGGAAAGATAAAACAGGCAAAGGAAAACATTCAGATGAGTGTGGACACACTAGAGTATGCATCTAAGGGTGTTAATAAGATAATTGAGTGTCAGATCCTCAATAAAGCTAAGTCAGGCCTAGGATACAAATCAGCTCCACCTCCATATAGGGGAATTCCAACACCTCTAGGCATTGACCTAGAACACACAGGACTACCTGAATTTCAACTACCTGAGCTTAAATATGGTCCCCAACCTAAAGAGAATGTAGTTGATAAACCTGTGTATGAGAGTGCAAGGGATGCCTCACTTTCTGAGTATAAGGTGTCCTCAGCTAAGGACTCAGATGCTCCAACCGCAGAGGACTGGACTTCTGATGATGAGGATGATCAGGCTGTGGTTAAGCCTGTCAGTGTTAAAGTGGAGGAACCAAAAGTTCCAAAGATGGTTAAGACTGAGACTGTTAGGCCTAGAGCTAATGCAAAACCTTTTAGACCAACAGTTAGGTATGCAGAAATGTATAGAACCACAAACAAGCCAAGAGGTAACCAAAGGAATTGGAACAACCTCAAGTCTCACCAACTAGGTGATGACTTTTTCTGTTATAGGAAAACTTGTTTCACATGTGGTAGCTTTGACCATCTTGCATTTTATTGCAACAATAGGGTAACTAGGTATTCAACCCCTAGGGTGAACTCAGTAAGACCTCCCTCTCACCCTACAAATGCTAGAATGATACCTAGATCAGTTCTGTTAAGGTTTGGAACAAGAACAGTTCATACTGTTGGACAAACAGTTAACACTGCTATCCTAGCAGTTCATACTGTTAGACCAAATAGACCTTTTTACCCTAGATAAACAGTTCAAGGTGCAAAAACTCTTTCTAAATCAGCACCAACAACTGTTAGAAGACCATTTCAAAACAAGGCAGTGATTAATAAACAAGTTTGGAAACCTAAAGTTGAAATTGCAAACCCAGCAGCTCATACTGCTAGGCAAGCAGTTAACACTGGAAGTTTTAAAAACACTGCTAAAGGAAATATGGGTAATGGTATTAATGCATACTGCATCATGGGTTTGGAGACCACTTCAATCCAGTGGTACTCCAACAGTTCTAAAAAGGTTTAATTTGTTGATGCTAGAGGCAAGCCTAAGTCTGTTATGGCTTGGGTGCCACAAGGAAATTAATTTTTCTTTTTATGTGCATTGTTAGTCATATGCTTGTTATGATTGTGAGACAAGTGCTTTGCACTTTGTTTCCTTGTTTGTGGACTAACAATTGCAGGAATGGATGATAAGCACCAAGGAATTACAAGTGCTTTATGTTTTGGACTGAATGGTGATTTGGAGCTCAGTGTGTTATCTGTGCACACAACAAATGGTTATTGGTTCACCATGTCTAACCCACATAAGAACCAACTAGCCCAGAGCAAACGTTTTCTGGTAAAGACTAATCAAATCGGTTAATGGTTGACAATTTACCAAAAATTGTATGGTTATCAACTCACCATATCTAACCGTGAAGAGTTGGCTAGTCCAAAGCAAACGGCTATTGGTAAAGACATATCAAATCCGTTGATAGCTGATAGTTTGCTAAAAACTATATATGTGCAATAATGTTTTTGAAATCAATAAAAGTTCATACTATTCTTTGAAAATTTTGATAAAGGTTTGTGCTGCTAGTGCAAAGTTTATACTGCTAGTGTAAACTTAGTACTGCTGAACTAGCCGTTATTACTGATGTGTCAGTAATTAATGTTCGGTTAAAAACTAGCCATTGGTGGTTTGTTGCGATTTTTACTGATTGAATTACGATTTTCGAGGGATCCTCTTCAAGATATTTTAACTTTTATTCTATTATATTCTTATTCTAAAATAAAAGTTACCATATTCTTTAAGTCGGTCAAATTAAAAATCCTATTTCTCTCAATAATATCTCATCTAACTTTCATCTTCTACTTTCTAACCTAAATCTTCATTATTCACCACAGTTAAAATCAAACTTTACTAAGAATATCATGGCTAATTTGGATTTTGTCAAGACGCACAACCAAGTCGCTTTTCTAGAGAAAACAGACGAAGGAGACGGACCGAAATTTTATGAGATTGTGGATTTCCTAAACCATTCTCACATAAGGAATGCTTTAACCGTTTCTCCTACTCTTTATGTCTCGCACATCACACAGTTCTGGCAGAATGCAACATTCTTGACTAGTGACAATGGAGACTTAGAAATCCATTCTAAAGTGGATGGCATACTTTTTGTTGTTACCGAGTTTACACTTAGGAGACATCTTAAGTTGCAAGATTCAGATGGTATCATCAATATGATTAACACTGAAATTTTTGAACAACTTTCAAGAATGGGGTATGACACATCCAACCAAAAACTGACTTTTCAAAAGGGATGTTTCTCCCCACAATGGAGATTTCTGATACATACTCTCTTACATTGCTTAAGTCCCAAAAAGACAGCATGGGAGCAATTCAGTAGCAATATTGCTATTGCTCTTATTTGCTTGTCAACAAATAAGGTTTTTAACTTTTCAAAATTTATTTTTGAGAGTATGGCATCAAATGTTAACATCAAAACAAAGTTTCTAATGTACCCAAGATTTGTTCAAACTCTTTTGAATAAAAAGAAGAATTTGCTTACAAAACCAACAAAAACTTTTACTACGCCTAGCCTACAATCAAAGGTTTTTCAAAATATGGCTATGGCTAGTAGACTTTTCAAAGGGGTAGAAATACCTTTGTTTCCTGAAATGCTTCAAGTTGAATTGGGAGAAGGGTCAGTCAACCCAACTGATCCCCATCACACACCCATTTAAAATCCTGAAAATACCCAAACACCCCCAACCATCACAACTTATAGGAGAAGGTCTCAACCTAGTCATACTAGAGTTGCAACTGGATCCTTGCCCCATGATTCACCCCTCCTAGCAGGTCACACAGCTAGAAGTGATGAGGGTAGTTCTTCACAATCTGAATTGATGGCTCTTTGTACCAAGTTGACTGAAAAGATATAATCTTTGGAGAAGGAGCTTAAGGATCATAAAGAAAATTTTGCCAAAGTCTATTCAAAGCTAACTCGTAGAGTAAAGAAGCTAGAAAGACATCTAAGGAGGAAAAAGGCAAGAGCAGTATTAGATGAAGATTCTTCTGATAGTGACTACTCAGATGATTCAGATGATGATGGTGGTGATTCTCCCAAACAGGGGAGGAAATCAGATAAAGGCAAAGGGGATGGATCAAAAACTCATGGGAGGCATGATAAAGTAACTAGTGAAAAGATTGAAATGGATACTGGTGATGCAGCTGATATGGATGTAGAAGAACAGCCTCAACTAACTCAAGAAACTGCTGAGAATCAAGAAATAGTTCAAACTGGTGAGAAAGAAGCACAAGCAGTTCATACGGCTGAAACAGTTCAAACTGCTGAAACAGAACATGAAGAAGTACAAACTGCAAGTTCACTTTCAGGTACTGCTGATGAAGAATATGAAAGAAAGAGATCAGCAAAGGGAAAGAAACCAATAACACCTGAAGAAGCTGAACAAGAAGCTGAAAGACTCAATAAAGTAAAACCACAAAACTCAAGCTCAGATTGATTATGATGCAGAAGTTGCAAGGAAACTTCTAGAAAAAGATCAAGCAGATGAACAAGCTCAGATAAATCTTGATGCAGAATTAGCAAGAAAGATGGCTGCAGATGATGAAAGGAATATAGCTGAGTTTATGGAAAGAACAAGGTTAGAAAAGATTGCTGCTAATGCTGAGGTTGACCAAGAAGTCTTCAATGAACAACTATAGTATTTGTTAGATTCAGATTTAATTGTGAGAGCTCAAGCAGCACTTATTTTGAAAGATAAGAACTTAAGTGAAGAAGAGAAGACAGAAAAGCTTACAAGTTTTATTCTATCTAAGAATAGAGAAGTAGCATGGAATGATCTCATGGAGAAAATCAGAGAAAGGCAAAAGTTTGGTTTCAAAACAAAGATGCCAACCAAGAAGGAGCAAATCAGCTTTATGAAGAGCTATTTGAAGAACCAAGCATACTGGAAGATGAGTGATTTTAAAGAAAAATAAGATGATGAAATTGAAAAAGCTTATTATGAAGCTTATGCAAGTTCGAATACACCAATTGCAGGGGATACCACAAAAGGAAAGAAAAGAGAGGTAGAGTTGTTAGAATCTGATGCAGCAAAGAAACAAAAGAAGGGAGCTGAAGGATTTACTGAAGAACAACTCAAGAGCATGATAGTGATAGTCCCTGAGTCATCAAACATCAAACCTTTACAAGTAAAACATCCCATCATTGGCTGGGAAGTATTCACAGAAGGTAGGATGAAAGGTTGGAAGATTATGAGACTTAGTGGAATTACTAAAAGATACAAGTTGTTTGAAGATTCACTCAAAGGTTTTGATAGAGAAGATCTTAATCAACTGTGGAGCTTAGTAAAAGAAAATTTCAGAGTTAAAGATCCACTTGAAGACAAAGATAAAGAACTATGGGTTCAATTGAAGAGGATTTATGAACCTGATGATGGAGAATCAATGTGGAGGTTTCAAGCTGAAGTCAAGGATGTTAATTGGAAATTATTTGAGACATGTGGAGTGCATAGAGTTTCTACCAAAGATGGAATTGAAATTTATATGTTGGTGGAAAAAGAATATCCACTCAAATTAGTTGTTTTAAAGGCTATATTATCAGTGACACTCAAGGTTAAAGAAGATTCTGAGATGGCAGATATGTTAGTAACAAAGATTTTTAACCTTGCAGAGCAAAAGAAAGCCAGAAACAAGAGACAGACATGATAGATGTTTGGAGGAATCCCCCCTCATCATAGGAGATGAAGCTTAATTTGAAGAAACTTAGTGATTTGCACAGAAATCATAAGTTTAGGGGAGGATTGTTAGGAATTAAGGTAAACAGTTGAAACTGTTGCATATAAGTTGGTACTGCTGGAAGATATTGAAGACAAGGCTGACAGTACTAAGTCAGTTAGTACTGCTCACAGATTATAGTTAGTACTGCTTATAATTTTTGTAATCGTATAGAAGATAAGTATAGAAAGGTTTTTGTGTATATCTTACTTATATAGATGATAGTTATCTTGTAAGGGAATCCTTGGTCTATAAAAGGATTGCCTAGGTTAATGAATAGATGACATGCATTATACGTAAGTTCTTAGAAAAGATTCAAGGTTGTAAACCCTAGTGATAGGAGATCACTCGTATTATTCATCAATAATATTGAATCATTTTTGTTAAAGTAAATTTTCTCTTGTTCATTCACTGTTACATTCGTTCATACTAAAACTACATCAAATAAATCTTCTGAGTGTTGGATAGTAATTTCCGCGTGCTAGACTAACATAATTCAAAGTATCTATCTAACACAAGGAGTGTGTGTAGATCCAGTCATATAGTACAATATGTGATGCCCTAAAGGCTTGGCCATGGGCCTCATTGTGGACTTGGATTGGGATTGGATTACATTAAACATAAATAGACTAGCTTATCATATTACTAACCTATTAGCTTAGCCCAATCCACGAGCCCATTGACTAGTCTATGATATATTCTATGACACATTACAAAGTTATAAATATGTAAATGACCATCACTTTCTATTAAAGCTAACAATCTCCCCCTAAGGGATGATCATTCAAAAGATGCACCACGTGATTAGGTCTTTAGTCTTCTTTTTCTTGAACTTCGTGTGTCGTCATATAATAGTCTTGACTCTTTGTTCCTTCATACTTTGTGATCTTCGAAGTAACGTCTTTTAAACTTTCTTGCCTTTGATCAACATCTTCACAGGTTTGCAGTGTCGTCTTTTCTGACATACTCATACTTCTTGGAGAGGCTTTGAACTTCATACTTATTTCTTCCTCAGTTGATTCATGAACTTGTTCTTGACTTCTTGATTAGCTCTTTGACTTTGGCGTAACTCATTATCTTAACTTGATCTTTTGTCTTTGAACAATCTTTGATTTGAGCTTGTTGAGGATGAACTTCATAAGTATGAGTATGTGGAGGTGAAGATGTTTGATATATGAAATGATGGTGTACGATCTTTCTCCAAGGGGACTTTCATCAGTACCTGCATAAATATTGTTAGTTGAAATCACCAATCGATCATGGTGGACTTTTCTTAGAGAATAGACCACTATGATTGTTTTACTGATGAATGTCTTGATTCCATTCACCTTGGTCGGGCACATCAGCCATCCGAATCCCGTTGAGGGATAGTTATCAATACTTTGGATAAATCCAAGTAGAGACCCATGTCTTAAGGACTCAATTCGTGAAAGGAATCTCCTTGGCGGGATTTCGAGCACTTACAGGCTCAGACTTTGAAAGAATTAACAGCATTGTGTGAAAACCCTCTCTAATCCTTACAAAGGCTGTTCCTGAATTGGATACCCTCAAGAAGGCTTACAACAGATCTACCAAAGTATACCCACAATTCAGGTGAGCCGCTGAAGTATACCGGAGTATCACTCCACGACTGTAGACCGTTTGAAACAAGTAACCATCATGATAGATAAGGCAAGATTCGTATATCTTATAAAGATTCTTATACACCTTGTGTCCTTTTTGGCGAACACAAGTGTATTATATTGGAAGTGCATCCTAAGAGATCTTTTAATGAATCTCATGGCTCTAGACTCGATTATGTGCGTTTTGGTTTTAGTCATCGGAGGCATGGAGCAGAGTGCCACCTTTCAATATAAACACATCTCGGAGTGAGTGGCCGATAGATTATGCAAGGTTCTCCGTGAGAAATGAAACAAATATCTTTTAAGAGATACCTGAGTGGCTAGGAGGGGTTGTGCAGTGCATCACTGGGTCCATGACGTCTTGTCTTCAATACCGGTATCAACTTTGTGATAATCGATAGCAGATGTATTGACCCGGTTTCTGCCCTAAGTTTATTGGAGGGCTATTTCTTTTCACCCTTTTCACAAACTTTTCTTTTTAATTCTTCAACCCATTCTTTCTCCTTTAATCACTTTTCTCTTTTTTTCAATCATACCTAAGGACTTCTAATTCTAATATATTGGAATTGTGCTTGGGTAGATCCCTCCGGCTCTGGCAGATCATAGGACATAAACCTAACCATAATCACCTTTTTACTCCATGATTATCCTAGGTTCATCGATCACATGCCATGAAACCTTTTGTGAAAATCTCTCAAAGTGTTTATGATTATAAAACACATTTTTGTTAACACTTCGAGAGTTTTGTATTTTTCATAAATACTCCCCCTACACATGTGCTTGTACATTTTTTAAGATATGTTTGCACATGTTGGGTAGATTTCGCACTTTTGAATTGATCAATTTTCAGTGAGCATGACCGATTCGAGACACACTTACATCACTAGTTAGACTAGCTTGAAATTATTACCCGCCCGGGTCAAGTTCAAGGAGAAAGTCTCTCGAGACGGTACATTCTACTTAGACAAGTCTTATTCGAGACACGCTTACATCACTGGTTAAACCAGCTTGAAGTTATTACCCGTCGAGGACAAGTCTTTTCGACTACTGACAATTAAGCTTCGTCAATTCGTTGGTTATATCTGAGTTGAGCTCTTTTGAGATTCAACTACGATCTTTAAACATTTTTATCACATTTTAATCACGTCTTCTCCCCCTTAAAAATAGCATATTCGTGATATTTTTTATATCAACTGATTAATAGAAAATCTTTTGGAGATATAGACGGATTTGTTTTGCATGAGATCGGAACATTTTTTGTTTTTATACACCCCCTTAATGAAAAGCATATTTCATATAGGAATTTTAAGATCAATTAAGGGTTTGAGGGGAGTTATCTTTTTGAAATGCGAGTTATGTACTGAAATGTACTAAAGTCTTTTTTGGAAAACGAGTTTTTGTTTGAAATCTTTTTGTTTGTTTAGACTCGAACTTTTTGAAAATGATTTCATCTTTGAAATTACGAGTCCTGATCTGAAATAATCAGAAGTCATCATTTAAGTCCGGGTTTCGTACTGAAGAATACGAAAGTCATTGTGAAGAAATTTTTTGTGAAACGACATGTTTTAGAAAACATTTTTGTGAACTCTCGCTCAAGCATCGGTACATGTTCATATCATTGTTGAATGACATTTCTAGATACGTAAAGAATATCGATTATACGAGAAACATGTCGTGAGAAGAATATATTTTGTTTTTTGATTTTATATTGTTTTTGTATTTTTGAAAATTTTCTAATGTTTTTGGATTTTTGAAATTTTATGTTTTTGTATTTTGTTTTTGTTTGTTTTCAAATTTTGTAGTTGGTTTTTCAAAAATATTTATAGCGAAGCTATTTTGAAAATATTTTCAAGAAGATTCGAGAAGACATTCTAGCTCCTCTGGAGTTAGGCTTCACATGTCAATTCGTCGAACTAAATCGTCAAACCTTTCTTTTGGAAGGGCTTTAGTAAATAGATCGGCGAGTTGGTATTCTGTCATCACGAAAAATAATTCAACAGTACCCTCTTCTACATGCTCTTTGATGAAGTAATAGCGGAATCTAATATGCTTAGTCTTTGAGTGTTGTACGGGATTGCACGAGATGGCTATGGCGCTTTTCGAGTCACAATACAAAGGTATTTTGTCGAAAGTAAAGCCATAATCTGTGACTTGTGTCCTCATCCATAGAACTTGGGCACAACACGCAGATAGAGACACATACTTGGCTTCTGTGGTTGATAATGCAGTACAATCTTGTTTCCTTGATGACCAGCCTACTAGCTTTTCACCCAAAAATTGTGCTCCTCCTGATGTACTTTTTGCTGTAACTTGACACCCTGCGTGGTCGGCATCTAAAAATGTTGTTAGTTTAAACTCGAAATCCTTTGGATACCAAAGTCCCATGTTAATGGTTCTTCGTAGGTACCGAAAGATCCGTTTAACCTCTTGGAGGTGAAGTTCGGTAGGCCTTTCCTGAAACCGTTCTAATAAGAAAACAACAAAATGAATATCGGGTCGACTAGCAGTAAGGTATATGAGAGAACCAATCATGGTCCGATATTTCTTTGGATCGATGGGTTTCCCAAATAAATCAGCACCGATTTTTGGTGAAGTAACCATTGGTGTACCAACAGAATCACAGTTTTCCATACCATGTTTTTTCAAAATCTCAATTGTATATTTACCTTGATTAATAAAAATACCACGAGGGGATTTGTGTATTTGTAAACCAAGAAATAATTTTAGTTCCCCCATCATGGACATTTCAAATTTGCTTTTCATGAGATTTTCAAAATGTTTTGAATAATTCGAATTAGTGGACCCAAAAATAATGTCGTCCACATAAATTTGAACAATCAAAATGTCATCTTTGTATTTTCTTGTGAACAAGGTAGGATGAACAGTTCCTTTGGTGAAATTAATTTTGATCGGGAAAGATGATAGTTCGTCATACCACGCTCTTGGAGCTTGTTTTAAAACATAAATGGCTTTCTTTAGCTTGTAGACGTATTCTGGATGTTCCTTGTCAATGAATCCTTCTGGCTGACTTACATACACTTCTTCTTTCAGAGTTCCATTCAAGAATTCCGTCTTGATGTCCATCTGATGTACAGTGATGTTTTTGTCAGCTGCATAGGCTAAGAAAATCCGGACTGCTTCAAGTCTTGCTACTGGCATGAATGATTCTTCAAAATCTATCCTTTCTTCTTGTCGGAATCCTTTAGCCACGAGACGAGCTTTGTTTCGAATTACAGTCATTTCTTCATCCTTTTTGTTCTTCCATAACCATTTGAGATCAATAACAAGTTTGTCAATTGGTCTTGGAACTAATTCCCAACTATCATGTAAACGGTATTGAAGAATTTCTTCCTGCATCGTTTCTA